>LR812523.1:80336146-80546146 GCA_903798195.1 Danio kyathit | reverse complement strand
ACTGCAGGACATCTTACAGGCATCTTGCATTGTGCTGGTGAAGGAAACAGGTGTGGCATAATAACTTTTTAAAGATGTATCTGTTGTATTTAAATACTACTATTAAGGCATGCAGCACCTGTCTATCCTGTTTTCTAACCCTCTGTCTATTGAGCCAGATCAGTCTCAAAAATGACACATTTACAACATAAACTTCATAGACAATTCACATTTACAAAATTTAATTCATGAATTCAAAACACAATTTGTAAATTCAAAACACAATTCGTAAATACACAAAACGCAATTCAAAACCATTCATAAATACGCAATCCAATTAGTAAATTCAAAATAATTCATAAGTGCACTACGCAATTAGTAAATTCAAAACACAATTCATAAATGCACTACGCAATTTGAAAATTCAAAACACAATTCATAAATGCGTAAATCCAATTAGTCAACTCGAAACAATTCAGAAATACACAACACAATTCAAAAATTCAAAACACAATTAATAAATACACAAACCACAATTCGAAAATTCAAAACACAATTCATAAATGCGCAAATCCAATTTGTAAATTCATAACACAATTCTTAAATACACATCCAATTTATAAATTCAATACTCAATTCGTAAATACGCGAATCCAATTCGTATAATCAAAACACTATTCAAAACACTATTCATAAATACGCACATCCAATTTGTATATACACAACACAATTCGAAAATTTAAAACAATTCCTAAATGTGCCAGTCCAATTTGGAAATTTAAAGCACAATTCGTAAATACGCAAATACAATTGGTAAATTCAAAACAATTCATAAATTCACAAAACACAATTTGTAAATATTCAAAACAATTCATAAATACGCAAAACACAATTCGAAAATTCGAAACGCACTACATGGGCAAATGCAATTCGTAAATTCAAAACTTAATTCGTAAATACCCAAATCCAATTTGTACATTCATAACACAATTCATAAATGCGCAAATTCAATTTGTTAATACACAACACAATTTAAAAATTCAAAACAATTCATAAATGTGCTAATCCAATTCGGAAGTTTAAAGCACAATTCATAAATGCACAAATGCAATTAGTAATCTCAAAACAATTCATAAATTCACGAAACACAATTCGAAAATACACAACATAATTTGAAAATTTAAAACGCAGTTCGGAAATATGCAAATCCAATTAGTAAATTCAAAACGCGATTCATAAATATGCAAATCTAATTAGTAAATTCAAAACACAATTCATAAATACGCTAAGCACAATTCAAAAATTCATAAACGCGCAAATCTAATTCGAGAATTTAAAACACAACTCGTAAATGTGCAAATACAATTCAAATATTCATTCATTTTCTTTTTGGCTTAGTCCCTTTATTAATCTGGGGTCGCCACAGCGGAATGAACCGCCAAGTTATCCAGCACGTTTTACGCAGCGCATGCCCTTTTAGCTCCAACCCATCTCTGGGAAACTCTGGGAAATCCATACACTCTCATTTACACTCATACACTACGGACAATTTAGCCTACCCAGTTCACCTGTACCACATGTCTTTGGACTGTGGGGGAAACCGGAGCACCTGGAGGAAACCCACGCGAACGCAGGGAGAACATGCAAACTCCATACAGAAACGCCAACTGACCCAGCCGATGCTCGAACTAGCGACCTTTTTGCCGTGAAGCGACAGCTCTACCTACTGCGCCACTGCGTCGCCACAAATCCAATTCGTAGATTCAAAACACAATTCGTAAATATTCTAATTCAATTTGAAAATTCAAAGCACAATTAATAAATATGTAAATCCAATTCGTAGATTCAAAACACAATTCGTAAAATTCAAAACACATTTCATAAATGTGCAAATACATTTCAAAATTAAAAACACAATTCGAAAATACACAAATCCAATTAGAAAATTTAAAACACAATTCGGAAATACACAACACAACTCGAAAATTCAAAACACAGTTTGGAAATATGCAAATCCAATTAGTAAATTCAAAACGCGATTCATAAATGTGCAAATCGAATTAGTTAATTCAAAACACAATTCATAAATGCGCTAAGCACAATTCAAAAATTCATAAACGCGCAAATCCAATTCGAGAATTTAAGACGCAATTCGTAAATGTGCAAATACAATTCAAATATTCATTCATTTTCTTTTGGCTTAGTCCCTTTATTAATCTGGGGCGCCACAGTGGAATAAACCGCCAACTTATCCAGCATGTTTTACGCAGCGGATGCCCTTTTAGCTGCAACCCATCTCTGGGAAACTCTGGGAAATCCATACACTCTCATTTACACTCATACAATACAGACAATTTAGTCTACCCAATTCACCTGTACCACATGTCTTTGGACTGTGGGGGAAACCGGAGCACCTGGAGGAAACCCACGCGAACGCAGGGAGAACATGCAAACTCCATACAGAAACGCCAACTGACACAGCCGATGCTCGAACTAGCGACCTTTTTGCCGTGAAGCGACAGCTCTACCTACTGCGCCACTGCGTCGCCAATTCGTAGTATCAAAACACAATTCGTAAATATTCTAATTTAATTTGAAAATTCAAAGCACAATTAATAAATATGTAAATCCAATTCGTAGATTCAAAACACAATTCGTAAAATTCAAAACGCATTTCATAAATGTGCAAATACATTTCAAAATTCAAAACACAATTCGTAAAATTCAAAAATTCAAAACACATTTCATAAATGTGCAAATACATTTCAAAATTCAAAACACAATTCGTAAATACGCAAATCCAATTCGTAGATTCAAAACACAATTTGTAAATACAATTCGTAAATTTAAAACACAATTCGTAAATATGCAAATCCAATTCATTTGGGAAAATATTTATGATTTTTACTTATGAATTCACAAAATGTGTATTGATTTTACGAATTAAATTTGTGTATTTATGAATTGGATTTTGTAAATGTGAATTGTGCAGTGCTTGTCTGAGTTTTATTTTAGCAAGTGTATTATCTTTGAGACTGATCTGGCTCCATATCTGTCTGTCTGACCTCCATAGGGAAACTATGTGCTGGAGAGTGATGTGCTGCTGCAGACACAGAGGGAGGAGTACGACGTGGTCCTGTGTTTGAGTGTGACAAAGTGGGTCCACTTAAACTGGGGCGACGCAGGACTCAAGCGCTTCTTTCACAGGGTATATAAGCACCTGCGGCCGGGAGGACTCTTCATTCTGGAGCCCCAGCCCTGGAGCTCCTACAACAAGAGGAAGAAGCTCACCGTAAGGCTATAACATTTCAAAACATTGCTGAACTATCAAGATGCCTGACACTCAGATCTGGTGTTTGAGGTGTATTTAATAGAATGCCGGGCAATGCGCTCTTATCCCACGGCTGAGCTTCCAACGTTTCAGCAGGAAACCCTTACCTTTATAGTCAGAGTTTGGGTGCTGGCCAAAGGTTGGCCTATTAGGTAAGAGAGAAGTGTGAGTTGATCAGGCCCACCTTCTCTCTCAGCTATTCTGATTGCAAAGCACAAATTTGAGGTTTGTAGTGTCAGCATAATTATCATAATCAATATTCTACCTCCTGAAATTTGGAGAAATTAACCTTAAGGTCCTGAGACCCTTGTCTGTTCATTTGGTCGTTCCTTGAGCATAAAAATAAAAATAACCCATTTCTTACATAGGAAATACTGCAAATAATTTATTTTCTCAAATTTCAGTCCTTTCCTAATTTGTGGCGGTATAATAAAATCTTGATGCCTAAAATTCAGTTGAATCAACTGGGTTATTGTTTATAAATATGGTGAATGCACAAAACAGGGGTAGAGATGTGCATACACCACATTTATAAATGAGAGCCCAGTTTCAGCTAAAAAATGTAGGTAAACTATTTGTTTTTATTTTTTTTTGTTTTTTTTTTACACTGATTTTAATTATATTGAACATGCAGTAGGGATGGGCGATATGGCCTAAAATCCATATTGCGATATACATTGCAGCCTCTTGCGATAACGATATATATTGCGATATATAAATTATAATAGAACCATTTCAGAACAGGTTACATAGACCCTTAGGAAAGCCAAACTGCTATTTTTTTTTAAGAAATAAAGAAACGTTGCATGTCATTTTGAGAACATTTATTGTGCAAAGGCAAAACTGTAATTAAACAACACAATGTTGCAGATAAATAAACTAAATGTAGTGCCTTTTAGAAAGAAAAACTTTTCTTTTAAGTCCTTGGTTCCTAAATGCCAAGTTACAGAGAACAAAAAAAACTGGTGTTTAGTTAAGGAACTTACACTGTACTGAAATTACTTCCAGTATTAAATTAGTCAAACAAAATTGTGTATTGCAGATACTTTAAATAAAAAAATATTTCTAACCTGCAGCCTAAGGTAACACATTTGATTTTAAACATTTTGTTCTCCTAATGAAATTACAACTGGTGTCTTGATCTGCTCTTTCTCTCTCTCTCCCTCTCTCTCTCTGTCTGCTGTAATGTTGGTGCTGCTGAGAGATTGAGACGCACCAGACAAAGTTTGCTTATAAAGTAATGCAAAAATGAATAGAATTAATATCGAAAGCGAAAGCAGATTCTCGGACATGTCCGGGGAAAATGTATTGTCACCCCAAATAATGAGATGGATCAGTCTATTTAGTCTTCGCGCTCTTCTGTATCCAGCGCGTCTCTGTGGGTCTGCATGTAGAGCATGCGAGTCTGTGGCAGAGTGTTCTCAGTTTCTCGCGAACACAGAACCGGGCCGCCCCAATAATATATCGGCCGCAGCCAAATGGTCGCACTGTTGTTTATTCAAGATGATGCGTTGCAGCCGGCTGCAGCTCGTTGCTCTTAATTTCGCGGGTAGATTGCGTCATCAAACATGCATTATCGCGATAGTGCAATAGAATTAGAATCTCTATCGTAGGCCAATTTTGTATCGTTTATATCGCATATCGTTTATATCGCCCATTACTAACATGCAGCGCATTTACATATTCATCAAAATGTCACTCTAAAGCTGCAATAGTTTATTTTAGCAATGCTATTTTAAGCCTTTTATCATGTTTGGTCATTTGAAAATGAGGAATGTTGTTGTTGTTGTCGTTTTAACCACATGCACTTTATTTTAATGCTGATTAATTCAACAGGAGGCCATCTGTAAGAATTACCACAGCATCCGGTTAAAACCAGACCAGTTCTCCTCCTTCCTAACAACTGAGGTGGGCTTCTCCAGTTATGAGCTCATTGGAACTTCGCAGAACTACTCCAAAGGTCAGAGCTTTGACATTTTATGCAATTCCTCACTATGATATTATGGTATACATGCAGTTGAAGTCAGAATTATTGGACCTCCTGTATATTTGTTCCCCAATTTCTGATATTTCTGATAACACATTTCTAATCATAATAGTTTTAATAACTCATTTCTAATAACTGATTTATTTTATCTTTGCCATGATGACAGCACATAATATTTGACTAGATATTTTTCAAGATACTAGTATTCAGCTTAAAGTGACATTTTAAAGGCTTAACTAGGTTAATTGGGCAGAGTTAGGGTAATTAGGCAAGTTATTATATAACGATGGTTTGTTCTGTAGACTATCGAAACAAATATTGCTTAAGGAGGCTAATAATATTGACCTTTTAAAATGGTTTTAAAAAATGAAAAACTGCTTTTATTCTAGCCTAAATAAAACAAATAAGACTTTCTCCAGAAGAAAAAAAATATTATAGGAAATACTGTGGAAATTTTCTTGCTCTGTTAAACATCATTTAGGAAATATTTGAATAAGAAAAAATTCTGACTCTAACTGTATCATGCGATTCCTCTATGATATTAAGGTGTGTATATATAGCTGAAGGCCACATTTTAGCCCTAATGTAAAATGTTAATTATTTTTCAAATATTCCCAAGTGATGTTTAACAGAGCAAGGAGATTTTTATATTATTTCCTATTATTCTTCTGGAGAAAGTCTTAATTCTTTTAGTTTGGCCAATCCTAACTTTTAAGGTCAACATAATTAGCTCCCTTAAGGGGCCGATCACACCGAATGCATTTTTTGCGTAGAGGCACCTTTTTTCCATTTTTTTTTTTATTATTTTTGTTATGATTTACTAACAGCCGCGAGAGTTTTGTGCGCTGCTTATGCGCCCTGTGCGCCTCGCGTTTTAACTGTCTGCTGCTTTTACCATTGTACGCTGTTCACTCGCAGTATTTAAAGGGTCACGAAACACCAAAACACATTTTTTGAGCTGTTGACAGTCATATATGTGTCCCACGCTGCTATAAACACTATTAGGACACAGATATTGCACTAAAAAGTGAAAATTGGTTGTTTTTGCGATATTTTGAGCAAATTCGTTCTTCCGGTTTGAAACGAATTTTTGAAGCTGCGTCACGACCATGAGATACTTAGGTGTAAATCCAGAGTGGAGAATGGCTGTCTGTCTTTTCGAGGACATAGTGACGTCTCTGAGTGTGCGGCATTAATTCATGACAAAGACGTGCTTCAAACCAATCAGTGCGCTCTATTGTGTATGACGCGAAACTTCATTAATATGCATGATAGCTCCGGAGACTGTTTACCAGTTTACGCTGTTCATACGGCAGAGAGACGCCACGTTGTGTTGCTAAAACAAGTGAAAGTACAAGAATTTCAAGACAAGAGTCGTAGGTGTTGCAGTGAAGGTTTTGTTTTCATTTTCCCTCTATGAGAGAGCAGCTGGACTCACGTGTGGATTACAGTGCACGCGACAGAAACGCGTTTGTAAGGAACATTTTTACCCGAGAGATTTTTCTCATCTGGAAATGGTGAAATCCGGATTTGCCGCTCATCTCCTTTTAATAAAAAGACACCGCTCCAGTTTGATTGTCTGTCTACAGATTTGGTAAGTGTGTGCAGTGCAGTGCCCTTTGTTTAAATGCTGCTCTCCGAGTGTAAACATGTTAACACAAACTATTCCCGTCGTGCAGGATTTTCGCTGCATTTTGTGACAGGATAGTCTATACACACACGGCTTTCTGACGCTACCTACCGAGTATATAAGTTACAGAGAAATGCGGAGGATTTTTTTTTCTCTCATTCGCCATGCGGTATCAAATCAGCCTCTCTGTGTTTGTTTTGCCTGTGAAACTTAGCGCGTGCCCAAATGGAAACTCCCTTCTATGCAAATTTTACCCTCTTTCCCTCCCCCGACACTCCCACACTCCCAGAGCTGGATACGCCCAACTTTCCTGACTTTTTTCAAAACAGAGGTGTGAAAACACCCTGCTGAGACAGGGGGTTTCGTGGCCCTTTAAAAAAAAAAAAAAAAAAAGAGTCAACTCTGAGCAGGAAAAAGCGCATTACATCAGTCACATCTGTTTCATTCACCAATCAAATGAATCAGAGGCGTGGTTTCCATTGAGGTGCCTGCAGTGTTTGTGTTGTCAGGACAACTACGGAGACTTTTGAAGATGGAGGAGAGATGAGGTTACTGTTTTGCGTTATCTAGAGCTGTATGACTTCACAAATCTTGAATTTCACAATATTATTAAATATTAAAATTATAGCAATATCAACAGCAACACTCTCCTCTCACACAATACGCAGCTGATTCAGTCGTGATGTAAAAAGTGCACCGCACTTCTTTTTTTCTTGTCTACAAAAAAGGCAGTGAGGTGCGCCTCACGTTTTTAGAATGTAACTGCGCATTCGGTGTGATCGGCCCCTAATGCATGATTGTTTACGATTGTCTGCAGAACAAATCACTGTTGTACAATGACTTTCCTAATGAAATCTTTAAACCGCATTTTAAGCTAAATACTGGCATCATGAATAATGAATACGTTTACATGGACACCAATAGTCTGATTTTAATACATTTAAGACGTATTAAAGCGTCTACCATGTAAACAGCTATATATATATATATATATCAGTGGCGGCTGGTCAATAGAGGGCGCTGGGGCGCCGCCCCCGTCAAGTTAGACTCCTTTAATATGTCAATATTTATTATCACAAATATTAACAAAATAAACTGATTTAATTATAACATTCTAACATTTATTGTAGTCATACTAACATTTATTGAAAAAAAAAAAAAATGTATGAACAATATTTTTTCATATGTGTGCGGGGCGCCGGACTAATGGGTGTCTATGTAGGTACACAAACTTTTGCAAAGCATGTGATATGACGATAAGCTCTAATTGGCCGGTTTTAAATTGTCCTTAGGGCGCAGCGCTCTGCGCCCCGAACCCTCCCATTTTGTTGTTAGAACGAATCATATTTGTTTTTATATGATTGGCCTTATGTGATTGGACCATTCTCACTTAGACCGTTCACTCAGCAGCAGCTCGTCAGTTAGCTGTGCTGACCTTTAATCATATAATGAAAGCAAGTGCAAGATGAAGGAAAATTCTGTTGTATCTTTGCAAAGATATCCGTTCACAAGGCGTTTGGATGAAGAAAAAAGAATCAAGGAGCTTGGACCAGATCGACCTTCCTTGCAAAACTAATGAAAACAAATTCACCAGCAGTCAAGTGATGGCGAGCGCGAGTACACTCGGGGCTTTTCCAGCCTTTTACTATTTCCGTGTTTGCTGTTTCAAACAGCATGACGCAAGAGAGGCTGAATGCATTGGCCATGCTGTCAATAGAGAAGAGACTGGTGACTGAGATGACTGACTTTAACCAAAAGGTTATTGAGAAATTTTCAAGCTAGAAAAGAAGGAGAGCAAAATTAATTTTTAAGTAGTGCTACTGGCCAGTGATTAGGCAACATTTGTTTGTATGTGTGTGTTTACTGATTATCTTGATTACTTCATTACTGATAAACCCAAATTGAACTAAAATGAACTGATTTGTGATGCATTTATTGTATGCTTTAGTCATTTTTGTTTTTTGGTACATCACCTGAAAAATGGCTTTTAAAATGCGCCCCCCTCACATTTTTTAACACCAGCCGCCACTGATATATATATATATATATATATATATATATATATATATATATATATATATATATATATATATATATATATATATATATATATATATATATATATATATAGTTGCAGTCAGAATTATTAGCCCCCCTTTGAATTATTTTTCTTTTTAATATTTCCCAAATTATGTTGAAGCCTTTAAATGTCACTTTAAGCTAAATACTAGTATCTTGAACAATATCTAGTCAAATATTATGTACTGTCATCATGGCAGAGATAAAAGAAATCATTCATTAGAAATGAGTCAACTATTATGTTTAAAATGTGCTCTTTATATTTCACAGGATGGCTAATAATTTGCCTTTTAATTGTTTAATGTTTCTCTCTCTCTTCATCCTTTTAGGTTTTCAGAGACCAATCTCTCTTTATCACAAACGACCTTCATCTTTAAAGTGACAGCACCAGTTAGAGATGGATTATTTGGGGGGGATTATTGATTTTTTTTTTATTATTTTTTTTTTTTTGGAGAACAACCAGCATTTGAAGCCACTAGAACTTAAAACATTTAAAAATTCTTAAAAACTCTCTTAAATGTTTCAATGGTGCTGAATAAGATTGCTCCCCTGCTGTTATAAAATAAAGGAAGACCACAGCCTCTTCAAGGACTCTAATGAAGAATTAGACCGATCAGATGCTCGTATTTACTGTTCAGATGTTTTTATCGCTCATAAAGAAAGGTCTTGTGAAGAAGCACAAGTTAAATCCAATCAAATCCCATGAAGTCGTTTCTACAGTAATATGAAAGTGTTTTTCTCGAGCAGCTTCACGCTGTACCTGGTAAGTTATCATCTAGAACAGTGTTTCTCAACCACGTTCCTGGAGGACCACCAGCTCTGCAGATTTTCCATGTTTCCTTACCCAAACACACCTGAGTTAGATCATCAGCTCATTAGCAGAGACCTGTATGGGGTGTAACGGTCAAAGGAGACATCCAAAACATGCAGTGTTGGTGGGCTTCCACGATCGTGGTTGAGAAACGCTGACCTAAAACTCAAATGTTTAGTGGTTGTTACGTTTTCTTTTGCTTGTTTGTTTCTTTTTTTTTCCTCATAAGGAAAGATTAGAGCACGTTACCAAATGTGGAGTTTCAGATTTCTTTGTGCTGTTCTGTTGTCGTTGCTGCACTGTCATATTCTCTCTTGTTTTCTTAATATTTTGAACATTGCTAACGTCACTTTTAGCATCTGTATTTCTCATCAGCCATTGTGCATCTAGACGTGGCTGCCAATTATTTTAACAAATGCCAAAATCTCAATTTTATATTCACCATGAAATCGCCTGATCATAGTTTCATCTTTTGGGAGTTCTGAAGCTGCGGGTTAGCTGATTTGCTATGTTAAAAGTGTTTACTAAAATAAGTCAGACTGACGCCAGGAGGAAGTGAATCCTATTTTGGTGTGAGCTGAGCTGCAGAGAATGACGTTAACTTTTTATTATTATTATTATTTGGTCTGTTGTTCTGCTTCTCCAACTTGTTTAAGTTGAACTAAAACCGAGGTACATTTTTGTAAATTGTTCGTCCAGAGTTCTTGTGTCCATCGAGGTAACTTTGTTGTTGTTGCTGGTTTAATTCCTATTGGAAGGTTTGCACTAAAACGAGAGAACAAACTGATCTGCAGCATTTGTATTTGAATGTACAAATGTAATGTTGGTGTCTTTGGGGGGGGAAAAAAGGGTCCTTTTCATTCAGAAGACTCAAATAAATTTGAAAAATAAACTATAAAATAAACTTTGTCCTGTTTTTTTTTATGTGTAAGTTTAAGATCTAAAAAAGGTTGACTTGATTGATAATAGAGTATATGTACAAGCACTTTTAATTTTCAGCCAGTCTGCCCCATGGCTTCTGGTGAACTGTTTCCGTTATAAAATCGCCATGTTTAAAGGTGTGATTTCTTTAAAAATCAGTGATCTTCACTGCCTGATAGATGTACGATATAAAGTGGGTCTCAGAATGTACAAGAAGCACTGCATTAAGTTCCATTTCCCCTCCACCATGTCCTTAAAATATGACAATTTATCTTACCACAGTATTTTCAATGGAGTTTCTGCGCTAGCCTGCTGCTACTGATACGCTTGAACAACTAAATGAATGCTAACGTTTATTTAACTCGATGTATTTTAATGACATTACAACATTGATGCTGTAAAAGGAACCTTATGAAATTGAAAATAGTCACATAAAGCTTTTACCGGAAGTTTATCATTGGCTGAAAACACTAGCTGTGCATACTCACTGGCCACTTTATTAGGTACACCTATCCAACTTCTCGTTAACACAAAATTCTAATTAGCCAATCACCTGGCAGCAACTCAATGCATTTAGGCATGTAGACATCGTTAAGGAGATCTGCTGGGCTACAGCAGCAGAAGACCGGGTGCCACTCCTGTCAGCTAAGAACAGGACAATTCGCACAGCCTCATCAAAATTGGACAATAGAAGATTGGAAAAACGTTGCCTGGTCTGATGAATTTTGATTTCTGTTGCGACATTCGGATGGTCGGGTCAGAATTTGGTATCAACAACATGAAAGCATGGATCCATCCTGCCTTGTATCAACGGTTCAGGCTGCTGGTGGTGGTGTAATGGTGTGGGGGATATTTTCTTGGCACACTTTGAGCTCATTAGTACCAATTGAGCACCACAGCCTACCTGAGTATTGTTGCTGACCATGTCCATCCCTTTATGACCACAGTGTACCCATCTTCTGATAGCTATTTCCAGTAGGATAACGCGTCATGTCATAAAGCACGAATCATCTCAGACTGGTTTCGTGAACATGACATTGAGTTCACTGTACTCAAATGGCCTCCACGGTCAGCAGTTGTCAATCCAATAAAGCACCTTTGGGATGTGGTGCAATGGGAGATTGGCATCATGGATGTGCAGCCGACAAATTTGCAGCAACTGCCTGATGCTATCATGTCAATATAGACCAAAATCTGAGGAATATTTCCAGCACCTTGTTGTATCTACGCCACGAATGATTAATGCAGTTCTGAAGGCAAAAGGGGGTCTAACACTGTACTAAGGGTACCTAACAAAGTGGTAGGTGAGTGTATAGCCTATTCTGCAAATTTGAGGATTAAAGGAAACCCAAAAATGAAAATTTACTCAGACTTGAGTGATTATAAACTTTTTTAAGACCGTCTGTCTTCTGTTGAACACAAAACAAGATGTTTTGAAGATGTTGCAGGGGGGAAAGTCATGTAAAAAATAATATGGAAGTCAAGGGCTGTTCTTCCCCTAACATTCTTCAGTATAGAAGACACTTGACAGAAGTGGAAAAACTTAGCCATTTTTCACTGCAAACAGCCCAAATGTGAATACTTTATAACATTTTTGTACCTGTATATGATTTAGTTTGTGTGTATTGAAGAAGATTTTATTTATTCTCTCAGTGTGAATTAAAGCAGTGTAAAGCAGTTAATTCTCTTCTCAAAAGGTATTTGCAGCAGTGGGTAAAAATACTTTGGGGTATGTCTGTGTGTAAGAGGAGAATCCTGTCTGATAGTGCCTCATTGATGAGAAGGTCGTCAATCACGACAAATGACAACCGCCGGGGAGCTTACGACAAATGGCCCCAAAGTGGGGCTTGACAAACTCGACAAATGACAACCTACGTGAAATACGACAGTATGTGTTATTTTTGTGTGGTCAAATGCCAATTAGCCTACCGATTTAGCCGGCTAGCACTGCAACTTCATGATTACATAAAAGTAAATAAACCGATATTTTGAACACCTCTTAAGGGTTAAAGTCACAATATGTACAGTTTTTTTCATTAAAATATCCAAAAACCACTTGAGCATATTTTTCTGACTTTTGTACTTTATCCTAAATGTTTAAAATAATTTTCAAATCCAGAGAAATAAGCTATTTTAACTAGTGAGACGGAGCGTGTGCTGTGTGTTTATGCTAATGACGATAATGAAGGCCAAAAAACTCATTCCACACTCTGTCATCAAAATATGCCATTGTTTATTGGTAGCAAGCGCACATTACTTATATAAAAACTAGTCTTTAACTGTTTGTTGGCCACATACACACTGCAGCCAAATTCAGTTGTCAGTTCGTGCTTAGTCTTGACGTCATTCACGAGGGTGATATTCGACCATCTTAAAATGCAGGTGATAACCATATTTACAAAAATTCCACGCAGATTAAATATAACAGTTTCCCAGTACTGCTGCGGCTGGAAGGGCATCCACTGTGTAAACATATGCTGGAATAGTTGGCGGTTCATTCTGCTGTGGCGACCTCTGAGACCAAGCCAAAGGAAAATGAATGAATAAATGAATAGAACCGAACTGAATCAGCTGTTTTTGATGTGTTTATATAAAGGACTGTAGATTTATAAGCACAATGTGTAATTTTCACCACTAGAGGGTGTGTATTCACAACAAACAAAGGCGTATTTTGATGATACTGTGGAAGAGTTGTAGTCTTCATTATCTTATGGGACTCCTGCAGAAATCATGTTGATGGATAATTAAAGTATTCAACGCTTATCATGGCAAGATGAAGCAGATGAGTGAGGCTGTGGAAGTGAAACAAGAGAAATGCTGAAGCAATTGCTGAAGAGACGAGCACGACATTAAAAGCAAAAACACAATAATGCACATCTTCTTTCATCTTTTTGTAGAAGAACAGTTTAAATAAATAGTAGAAAAGCACATCTTGCTGCAACAAATTTTACTTGAACACATCTAAGCTCACTTAAAGTGTTGCATGCCGTTTTACACAGGTCATTAGGGATAGTTCACCCAAAAAACTAAACTTTAATCATTAATTATTCATCCCCAACTAGTCACCAATGACTTCCATAATATTTGTTTCCCTACTATTGATGTAAATGTAATATACTGCAGTATTTACAGTTTATCAGTTCAATAAAGATACAGTAGGGGAGAATGGGGTAATGTGAGACACCCCCTGTATAGGCAACAGCTTTTATATACCACTCTATAACAATTTTGTTTTCAAGCCCCTTCCATTTCCCTGATACCATGAAGGACAGGAAATCCTGGTGCTGTGGAAAGCATGTTTTTTTTCACAAAAATATGTTTTTTGCATGTAAAAGTATATATTTTTTTGCCGCCAACTCAACCAACTGTTGTGCCAAAGCAAATTGATTCAAGTAGAAAAACTTAGATCGTACATGTTGATGAACTATCAACATATAAAACCATGTGATGATGTTAGCTGAAGATTAGCCTGAATTGCTAAAAAAAATTTTTTTTTTCTAAAATGTGGCAGTGGGGTAAGTGAGACATAAGGCACAAGTTAAATTTAGTCTACCAGACTCTAGGACTTGTCGTAACTTGCAAAGTTATCCATATCAGATGCAGAAAAGCTAGTCCATGCTTTTATGACTTCTAGGCTGGATTACTGTAATGCTCTGTTTGCTGGCTGCCCAGCATCTTCTATTAACAAACTCCAGCTAGTACAAAACGCAGCTGCCAGAGTTCTAACCAGGTCTAGAAAATATGAACGATATGAAAACCTATCTTTTTAGCAAAGCATACACTCAGTGCATCACTTAGCGTTATGACGCATGATGTGCTCCACGCAGGTTTTTGCAGGGAGAATGGGGTAATGTAGTGTAATGTTGCTGGGAGAATGGGGTAATGGGGCAGGTTTTTGCATCTCGTTTATATACACTATGAACAGCAGCTATGCTAATTATTCTCTTTATTCTCTTATTTCCACCTGGGAATACTCATCCCGAGGCCCTCAGACTATGCAGCGCCACTGATGCGATCCAAGAACAGCGGCGAGATGATCCCAAGGTTTTCATAATCCTGGACCAGGCCGTATCCTGAGCAGCTGCTGTGGTGGTCATGGTGGAGTGGAGAGAATGAGACTGTTTCCGGTGACGCTCCAAGGACAGACCAGTCTTCGCTGAGGTCCAGCATTCTCCAGCCTCCGGCGCCTAGACTGCAGCTCTGCACAAGACGTTTGGCCATAGGAGAAATGGTCGTGCCCAACTGAGCCTGGTTTCTCTTGGGGTTTTTTTAATTCTTCACTTTCGCCAATTGGTGAAGTTTGTTCCTCACCGCTGTCGCCACTGGCTTGCATGGTTCGGGATCTGTAGAGCTGCGCATCGATAAATTTGCTCTTCAGTGTTTGGATTCTCCGTAGTGATTATTAACCCACACTGAACTGAGCTAAACTGAACTTAACCTAAACACTGAAACCTGAACTGACACTGTTTACATTCACTATAATCTTCTATGTGAAGCTGCTTTGACACAATCTACATTGTAAAAGCGCTATACAAATAAAGGTGAATTGAATTGTGAATGAGGCCTTCATATCAACAGTGACACCACGCAACATCACTTCTGGATTTAGGTGCACTGGAATTTTTCCATATAACCAAGAAATGTTCCTTGATAAAGCATTTGCACTATTCATGGTGTCAGACTGGCCAAACCCTGAGCTCCAGCCTGCCACTACAGAAGATTTGGATGATCTACCCCCTGCAGATGATCCACCTGCAGATAATTCACTCACGGATGCTAATCCTTTTATTGTGCATATAGTCTACAGTACATGAATGTGATATGTGTTTCCAGCCAACCTGGATATGTGTGTCCTCATGAAATGCTACCATTCTCAAATGTCGTCCCAGAACACAATCCAAATGAAACCGTGTGACGACCATCCATCCTTACTGATACAGCTGAGAAGCAGACAATTGAAAAGGCCTATAAAGAAAGACAAAAAACTAGGGAAAAAGCAAAAGAATAGCAAATAAAAGGAAAAATCGAGTCATAGTTAGCAGCTCTGAGAAAAGTGATGACCCTGTCTCAGTTGATAATGTGTCTGACGAAGAGAGCTCTAAGGATGAGAGTAGAGGTCCAAGAAACACAGATCTGTCTGTGGGAGACTTTGTCATAGTTAACTTTGCAACCAAAAACCATAGACTATAAAAGATATGGACGTAGTATCCGTGACGTCACCCATAGGTTTCTGAACACTGCAAAAGAAGTGCAAGTAGGCGCGGCCAACCGTCGCCATTTTGTCTGCGCGTCATCGCACCAAACGCGACATACCAAATAAGGGCAAAGAGGCGGAGAGTGAGCGGAGCTACAGACGCAAGTTTGATTCTCAGCATTTTGCTTAGACCTGGCTTAAAACAGACTTATTACTTTGAGAGAACGCTTAATACTTCAATACCTGTGACTCGGTTGTGTTCTGACCACACGTGCTTGGTTGTGTACTATATTAACAAAGTGTTTAGACTTTTAAAAACACTGTTGTAATACATTGAGCCACTAAATTGTTCTTATGACGTTTTTGGACAGGAGGAAAACGCGAATTACTATCAAACACTTCAGATATAGTCTGTGTTAGTAAATGCAAGTCTGTTTATAAAATCCAGCACTAAAGCCGCAGTCACACTAGAGTTTGAGCTTGCGAAATTCTGTCTTACGGCGCTGCAAAAAGGGGCGGGATTAAACAAGATGAATAGGCATTTAAAAAAAGCGAGCGATTGCTCCATGTTTTAAATTTCTGTTCAGAGAGGTCATGTTTTGATCCTGGATTGTCTCACACAGTCAAGTGATGCGATTTCGCAGGTCAGAGTTCGCCAAGCTTGATCTTTGCACCGCAGCGAAATGCAAAACTCGACCCATGACCCCGCGTTTCCGGTCTGACGCATTCGCATGCGTATGAATAGAAGTCTATGGGGAGAAAAGCCCAGTGTGACCGCGGCTTAACACTGTATGACAACGCTGTATGACTGTTTTATAGCCTACAGCTAATCAATCTGTCAGATTCTGGAGTGCATTACAGGTCGAAATAACATTTAAATGATAAATGATCTCCCAGAGATGGGTTGCGGCTGGAAGGGCATCCGCTGCATAAAATCGTGCTGGATAAGTTGGCGGTTCATTCCGTTGTGGCGACCCCGCAAGGGACAAAGCCGACAAGAAAATGAATGAATGAATGATAAATGATCTTAAATAAAACAAATACATTTATAGAGATGCTATAGAAGTACATAGTTTCACTCACCTGGGAAATGGAGGCAACTTGAAAGGTTTGTAAGGACAATTAAGTCCACACAGCATGCTATAGTATCTGATAATTGTAGGAAATAATTCCAAAAGGCAAATGACTTTGTAAAGAAACATTAATCAAAACAAAAATACGATGTATATGCCGAGATCAGCGGCTAATCAGCCAGAATCAGCTGAGGTGACGAGACAGCGACCAGCGAGGGCTAGCTGTCACTCAAGTGGCCACACCCTTAATTATGCAGACTTAATATAACTTAATAAAAACGAAACGGATGAGTTGTAAAAAAATTCACCCCCCTCACAGTTGTCATGAAGGGTAATCATAGCTATATGCACCAAAGCCGTCGTTTGTACCAGGCTGTAAACATGTTTTTATCAGCTGTAAAAATGGCAAATTTACCAATGCAGAAAGAAAGCACTTGGACTTCCTGGAGCCAGCCCCCCAAGGCGAGTCGATGAACTGCAGTTTTAGTTACTTCCATATTGGCTTCCCGAGGGAGAGCGGGAGGTTGCCGCTTGCCAAAAACACAAGCGTTTATTACGTTGGCATGGTTAAGAAAGTTGAGGATGATGAGATATGCACGCCATGTACGATCTGATCCTGGATTAACATCTATGTTTATCCTGGAACATCATTTTTGTTTGAAAATGTAATCCTTACCTATTCCCTACCCCTAAACAAGACCATAACTGGTAATTACTCTCAAAATCAGAGGGGAATAATAGTTGGATAACAATCATCAGAAGTGTGTAAACCTAACCATAAGCCTAAACTGAACATAAACTGTAAACGTATCCCTTAATTCTGATTGGCTGATTCGTATGTTGTTCAAGGATCAATATATAGATGTTAATCCAGGAATATGTGGGTTGCTGACGAGGTACGTGCACATTTTTTAAGAAGAATCCAGGAAAACACAAAAGAGTGGGAGTTGTAGAGTATGACAGTAGGCTGAGGTTCTAATCCAGGTGGGTCTAGTCCTGTATTCTGAGTCCCAAGCTGTTCTATCTGGTTCTGATTGTCCTTTTCTCTGTCCCCCGTACACTATAGCTGCCTTTAAGGGTGCTGTGTTCTGACCCCCAGATGGTGTTCTAATCTAACTGGTTCTATCTGTCATTAGAATGTAAATTCAAATAGTTTGAAGTAGATTGTTGTGTTTGATTTTCTTCAGAGTTAATTACAAGTGTTTAGAAAAACTAATGTGCTTAATTGACCAATTCCCAAGCCATAATTGACTAGTCCCACATTAGTTCTGAAATGTGTGGTTGTAAGCAAGCTGTCAGGATTCAGACTTGCGTTGTTTTGCTAGTTTTAAAGTCGAAAAAGTAAGTGGATCTGTTTACCCCGAAGCTGGGGTAAAGTAAGCTGGGGTAAAGTGAGACACAAGACAACTTTTTTTTATTTTTAAACAATCATATTTATACTTAGTTTTATCCTAAATACAGTCTGACAAATTCCATTGCTAGGAAACATTCTGAATTAATGAGAAATGTGTACATTTTACTGATATATAATTTTAGCCAGAGATGTATAAAGTACTAGAGACCCAGACTTAAGTAAAAGTACAAGTGCTCTATCAAAAAAGTGACTTGAGTAGTAGTTGAAGTGCTCTTTAAGCACAATACTTAAGTGGAAGTACTAAAGTATTCAACATTTTTTTGTACTTAAGTATTGCAAGTAGTTTATTTAAAAATTTACTA
Organism: Danio kyathit; assembly: GCA_903798195.1. Lineage (NCBI taxonomy): Eukaryota > Metazoa > Chordata > Actinopteri > Cypriniformes > Danionidae > Danio > Danio kyathit. The sequence goes on along the minus strand of LR812523.1, from coordinate 80,527,425 downwards.
CTCAAGTACTGAAAGTAAAAGTACAAGTATTGGTTGTGTAGTTATTTTTTAAAAAGCAGTCAAAAGACATATCGTTTTGTTTATTTTAAATATCTTTTTTGGGGCATGTGATTAAGCAGAACAAAAAGAACCATGGTTTACGATTTATAATATTAAAAAAAAAAAAAAAAATCCCATCATATATATATATATATATATATATATGATGGGTCAAAAACACCATTCAGCGTGACAGCCTTTATGATAGACAGTTAACGTTATGTGAACATTGCAGCATGATATGAACCGCGGGTAGCTAACGGTAGTTAACTTTTCTAGCTCTTATGGATAGCTCAAACTGCTGTTTTGTGTATTATATTATCTTTAACTTGACATGTTTCTTCAAATCTGACGGTAGAGTATGCACTTCATTCTATATGAACTGTCTTTCACTCCGACAAATGCAAACATTGGCTCTAAATAGGGTCACGGGTGGTCTTTTTCCTCTTCGCCACGAACAGTTGAAAGTGAAGGAGTTGAAGGTGGAATTTCTTGGTTTTCCATGTCTAAAACACACTAAAGTGCTCTCAATGCAGGCAGGCAGCACTGTCTTCTTTGATCGTCTGATCAATGAATGATTGATTCGTAACATTTTTATAATTGTAACGAGTAACTATGCAACACACAAAAAATCTACTGGAGTAAAAGTATTAAGCTCATCGAAAATATGTACTGAAGTAAAAGTAGGAGAAAAAAAACAATACTCCAGTAGAGTACAGATACAACCTTTTAGTACTTAAGTACAGTAGTGAAGTAGTTCTACTTCGTTACTATACATCTCTGATTTTAGCTCGCTTAGAGAGGAGCAAATGTAATAAGTGTCTCACTTTACCCCACACTCCCCTCTGCTATAATACAGTTTACAATGGTTCAAAACATAGCCTAGCGTATTTAATATAAATTAATATGGTGTTTTTAATGTGGGACAGTGCGTTATATTCCCTTTTTTTTTTGCTAAAAACAGTCAAACTAACGTACTACATTCAAAGCTTATTGGTTTTAATACAAGGTTGGCTATTTAACTGTAACATGTTTTAATATCTGAGATTACCACAAGATGGAGCGCTTTTACACAAAAAAATGAGAAGGAAAAACACAAACAGGAAACTGCTCAATCTAGCTTATGCATAATGAATCTTTTCAGTCTGATCCTTTAACCTAGCGAACTATTTCTCCTTGGCCAAATTTGGACAGTAGGGATCTCATCCGATATCTGATGTTTCTGCTAGGCTAGCAAAACCGGAAGAAGCAATAAACTACTTTAAATGGCGCTTCCGGTAGTCAATTCCGCTTTGATAAAGGCCTTTTCATGATTGTAACATTATAATATGTATAAACAATACACATGATGCATCTGGGTATGTAAATATACTATATACAAAAATGTTTCGTAAGAACATAATTCCATAGCTGAGCAATGTGGACAGTGAATACACATTGACTGCAGATATGTTGCAGATGTGTGTGTGTGTGTGTGTGTGTGTGTGTGTTAAATATTAATGTCCCCAGCCTACCCAACACGGGTTTGAGCATGAATGTATGTGAATGTAATTTTATCATGACAAGTGCTGTACTGTTGCTATGGGCAACTCTCCTTTTATATGAAAGTTCATGTATTAAAACCGAACCGAGGGAACATCATCGCTGCTCAGTTCGACAGCCACATTCACTCACACACACCACCAGTGCATGTATTGCAACCACACATAAATGCGCAATAAAGCAGATGATGTGGACATTGGCGCATGCATTTCAACACACACACACATGTACTTATGTAACAGTGATGTAGGAGTGAAGATAAAAAGAGCTCAATCCGTTTAAAGGCTGATATTGACGACACCAATACAAGAATTCCTCTGTATTGATTGTCTTCAGTTTTAAAAGGAGACCTATTATGCAAAAATCACATTTATAAGGGGTTTAAGCGCAGTTGTGTGGTAACAGTGTGTGAATATAGCTACCATCTAATGGTTGAAATTATTTGATTATGTATTTATTTTAATCACACTTGATAGAAACAGTCTGCAGTAACACTCTGATTGACATTCTCCTTTTGTTTGTGTCATCAGTTAGGGAAAGCCCCGCCCATTAGTGCCTATATTAGCCTATACCTATAGCCTATATTAGCATAAACAGCCCTGAGAGCCATCCGCCATAGAGTGGGGGAACTATGACGTCAATTTGTATGCAAAAACCCGGAAGCGAGTTAGCATTTTAGCAGTTCCGGTTCCCTCGTCCCAAAGTCAATAGGTTTTTTCAATGGGATTTCAGTTAAAGCGCTTAAATAAGGTTCGTGGCTAACACAAACTAAAGATACTTTCACGTTTTATTTTACGACATAAAACACATCAGTTATATCACACTCTTGATTTTTAAAATCGGTTACGCTTCTTTAAAAAGACGGTAGCTATCAAGTTGCTAATCGGGACTACAGGCGGTGTCTGAGACATTATACGTCATCGAGCTGATTTGATCTGGAACACAGCTCGCTTGCGTTGGGCATTTGGATTTGTCTGTTATTTAGGTATTTTCATGAGTAGTATTTTATTGTTTGTAGTATTTTTCTAATTGGGAATACATATTGTGTGTAGATAATGCCTTCACTTGTAAAGACTGTCAAGACAGATTAATTTGTTGATCATTTATTTTAATTAAACGATATTATGGGGAGACTGCTTACCAGTGCAGCCTGCCTCTTTCCTGCTCTCAGTAATGCAAACGTGTGAATGTGTAATACATGTTAACTGTCATTTTAACGTGATCAATAGATTTTTTCTTCATCTGAACACATTTAACTCTGTCCTAACTGCAATATTTACACTCCTCCTTAAAATGTATAGCATATGTGACTGTATGGTCTGCTTTTAGCTGAACTCGGTGACAAAAAAGATCATTGAATGTTGTTCTGTGCCCGTGATGGAACTTGCAGGCATATAACATTAGACTTGTCCCTCACGCCTCATTTCTGTCGTCTGTTACTAAGCTAAGCGGGCTTTATGCACGCTAGTGATACACTTATTTAAATATGTCTTATGATAATACTATGTAGGAACATTTACACATACAGTTTTAAAACTTTTACAACAACCGTAAAGCAAAACAAAATGTATTTCCCACGTAAAGACTATCCAAAAGGTACGTAGGTCTATGTGCTTTTGCGTATTTATTTGTTTATAATATATAGCGTGGATTATAATATAATAAACCGAGAGCGTAAATCATTGTCATCATGCTTGAAAAGTTGTCGTTAGCAGGGTGGTGCTGACGTCACAGGCGAGCGCCCTGAAGGCTTTAGTCCGTTTATAGCCTAATGTTAGCTTTTCAGTTCTTGCGTTTGCATTCAAGTTCCAAAAGTGCTAAAAGTTATTTTGTCGTGTGAGGATTATCCGGCTGGACAAAACGTGTAAGTGTAATGAACTGTGTTTGAACACAGAGCTTATTATTTGCAATTTTCGAAAAGCCTATGGGAAAATCCTTTAGGGAATTTATCGAGGGAACCAGTTTTATGCTAGCAGCCGATGGGCCTACAAGGTGACGTCATAGTTCCTCCACTCTATAGACCGATTTCATGTGGCCGCCATTTTAAAAGTGAAAGTGAGATTGCGGTGGGAAGAAACCCGGGAGTATCACCTGGAGTCACACAGGAACGGCGTCCGCAGGGTCAGAGCAAGCTGAACTGGTGCTTTAGGCAAACAACGGTCACGCCACCCTCAACCCGAATAGTGCTATTCACATTTTCTATTGACACGATTGCCCTGGGCGTCTGCAATGGCGTATTGTTGTGTACCTGGCTGTATATCAACAAAGACAAAGAGACACAAATGTCCGCTTTCCGGTCCGTTCTGAATGGATAATGAAAATAAAAAGAGATATCAGACCTCATTTTCAGCTTAGTTAAGGGAAATGGCACTAGTTAGCTAATGTTTTCTTTCCCAAACACGCGTTTTAGATGCCATTTATCAAACTCAGGTTAATGAACTGATTCAGAACGCGCAAATAAATCGCACTATTCGCGTGTAAATAGACGCGTGAACATTTTACTCGCTTTATTCAGCGTCAAATCCGCTTTATTCGCACATCAAATTCACTTAACAATAGACATGGATTTGCATCATGGGCGGGGCTTTTGTCTGCCCGGTGACTCTAGCTTCGTTGCTAAATGGCTAACATGGATATTATTGAGAGGATAGCTGTGTTTATGTGCTTTAGCAAGGCTGATAAACAGCGTTGATTCATTTGGAGTCGTGTCTAAATCCACTAGATCCATTCAGAGGTTAACCCAGCTCTGTGAGTTCATCAATTCCTCCAGAAACTGTACCTGGATGATGGAAGCTTTCAGCGATGCTTCAGACTGAGCCAGTTTGATGAGCTGTTGTCCGGTGTAAGCAAGAGGATTTTCCCCTTGGGACACCAACAACAGGCACTACGCCATAATCACGCCCATACAAGAGAAAGCCCCTGATTGGTTAGCATGGCACGGATGTCAGATTTTCCAACTGGAGCGTGCAAATCGTGCGATACGTGCAAAACGATGAACTTGCGCCGCTTCATTCACGTGAATCGCATCATTCATGCCGCCTTATTCGCGCGTATCGCACCACAAATGTAAATGATGTAATATGTAACGCTCATTCATTCATTTTCTTTTTTCGGCTTAGTCTCTTTATTAATCAGGGGTTGCCACAGCGGAATGAACCACCAACTTATCAATTCAATTCATCTTTATTTACGATGTAGATTGTGTCAAAGCAGCTTAACATATAAGATTATAGTAAATTGAAACAGTGTCAGTCTAGGTTTCAGAGTTCAGCTCAGTTTAGTTCAGTTCAGTGTGGTTTAATTTTCACTGCTGAAAGTCCAAACACTGAAGAGCAAATCCATCGATGCACAGCTCACGAGTCCTGAACCAAGCAAGCCAGTGACGACAGCAGCGAGGAACAAACTTCACCAATTGACAAAAGTGAAGAAGAAAAAACCTCGAGAGAAACCAGACTCATTTGGACATGACCATTTCTCCTATGGCCAAACTTCTTGTGCAGAGCTGCAGTCTAAGCGCCCGTGGCTGGAGAACGCTGGACGTCCATCATGGAGAAGCTGCAGGTGGGAGAGGTCACCGGCTGGTGTACAGGCTGGCCCTTCAGGATCAATGCGAGGACTCATCTGTCATTGGGTCCTTACAGCAATCAGTCTCATGCTCTCCACTCCTCCATGACCACCACAGCAGCTGCTCAGGATACGGCCTGGTCCAAGATTATGGAAACCTTGGGAATAATAAAAACAGACTAACATAAGCGGAGATGCTGTTCAAATTATAGTGTCTTGACGTCACTCACTGTACTAAAATTTTTCAAATGTCAATTTCCAGCTTATATTTAAGCACTGTTGAGCACGTTCCTAAACAGCGCTGATTTGCCATAGCATTCACCAGTGCTCAACAGAAATGACTGATTGGCCGTGAAGGTCATCAGTTCACTGCACTTCACCGATGTTTACAGAGTGCAAACACAGACGAGCGATCCGCTGATGACCAAGCGGCAACCTCCCGCTCTCCCTCGGGAAGCCAATACGGAAGTAACTAAAACTGCAGTTCATTGACTCGCCTGGGGGGCTGGCTCCAGGAAGTCCAAGGGCTTTCTTTCTGCATTGGTAAATTGGCCATTTTTACAGCTGATAAAAACATGTTTACAGCCTGGTACAAACGATGGCTTTGGTGCATATAGCCATGATTACCCTTCATGACAACTCTGAGGGGGGTGAATTTTTTTATAACTCATCCGTTTCGTTTTTATTAAGTTATATTAAGTTTGCATAATTAAGGGCGTGGCCACTTGAGTGACAGCTAGCCCTCGCTGGTCGCTGTCTTGTCACCTCAGCTGATTCTGGCTAATTAGCCGCTGAGCTCGGCATATAAATCGTGTATTTGTTTTGGTTAATGTTTCTTTACACCGTCATTTGCCTTTTGGAATTATTTCCTGCAATTATCAGATGATATGGCATGCTGTGTGGACTTAATTGTGCTTACAAACCGTTCAAGTTGCCTCCATTTCACAGGTGAGGGAATTTATATGCTTATATACCATCTCTATAAATGTACTTGTTTTATTTAAGATCATTTATTATTTAAATGTTCTTTAGACCAGTATTGCACTCCAGAATCTGACAGATTGATTAGCTGTAGGCTATAAAACAGTCATCTGAAGCGTTGTCATACAGTGTTAGTGCTGGATTTTATAAACAGACTTGCATTTACTAACACAGACTATATCTGAAGTGTTTGATAGTAATTCGCGTTTTCCTCCTGTCGAAAACATCATAAGAACAATGTTTAGTGGCTCAATGTATTACAACAGTGTTTTTAAAAGTCTAAACACTTTATTAATATAGTGTACAACCAAGCACATGTGGTCAGAACACAAGCGAGTCACAGGCAATGAAGTATTAAACGTTCTCCCAAAGTAATAAGTCTGTTTTAATCCAGGTCCAAGCAAAATGCTGAGAATCAAGCTTGCGTCTGTAGCTCCGCTCACTCTCCGCCTCTTTACCCTTATTTGGTATGCCGCGTTTGGTGCGATGACGCGCTAACAAAATGGCGACGGTTGGCCGCGCCTACTTGTGGCTTCTTTTGCAGTGTTCAGAAACCTATGGGTGACGTCACGGACACTACGTCCATATCTTTTACAGTCTATGCTGATGACTCGACTGATCTTCGCGGATTTAACACGCTCCAGTGTCCGTGTATCTGTGTATCGATGAACTGATGACCTTCACGGCCAATCACAGTCATTTCTGTTGAGCACTGGTGAACATTATGGCAAATCAGCAATGTTTAGGAACACGCTCAACATTTAGTGGGAAATGGATGTTTTTAAAATTCCAGTACTGGGACAACACTATTACAGACAACACGAGGAAGTGCTATAGAGGACTGCATTCTTTTATCACTCACCTGGTTACATAGTCTGAAGCAGGGTAGCGTCCCTACGGTGTTTACCTGGTGGCATGAACTGAAGCCTAGGAGGACACTTAAGCCCCGGTCAGATCACGCGATTTTTATTGTCGCTTACTAAAGCGACTATGTCAGATTATGCAATTTTTTTTCTTGATAAAATCTTGACTTGTCGTGGGTAACAAATGTGCCAGACTATACGTTCCTTCACGATCAGTCATCCCATGATGTCTACGATGACCGTTATTTCCCAAAGCAGTCACAAGTGTTGCTATTAGGGATGTGCACATCGATGCTGAGTATCGATATATCGATACTCAGAAGCTTTTAATTTGGTATTGATATTTTTTTTAAAGTACCGATATTTTAACTATATGTTAATAATTTCTGCATAACTAAATGTTTTAGCGCTCTGTACAGGATTGTCAGTGACTCTTTGTATACAAGACGTTACACCAATCAATCTGCGGCGGAACGTGACATGAGCGATCATGTGCCTTTTTCAGATAACTTACGTAGCCTACTCAACACACGCAAGTCGCACACTTCTGCATTACGAAATGACACGGTGGCAGAGACATAACGCAGTGTGTTGTGGTGCTCATCAGCTTAAAAAGCGTTGCACGAGCAATATTTGTGATGAGAAAGTTGAACACAGCAACAAGCCGCCTTTATGAACACTTACAGACAACACACCCTGAAACTTATAAAGAAGCCGAACAAAAACAAGCTGCCCAGTGTTCCTCTGCTCAGTCTCCCTCTGTCTGACAAAAGGCATTATAGGAGGAAAACCTCTCTCTCTCTCTCTCTCTCTCTCTCTCTCTCTCTCTCTCTCTCTCTCTCTCTCTCTCTCTCTCTCTCTCTCTCTCTCTCTCTCAATTCAGTTAAATTCAATAATTGCTTTATTGGCATGACAAATGTTACAAATGTTTTGCCAAAGCATTTATAAAGTTTGCATTAAAAAGAACACACACATGCACATACATACATACAGTTGCAATCAGAATTATTCAACCCCCTGATTTATTAGCCCCCCTGTTTATTTTTTTCCCCAATTTCTGTTTAACGGAGAGAAAAAAAATTTCAACACATTTCTAAACATAATAGTTTTAATAACTCATCTCTAATAACTGATTTATTTTATCTTTGCCATGATGACAGTAAATAATATTAGACTAGATATTTTTTAAGACACTTCTATTCAGCTTAAAGTGACATTTAAAGGCTTAACTAGGTTAATTAGGTTAACTAGGCAGGTTAGGGTAATTAGGCAAGTTATTGTATAATGATGGTTTGTTCTGTAGACTATTGAAAAAATATATAGCTTAAAGGGGCTAATAATTTTGACCTTAAAATGGGTTTTAAAAAATTAAAAACTGCTTTTATTCTAGCCGAAGTAAAACAAATAAGACTTTCTCCAGAAGAAAAAATATTATCAGACATACTGTGAAAATTTCCTTGTTCTGTTAAACATCATTTGGGAAATATTTAAAAAAGAAAAAAAATTCAAAGGGGGTTTAATAATTCTGATTGCAACTGTATATATATATATATATATATATATATATATACATATATATATATATATATATATATATATATATATATATATATATATATATATATATATATATATATATATATATAACATAGTAAATAGTAGTATAATATTATAATATATATTATAATGATAATAATTAAATAAAAATAAATAAATAAAATAGATCATCTTTCTCTCTCGTTACCATTAGGTGAATAGGAACAAATATAAGTGTGTGTGTGTATCTGTGCAGTGTGTATATACAGTATGTATGTGTATGCAGTGTGTATATACAGTGTGGATGTGTGTGCGTGTATACTACACACACACACTACAGTATATAAATATATATTTACATGTAATGATTTTTTTTAATTAACAATATTTGAAATTTTAATATTTAAAAAATGACATGAATATTTTAAATAATAAGTGGTATCGATATTGATATCGTAAAAATGTTAACAAAAAGTATCGGTATCGTATCGAATTTAAAAATTGTGGTATCGCCCATCCCTAGTTGCTATAATGATATTTCTTATCTAAATTTAATTTTTTTAAATTTTATTTTAATTTCCATAAACACTGATGCTTGCTGACAACTAATAACTACATTATTCTAGGGCATTCCTAACAACATGGATGGGATCAAACTTGATTCCTTTTTAATATTGAGATATTTGAAATCTAAATGTATATTTTCCTGCCAGGGTTGCTAATTAAACACTCCCTCGCCTGAACATTCTGCGAGCGGGTTGGGGAAAAATCAGATGCTCAAGACATATTCTTTAAAATAATGACATATTTTAAAATTAGCAAATATATGACTGAGGTTTGTGATACAACAACCACAGTGAAGCATTCATTAAATCCTTATTTTCTGAAACAAATCATCCACCCGTATAGTTGAGTAGTGGCTGGCACAAACAAAAATAAAAAGTAATTAATTTAATAATAATATAATTTGTATATTTTTCTTGGAAAAAATATCTTTTTGAAACAAATTTTGTTTGGTATAATTTTTATCTTAATTTTAATGTATCTTTTGTTGGTCAATTATCTATAAACAAGGGAAATATTCACAGTTTCAGAGAAGCCTATATTAAACTGTTTTCACTATTAATAACAAATTTGCATAAGCAAATGGATTGAATAATAGTGCATCAATTCGGAATAAAAATGATCCTAGATTTGGTTGCGTACATCATGCCAGAGAATGGAGATGTGTGCATCGTTGACAACAGCTTTGTTGCAACACCGTTGACTTTTGACTGGGAGGAAATGCTGACTGACATGCCTATTCACTGACTTGTAATGGTACAGTCCACAGTTATAAAAGCAAAGGATAAAGCTAATGTTTTATTAAAAATTGTGCACAACATTAATCACATTCAACTTAAAAAGAAGCTAATATTATGACAGCGTCACTAAAAATAGCCCCTTCTTCTCTCCTCTTCAATCTCTTACCCTGCTTTTACCTTTCACCGCTTTCTACTGTTTTATTTAAGAAAGACTATTACAAAGAACGTCTTTTCTGTTATCTTACATATACATGAGGTATTTTCAGGAATATCCTACCGCCGTACATGTTGTTTTTGGAGTATACAGTATGCAAATAATCAGTATTCATGGAAGATATACTCTACCAAAATGTGCAATATAAGATCAACACCCATATTGTACCACACAGTACTGCATTTAAAGAGAGTATTTGAAATAAATAAATAAAAGTATGTATAGTGCAGTGAATGTTTTACATTATGTCACGTTTAATTCTGCAGATGACATCCAGTCATGACCTTTTGCCTAAACACCCAGATCAGCAGGGGGCAATGATGAGCTGCAAAAACACTGACCAGTTCAATATCTCTCTCTCTCTTTAGCAGAGGGGTGCTGAAAACATTGGTGAGGTGAACAACAATACAGGTATGTTGCGCTGATAATCCTTTTTTCCCAGCAGATTGAGTATATTACTTGAATTTACACCTTTTAAAGCATATTTTTATGTTGTCGTATGATTACTTTAACATTTGTTATTAATTATTAACTGCCAAAACTGCAAAAACAAACCCTGATTATTGGTAAAAGGCAGACTCAAAAAATGCTGAGGCGATTGAACACGATTTTGGGACAAATTTGAACATGGTTTAGAATTTTGCTGAATTGCTATTTGTTCAAACAAAATGCAAATATTAATAATTAAAATAAAATCAATGGGTAAAGTATATCAGAAAGTAGTTTCAAACAGGTTTATTATGCTTAAAAATGTATATTTATCATATATCATGAGCTCAAAACGTGGGGTGACAATTAAAGAGTTTTTTGGGGGGAGGTGTTTACCTTCGTAAAGTATGATTAAGGTAAGCAATTACTGATACTGATATTATAGTAAATATATGGGTTAATATGTTGTGTGAACAGGAAAATACCCACTTAATCACCCACTTTCACAAAAAATTAATAAAAATGATGCGGTGCTGCGGCTCCTTAGTTATACACAGCCATATCACCCTGCAGCCCAAGACCGGTTACTCACTAAAGCTAAGCAGGGCTGAGCCTGATCAGTACCTGTATGGGAGACCACATGGGACAACTAGGTTGTTGTTGGAAGTGGTGTTAGAGAGGCCAGCAGGGGGCACTCAACCTGTGGTCTACGTGAGTCCTAATGCCCCAGTAAAAGTGAAAGGGACACTACACTGTCAGTGTGCGCCGTCTTTCGGATGAGATGTTAAACCGAAGTCCTGACTGTGGTCTTTAAAAAATACCATGGCACTTCTCGTAAAAGAGTAGGGGTGTAACCCTGGTGTCCTGGCCAAAGTCCCTCTATCGGCCCTTACGATCATGGCTTCCCAATCGTCCCCATCCACCGAATTGGCTCTATCCCTGTCTCTCCACTCTACCAATAGCTGGTGTGTGGTGAGCGCACTGGCGCCATGTCCTGTGGCTGCCGTCGCATCATCCAAGTGGATGCTGCACACTGGTGTTGGTGTGGAGAGACCCCCCTCATAATTGTGAAGCTCTTTGGGTGTATGGCCATACACAATAAATACGCTATACAAATACACATTACATTACATTAGCAGTGTCGCCTCACAGCAAGAAAGTTGCTGGTTCAAGTCCCGGCTGGGTCAGTTGGCATTTCTGTGTGGAGTGTTGGCGTGGGTTTCCTCTGGGTGCTCCAGTTTCCCCCACAGTCCAAACACATGTGCTATAGGTAAATTGGTTATGCTAAAATTGATCGTGGTGTATGAGTGTGTGTATTTCCCAGTGATGGGTTGCAGCTGGAAGGGCATCTGCTGCGTAAAACATATGCTGGATAAGTTGGCGGTTCATTCCGCTGTGGCGACCTCAGATTATTAAAGGGACTAAGCCGAAAAGAAAATGAATGGGGCGGGGTTATTCACGTCTGATGTTTATTGTGTAATGAAGGGGTGTGGCTATTAGACTGGTGTTAAATATGCATAGATGGGGCGTGGTTATTCAAGTGTGATGTTAATTTTGTAATGAAGGGGTGTGGCTGTCAGACTCTGGTGTTAAGTATGCATAAATAGTGTGTGGTTATTCAAGTGTGATGTTAACTGTGTAAGGAAGAGGTGTGGTAATTAGACTCTGTTGTTAAATATGCATAGATGGGGCGTGGTTATTCAAGTGTGATGTTAATTGTGTAATGAAGGGGTGTGTCTTCTAGACTATTGTGTTAAATATGCATACATGGGGCGTGGTTATTCAAGTCTGATGTTAATTGTGTAATGAAGGGGTGTGGCTTCTAGACTATTGTGTTAAATATGCATAGATGGGGTGTGGTTATTCAAGTGTGATGTTAATTGTGTAATGAAGGGGTGTGGCTATCAGACTCTGATGTTAAGTATGCATAAATAGGGTGTGGTAATTCAAGTGTGATGTTAATTGTGTAATGAAGGGGTGTGGCTTCTAGACTATTGTGTTAAATATGCATAGATGGGGCATGGTTATTCAAGTGTGATGTTAATTGTGTAATGAAGGGGTGTGGCTTCTAGACTATTGTGTTAAATATGCATAGATGGGGCATGGTTATTCAAGTCTGATGGTAGTTGTGTAAAGAAGAGGTGTGGTTATTAGACTCTGTTGTTAAATTTGCATAGATGGGGCGTGGTTATTCAAGTGTGATGTTAACTGTGTAAGGAAGGGGTGTGGCTTCTAGACTATTGTGTTAAATATGCATAGATGGGGCATGGTTATTCAAGTGTGATGTTAATTGTGTAATGAAGGGGTGTGGCTTCTAGACTATTGTGTTAAATATGCATAAATGGGGCATGGTTATTCAAGTGTGATGTTAATTGTGTAATGAAGGGGTGTGGCTTCTAGACTATTGTGTTAAATATGCATAGATGGGGCGTGGTTATTCAAGTGTGATGTTAACTGTGTAAGGAAGAGGTGTGGTAATTAGACTTTGTTGTTAAATATGCATAGATGGGGCGTGGTTATTCAAGTGTGATGTTAATTGTGTAAGGAAGGGGTGTGGCTTCTAGACTATTGTGTTAAATATGCATAGATGGGGCGTGGTTATTCAAGTGTGGTGTTAATTGTGTAATTGTGTAACAATAGATGTTTCTATCTCTGTCAGTGACTCAGTGACAGTTAATACACGAGTACATTCTCTAAGTGGTTCTGTCACTGTGTTTAATCCTTTCTGTACAAGACTGTATGGTATAGTTAATGGCACACGAACTGTAAGTGTTTAATATTGGTAGTTCATTTTGAAATAAAAATAGCGAAATGTTCGTTAAGAGTTACATTTTTCGCTGGAGGACACAGCTGTGCTGATGAGGTGAACGCCGAGAAAACCTGACTGCTCCTCCGTGACATTGGGATACAGGTGATACAAGGTTCTCTATATCAAAGAACTGCAAATAAGCAGATATTACAACAATTTATCAATGTCAATTTATCAAACTGTTCACTGCTGTGGTTTGCTGCTGATCAAATAAAAAACAAAAGATTGGGAGGAGCCAAATTGTGCTGCCGTTTTCAGATCAAATTTAAAGGGGACTGAGGTGATAATTTAGTGTACAGTTTATGAGCTAATCACAAAAGTTTTAGGGGGGCTGGGTAGAAATATAGGCCTAGCAACGCCCATGCGCAGTGCAGTGTCAGAAATGAGCTTTTTATCAGGAGGAATAATTGCCCCCTTCAATCTTTAAGATTTTTTATGAAGTCAGAGATTGTGTTTATATCAAATAGTAATGTTCAAATACATAGTATAGCATATAATAAGTAAGCAAATAATAGTGCCATTTTTATTACATGCACAACGAATCAGTTTTGTAGTAAAATGAAATACTTAATAAAATGCTGTCTTGGTTTCTCAACAGTAAGTGATCTTAAAAAGATAATTAAAGATCTTTTTCTTCTGTGAGGAACTCTTGGAGCACCGGCGCAATAAGGCGCAAGACGTGTTTGGCGCAATTTGTTGCTATTTTCAGACCAGCGCAACCAGGGCTTAACATTAACTTTTTTGATCACCAGCCACTGTGGCTAGTAGATTTCCAACATTACTAGCCACTCGCCATTTTCACTAGCCACAATTTTCTTGTTGGGAAAATATACTTTATATGCATAAATTTGACTTTGACATGACTTGATTTAGATGTGTTATGTCCACATGCCTTCTTATTCATTTAACTTCTTGTGTGTATTGTGTATGAGCTTGCTCAGTGTGCATGAGCTAATGGGTTGTGTCGCAATACAATCAGTTTTTATTTCACATGACTTTTCAGGGCTCAAAATTAAGGATTTACCAAATTTATCTCTGACCACACCAAATAAGTATTTCTTAGCCACAATTTTTTCATTGTGTCAAAACAAGGAAAATATAGCTGTATAGGTGCACTTTTTAATTCAAAAAAAACATGACATTTAAAAAATAATTATTGTCATGTATCTAAAGTATGCACAGTAATCTGTGCTGGCTAAAGCTCAGATCACCAGTTAACTACACATAAACTGGGATTAATCTCCCATTAAAGGAATGTTATTATAAAGAAATATAATTAAACCATATTAACAAAAATAACTGTAAGCAAAAGAAAGCAGGTGAAACATACCGTGTTTGATAATGAAAGGATAATCACGCGCACGGTAATATAAGCCTGTAAATGAAAGCAGTGACCGCTGCTGCTTACAAAAGAATATGTGTATTTTTGTTTTAATCTTGAGCTCTTGAAAGCAGCAGGACTGTGGGTGCACGATCATCGCTCTTTGTCCAGTCTATTTCAAAGGGAACCGATCGCACCAGTTGCGCTTCCTCTAGGCACGGTGACGGTTGCTTCGCGCGCGAGTGATCATCCTCTTGTTCGGTATTTACCTGCTTTCTGCTCGCGCGAACACAGTTATTTTTGTCAGTCGTGCTGCTTCTCGAATCTAAGATCACATTTGCACGAATATTGGGCCACGCTTATTTTCAAACCCTGCTTTTAAGAAAACTACAATTTAAAAATGATTTCCAACCAGCCAACGTGGCTAGTGGAGGTGTCTGTCTAACCCGCCAGAGCTGAAATCTACCCGCATTTGGCGGGTTGGCGGGTGTTAATGTAAAGCCCTGAGCGCAACCCTAATTTTCACGTTTTGCTCAATGCTGTTTAAAAAATTTGCATTGCTTTGTGGATTCATGGGTGTGCCGGTCTAAAAAGGAGGTGTGTTAAGGTGCATTGTTGGTGTGTTGCTATTTTGAGGAACTGAAATAGACTGCGCAACTGACCACCGCTGCTCTAAAGTCCAGCGCAGAGCGCGTTAGTTATGCGCCTATGCAGGCCCAAACGCTTACTCATTGCTTAATACACACAGAATGTACAGCAACACACAAATATCTTTACAGATGAAAACAATTAAAGGATTAAAATGTTACAAAAATTATTATTTTCTACATAAATATAAACACCACTGCCTCCATGCCTCATCTCGGTGGGCTTTTTTCAGTTTATTCATGACGATTTGCATTTGTATAATGTTATTATTATTAGCCACATTATTAATTATATGCATATTTATATTTGTTTTAATAAAAACTAGTTTAGATTTGTCCACCTGTGGGGTTTTGGAGACGTCTGCATCACCATATGGGGCATAAGAACAGGACATGTATTTGGATATAACTCAGTTGATTGTCCACACTTCATTATTATTGTTCATTTATTCGTTTGCTGGAAATTAGAACTGAATTTAGAAATAGTTTTGAAACAAATCTTTGCACTTAACAAACTAAATTAAATATGTAGACTAATGGATGTCTTCAGTGGAGTGCGTACAACACCGTTTCCTTATCCACGAAAGTAAAGGAGTAAAGAGTAAAAGTAAAGAGAAAATAAAGAGGCTGAATGGAGGAGGCTCGTTCTTTATTCTCGCGCTGCAGATGCTCTGTTTAACTGTTCTCTCGCGAGTGAAGCGTTCAGTTTTTCCTCTTACAAAATCTGCCATGTAAAAAGCAAATGCGCCATGGCGCGACACAACTGACTCTTAAAGGGAATGTGAAATGAGACTTTGATTGGTTTAATGCACGTTATGCTCAAAACACACAAAAACCAAACTTGATTGAGGGGGGTGGGCCGAAGGTAAAAATAACAAACTATTACATTAAAACTGCTATGGTAATTTTCTAATTTATTAATATTGCAAGGCAAGGCATGTTTATTTATGATCCTAAAGATCTGAGTGATCTATTAGGTTTTTATTCAGTGAGAATATCTGTAATGTATTGAGGTCCTAGGCCATTTATGATTTATAGTCAAGTAGTAATACTTTCAAATCTATTCTGAATGTAACTGGGAGCCAGTGTAAAGACTTGAGGACAGCTCTGATTTTCTGGTTCTGGTCAGAATCCTGGCAGCAGCATTCTGGATGAGCTGCAACTGTCTAATTGTCTGTTTGGGAAGGCCAGTGAGGAGTCCATTACAGTAATCCACCCTGCTGCTGATAAAAGCATGAACAAGTTTCTCTAAGTCTTCACTGGAAACAAAGCATCTAATTTCTGCGATGGTTTTTTAATGATAGCATGCTGATTTACTAACTGCTTTGACTTGACTACTGAAACTCATATCTGACTCCAGAGTCACACCAAGATTCTTGACGTTTGACCCTTAGAGCCAATGTACCCATTCATCTTAAGAACCTCATCTTTGTTCCTAAATGCAATGCCTTTTTCTTTGTTTAACTGAAGAAAGTTTTGGCACATCCAACTGTTCATTTCTTCAATGCATTGGCAGAGGGTGTCAATAGGGCTGTAGTCATTAGGCAGTAAGGCTAAGTAGATCTGAGTGTCATCAGCATAGCTGTGGTAGGAGATTTGGTTCTTTCTCATTATTTGGCTCAGAGGGAGCATATAAAGGTTGAACAGGAGAGGTGCCAGAATCGAGCCTTGTGGGACTCTACATGTCATGGGTGTCCACCTTGACCTATGGTCACCTATACTGACATAGTAACCTCTCCCTTCAAGGTAAGATCTGAACCTTTTGAGGACCGTCCCAGACAGCCCAATCCAGTTTTCCAGCCTATCCAGAAGTATGCTGTGATCGATAGTGTCAAATCCAGCACTGCTAGTTTGCCTGAATCTGTATTTATGCATATATCATTGATTATTTTTTTATTATATTGAAATATAAATAGAAAAAAATTATATTATAGTCTAATATTAATATAAATTAATATAATAATAATATTAATTAATAATTATACGTTTTTTTAACATTTCATAATTAACTTCTTACAATAAAAAATAAATAAACACATTTTTAACACAATGGTGTTCAATGCTGAATACACAAGCTGCACCTGCCTTTGCCTTGATTTGCTTGTCAATGTCTTCTCTATTGTCCTCTATCTTTAAGTGACAGTATTTACATTTTAAAAATTAATTCATCTACAACATTTCATTGAAACATTTCCTTTTCAGTTGACTTTTTTGTAGCTCAACAATTAAACAAATAAACAAAAGGTTATGTTAAGTTAGAAATGACAATCTCTGTTGAAGACATTTGCTGCAACCTTCATTTTAAATCTCTTCTCATATGGGATGGTGAGCCAAATTCAATTCAATTCAATTCATCTTTATTTGTATAGCGCTTATACAATGTAGATTGTGTCAAAGCAGCTTCACATGGAAGGTTATAGTGAATTGAAACAGTGTCAGTTCAGTTTTCAGTGTTTAAGTTCAGTTCAGTTTAGCTCAGTTCAGTGTGGTTTAATAATCACTACTGAGAGTCCAAACACTGAAGAGCAATTCCATCGATGCGCAGCTCTACAGATCCCGAACCATGCAAGCCAGTGGCGACAGCGGCGAGGAAAAAACTTCACCAATTGGCGAAAGCGAAGATTTAAAAAACCTCGAGAGAAACCAGGCTCAGTTGGCCACGACCATTTCCCCTATGGCCAAACGTCTTGTGCAGAGCTGCAGTCTAGGCGCAGGAAGCTGGACCTCAGCGAAGACTCGTCTGTTCTTGGAGCATCACAGGAGTCAGTCATGCTTTCACTCCATGAAGACCATCACAGCAGCTGCTCAGGATACGGCCTGGTCCAGAAAACCTTGGGATCATCTCGTCGCTGGTCTCGGATCGCGTCGGTGGCACTTTATAGTCTGAGGGCCTCGAGATGAGTACCCCCAGGTGGAAATACAGAATAAGGAGAATAATTAGCGTAGCTGCTGTTCATAGTGTATATAAACGAGAAGCAAAATCATGTGTGGGGCACATCATGCGTCATACCGCTATGTACTGCACTGAGTGTATGCTTTGCTAATAAGATAGGTCTTTAATCTAGTTTTGAAGAGCGAGAGTGTGTCTGAGCCTCGGACATTATCAGGAAGGCTATTGCAGAGTTTGGGGGCCATAAATGAGAAGGCTCGACCTCCTTTACTCGACTTTGATATTCTAGGTACTACCAGAAGCCCTGAGTTTTGAGATCGTAAAGAGCGGGTTGGGTTGTAGCGAGACAGGAGGTTGGTTAGATAAACAGGAGCTAGATTATTTAAGGCTTTATAGGTAAGGAGTAATATTTTAAATTCAATACGAAACTTAACAGGCAGCCAGTGTAAGGAGGCTAAAATTGGGGTGATATGATCAATCAAAGGTTACCACGGGCCAACTTTGGCCCATGGGGCCTACTTTGGGCATCTCTGCTCTAAATAATGCTGGGTTGTCATATTGGGTCATTCATTTATTCATTCAATCATTTACTTTTCGGCTTTCTTCCTTTATTAATCAGGGGTCGCCACAGCAGAATGAACCACCTACTTATCCAGCAAATGTTTTTTTACGCAGCGGATGCCCTTTCAGCTGCAACCAATCACTGGGAAACACAATCATTCACACACATACACTACGGACAATTTAGCCTTCCCAATTCACCTATACCACATGTCTTTGGACTTATGGGGTAAACCGAAGCACCCTGACGAAACCTACGCTGACACGGGGAGAACATACAAACTCCACACAGAAACCCCAACTGACCCAGCTGGGGCTCGAACCAGCGACCTTCTTGCTGTGAGGCTCTGCACCATCGTGCTGCCCACAATCCCAACATTGGGTTATTTATTTATTTATTTTTTAATGGAATTTTAAAAATTACACTTTTTAGCCACCAGTTGTATTTGTCCATATTTGACCCAACCTTGGTTTACAACAGCCCAACGTGTATGCTGCAAGTACAAATCCTCTGCGGATTCCACGTGTACAGAACTACAGCACACACACACACACAGGTTTATCGATGCATACTGTTGTTCGCGCGCTGCCTTTTTAAGTATGCAGTATACAGTGCGGGTGCAGTACTCTGGTGTTCCATTGGAACGCGGATTCCACTGCGCTCTATGAAGCCACAGCTGCTGACTGTACACACAGACAACTCCAGCAAAAGAGCCACGAGTAGCACTAATGCAGTTCTTCTCCTTTTCCTCGAGTAATCTCTCTGTTTAACACTCATCCTCTCACATCCTCCCCTTCCATCTTTTGACGTCCCTCCCTCCCTCCTCGCGCGCGCGCGCGCACGCTCCCTCTCTCTCTACATCTTCTGGCGCTTCAGTCCGTTCCCTCTTTCTTTTCTCCCCCTCTCGTCTCTACACTCATCCTCCCCAGCTCATCTGTCCTTTCATTTGCTCCTCCATCTCTCCGTTTGGTCTTTGTGTGCTTGTGTGTGTATGTGTGTATGTGTGTGTCTTCCGACAGGAACACTGCGCGCGTCCCTCTCCTCATCCTTTCCTCTGAATCCGGAGCTCCAGTGTTCCCTCCCTCCTTTCTCCTCCTCCTCCTCTTTACGTTTCCCCCCCTCCCTCCCTCCCTTTATCCATACTCGCTTCTCCTCAATGCTGAAGTCAGTCAAAAGAGAAACACTGAAGAAAAGAGGGAAGAACGGCGGGCGCTGAGCGAGAGAAAGAGAGAAGGAGAGAAGCTGGAGGGAGAGAGGGGTGAGGGGGGAACGGGGGTTTGGATACATCTCCACCTGTCTTCTCTCTGCCATGGACTGCCTCTGCATAGTGACCACAAAGGTAAGCCGTGCACGAGGACAGCAGGAGCGCGCGGGATTATAATGTGGGCGCGAGCGAGCGGCGAAACTTTGACGCTTTTCTCCGCCAGGCTGTTGTTTGCTGCTGGGCATTAAGGGAGCGTTCTGTTCCTGAGCATCTCCATCATGTGGAGCTACTTCATTGTTCTTCCTCGCTCATCCGAGCTCGTGTTTGATACTAAATTCCTGTTTGCTTTGATAACAGGAGTGTGTGATTGAATTACGCGTATTCTTGCGTTCAGATATGCTGGAGAAAGAGAAAGATAGCAGAACGCGTTTTATTTATTTAATTAATTATTATTGTAAAGTTGAACTTCTTGTTTTATGGGACTCGCAGTTAAAGCACCTGTCAAAGAGGTGCGTGTGTGTACAATCTGTACAACAACTGAACAATAGCGCGAGGACGCCTCAGAGTGTGTGAAGCTGCAGCTTATACCTCTGTGGTGCAGTGTCAGAAATGAGCTTTTTATCAGGAGGAATAATTGCCCCCTTGAATCTTTAAGATTATTTTATGAAGTCAGAGATTGTGTTTATGTCAAATAGTAATGTTCAAATACATAGTATAGCATATAATAAGTAAGCAAATAATAGAAGCATTTTTATTACATGCTCAACGAATCCAACAGTTTTGTAGTAAAATGAAATACTTAATAAAAAGCTGTCTTGGTTTCTCAACAATAAGTGATCTTAAAAGGATAATTAAAGATGTGTTTCTTCTGTGAAGAACTCTTAGGGCTCTATCATACACCCGGGCACGATAAGGCGCAAGTTGGCGCAATTTGTTGCTATTTTCAGACCAGTGCAACCCTAATTCTCACGTTTTGCTCAACGCTGTTTAAAAATTTGCACTGCTTTGTGGACTCATGGGTGTGCCGGTCTAAAAAGGAGGTGTGTTAAGGTGCATCGTTGGTGTGTTGCTATTTTGAGGAAATGAAATAGACCGCGCAACTGACCACCGCTGCTCTAAACTCCAGCGCAGAGCGTGTTAGTTATGCGCCTATGCAGGCCCAAACGCTTACTCATTGCTTAATACACACAGAATGTACAGCAACACACAAATATCTTTACATATGAAAACAATTAAAGGATTAAATTGTTACAAAAATGATTATTTTCTACATAAATATAAAAACGACTGCCTCCATGCATAATCCCGGGGGTCTTTTTTCAGTTTATTCATGACAATCTGCATTAGTATAATGTTATTACAGGGAGTGCAGAATTATTAGGCAAGTTGTATTTTTGAGGATTAATTTTATTATTGAACAACAACCATGTTCTCAGTGAACCCAAAAAACTCATTAATATCAAAGCTGAATATTTTTGGAAGTAGTTTTTAGTTTGTTTTTAGTTTTAGCTATTTTAGGAGGATATCTGTGTGTGCAGGTGACTATTACTGTGCAGAATTATTAGGCAACTTAACAAAAAACTAATATATACCCATTTCAATGATTTATTTTCACCAGTGAAACCAATATAACATCTCAACATTCACAAATATACATTTCTGACATTCAAAAACAAAACAAAAACAAATCAGTGACCAATATAGTCACCTTTCTTTGCAAGGACACTCAAAAGCCTGCCAACCATGGATTCTGTCAGTGTTTTGATCTGTTCACCATCAACATTGCGTGCAGCAGCAACCACAGCCTCCCAGACACTGTTCAGAGAGGCGTACTGTTTTCCCTCCTTGTAAATCTCACATTTGATGATGGACCACAGGTTCTCTATGGGGTTCAGCTCAGGTGAACAAGGAGGCCATGTCATTAGTTTTTCTTCTTTTAGACCCTTTCTTGCCAGCCACGCTGTGGAGTATTTGGACGCGTGTGATGGAGCATTGTCCTGCATGAAAATCATGTTTTTCTTGAAGGATGCAGACTTCTTCCTGTACCACTGCTTGAAGAAGGTGTCTTCCAGAAACTGGCAGTAGGACTGGGAGTTGAGCTTGACTCCATCCTCAACCCGAAAAGGCCCCACAAGCTCATCTTTGATGATACCAGCCCAAACCAGTACTCCACCTCCACCTTGCTGGCGTCTGAGGTCTGGAGCTCTCTGCCCTTTACCGATCCAGCCACGGGCCCATCAAGACTCACTCTCATTTCATCAGTCCATAACACCTTAGAAAAATCAGTCTTGAGATATTTCTTGGCCCAGTCTTGACGTTTTAGCTTGTGTGTCTTGTTCAGTGGTGGTCGTTTTTCAGCCTTTCTTACCTTGGCCATGTCTCTGAGTATTGCACACCTTGTGCTTTTGGGCACTCCAGTGATGTTGCAGCTCTGAAATATGGCAAAACTAGTGGCAAGTGGCATCTTGGCAGCTGCACGCTTGACTTTTCTCAGTTCATGGGCAGTTTATTTTGCGCCTTGGTTT
Source organism: Danio kyathit (assembly GCA_903798195.1). Classification (NCBI taxonomy): domain Eukaryota; kingdom Metazoa; phylum Chordata; class Actinopteri; order Cypriniformes; family Danionidae; genus Danio; species Danio kyathit. The sequence goes on along the minus strand of LR812523.1, from coordinate 80,504,995 downwards.
TTCCACACGCTTCTTGCGACCCTGTTGACTATTTTGAATGAAACGCTTGATTGTTGGATGATCACGCTTCAAAAGCTTGGCAATTTTAAGAGTGCTGCATCCCTCTGCAAGATATCTCACTATTTTTAACTTTTCGGAGCCTGTCAAGTCCTTCTTTTGACCCATTTTGCCAAAGGAAAGGAAGTTGCCTAATAATTATGCACACCTGATATAGGGTGTTGATGTCATTAGACCACACCCCTTTTCATTACAGAGATGCACATCACCTAATATGCTTAATTGGTAGTAGGCTTTCGAGCCTATATAGCTTGGAGTAAGAGAACATGCATAAAGAGTATGATGTGGTCAAAATACTCATTTGCCTAATAATTCTGCACTCCCTGTATTATTAGCCACATTATTAATTATATGCATATTTATATTTGTTTTAATAAAAATATCTTTAGATTTGTCCACCTGTGGGGCTTTGGAGACATCTGCATCACCATATGGGGCATAAGAACAGGACATGTATTTGGATATAACTCAGTTGTTTGACCACACTTCATTATTATTGTTCATTTATTCGTTTGCTGGAAATTAGAACTGAATTTAGAAATAGTTTTGAAACAAATCTTTGCACTTAACAAACTAAATTGAATATGTAGACTAATGGATGTCTTTAGTGGAGTGCGTACAACACCGTTTCCTTATCCACGAAAGTAAAGGAGTAAAGAGTAAAAGTAAAGTAAAGAGAAAATAAAGAGGCTGAATGGAGGAGGCTCGTTCTTTAATCTCGCGCTGCAGATGCTCTGTTTAACGGTTTTCTCACTAGTGAATCGTTCAGTTTTTCCTCTTACAAAGTCTGCCATGTAAATAGCAAATGCGACATGGCGCGACACAACTGACTCTTAAAGGGAATGTGAAATCAGACTTTGATTGGTTTAATGCACGTTATGCTCAAAACACACCTATAACTCATTAAGAGAATAAGCGCAACCCTTTTAGACTATGCGCTGGGGCGAAAAGCGTAGCGTCCTTAAAATAGCAAAAGTGAATTCAGACATGTCCTTAATGATTTTGCGCCCTGCGCTTTAAATTTTGTGCCTAGATCGTTAAAATAGAGCCCTTAAAGTTTCCTAGATACTAAAAGATCTTCATGGAACAATCAATACTAATTTATTTTTAATAGCATTGCATTCTATAAAGACCACTGGGTTGTCATAACCCAATGTTGGGTTTGTCCATATTTGAGCCAGCATTGAGTTATGACAGCCCATCGTTTTCTAGAGTGCAATGCTATTAAAATAAATTGCTATTGACGGTTTCATGAAGAACAAAAATAAATACGTTTTTTTTATTCAATTTAAATAAAGCAGGGGTCACCAAACTTGTTCCTGGAGGGCCGGTGTCCTGCAGATTTTAGCTCCAACCCTAATCAAACACATCTGAACAAGCTAATCAAGGTCTTTCTACACTCTAAAAAATGTTGGGTTATTTATTTAACTTAATGGTTGAGTTAAAAATATTTAGTGCTTTGTTGGGTTATTTCTAAACTTTATTGGGTTATTTATTAATAACTCAACCAGTTGGGTTTAATATTTGGTGCTTTGTTGGGTTATTTTTAGTCTTTGGTTATTTATTTTAACCAGTTGGGTTAAAAATTTTGAATTTCAACAGTCAACTGATTTAACTGACACAGAACAGCTGTATTAAGTGCGTAAGTAACGTTGTTTTTGCGTTATAAAGTTTATTTAAGGTCTAACCAGGGGTGGATTTAACCAATAAGCAAGGTAAGTGGCCGCTTAGGGCCCCAGGAAATCTGGGGGCCCCAATAAATATCTAGAAGTATAAATTATACCTATATATAACATCGTTTTCTACCATATTTTTTTTGGTAAGAGTTAAACACATACAATTTTAACATAATTAAATATTATTTAATATACAATCAAATATAATGTTATTATAATAATGTAATGTTATGTAATAATAATATTACAAAATAAAATATCCATCATTAAGCAGTCCAGCAGTCAAATTTATAAAAAAATATATGTATTATTAGGGGTTCAAGCGCGAAGCGCTGAAACCCTATTGTATTTGTAAGGATTTTTATTATTATTATTATTAGGGGTTCAAGCGCGAAGCGCTGAAACCCTATTGTAATTGTAAGGATTTTTATTATTATTATTATTATTATTATTATTATTATTATGTTTCTGCCTTAATGTGACTCGTGCAGCCTAAACCGTAAGGCCTAGAAATCTCAAACTTGGCCAGATGGTCCAGAATGCGCACCGCTACTCAGATACCATAAACCGTCCAAATCGGCCCATAGGTGGCGCTATGGCGTCAAAAACTAAAATTTCAGACATTTTTGGCCACCATTTGTACACCATTTGTCCTAAACTCAAAAACTCTACATTTCCTGAATCCTTGGGTCAGCCCGAACAAAAGTGCACAGGCGGTCTTTGGCCTCTACGACGCACCGTTTTTCCGATACGTCGCAATTTGTCCAAAACCTACTTTTGCGAACTAGTCCTAGGTTTTTCACCCAATCTGAACCAAACCAGTGCATAAATGTTCTCTGGACACTCAATATCAATAATTATCCAAAAAAAGTTGAAATTTTAATTCTCACGCAAAACAATACGCAAAAACGTTCAACGTTAATTGAAGCTAAATGCTAATTGTAGCTATAACTTTTGAACCACATAACATATCATCACCAAACTTGGTACACACATGTATAAGGTCAATATGAGGTCGCAGTGCAAAACCCGCAGACTTTGGCCACAAGGTGGCGCTATAAAGTTCAAAAACTATAAAAAAAGCCCCAACCATAAAACCATTAGTCCAATCAGCTTGAAATTTGACATGCAGTGTCTTTGTCCAAGTTGTCATGACATATTATAAGGACACTGGCATATCTCAAAAAACATGGCCGCCATTAGCCAATTAAGATTAAGCATCCATTAAACAAGGTTAACGTTGGCCAATCAAAACGAAACTCATTAAGCATGTTCGACTCATGGTCCTACATGTCTGTAAGAATTTTGAAAGAAATCGACCACTAGGGGGCGATATTGAGTTTTTTTAGGTTCTAACTGATTGTCTATTACACACGGTTTTGCAAAACCACACAAAATACATATCATATGATAGGCCTGCTCACACTGAACACTTTGACACTAAAACCGCTGCTGTCACTCAAACCGTTCGTTAAAAAGTCATCAATATATAAAAAACCTATTTTTGCGAACTAGTCCTAGGTTTTTCACCCAATCTGAACCAAACCAGGTCAGTAATGTTCTCTGGACACTGAATTTCAATAATTATCCAAAAAAAGTTGAAATTTTGATTTTCATGTGAAACAGTATACCAAAACGTTTCATGCTAATTGAAGCTAAATGCTAATTGTAGCTATAACTTTTGAACGGATTGAAATATCATCACCAAACTTGGCACAAACATGTATAAGGTCAAGTTGAGGTAGCAGTGCAAAACGCACAGACATTAACCACAAGGTGGCGCTATAAAGGCGATTTTGTGTTTTTTGAGGTTGTAATTGATTGGTTATTACACAAAGCTTTGCACAGGCACACAAAATACATATCATAAGATAGGGCTGCTCATACTGAACACTTTGAGACTAAAACCACAGCTGTCAATCATATCGTTCATTAAAAAATCATAAATATATGAAAAACATACTTTTGCGAACTAGTCTCTGGTTTTTAGCTCAATCACAACGAAACCAGGGTTGTTAGAATCTCTGGACTGAGTAGATCAATAATTATCCAAAAAAAGTTGAACTTTCCACTTTGAATAGCTGTAACAGGCTCATTTACAAAAGGGGCGTGTCCACATAAACCTACATGCCTGTAAACCCATAAGGAAAACTCAAAACATCACAGAAATTGTAGAGCACATGTGGCACATGAATGCAAACCAGCATGCAAAATTTTGTGAAGATCGGGCAATAGGTGGCGCTATAATAGTAGGAAAGGTCTCAAAAACAATGTGTTTCAATGTCTATTGATGCTCAATACAGTGTTTCAATTACCATTTTAGCCACTAGATGGATCAGCTTGAAGTTTTGCATGCAGTGTATTTGCCCAAAGTGGACTGACATACTATAAAAATATGGCCGCCATTAGTGAATTAACTTTAAGCACCCATTAAACACAGTCAACGACGGCCGATCAGAATGCAACTCAATGGGCATGTTAGACTCATGGGCCTAGACGTCTGTAGACAATTTGAAAGAAATCATCCACTAGAGGGCGAGTTTAAGTGTTTTAGAGTGTCTAATTAAACATTGAACTCAGTCTATAAACTCTAATACTCTAATCATTTATTTCATTGTCGAATAAACTACTTATAGGCCTCATAGCTGATAAACCTTAAACTTCTCAAACGCTTGAACCCCGTTAATTGCTGCTTGCAGCTATATTTATTATTATTATTATTATTATTATTATTTTTCTGCCGAAGTTGCTATCAGGCCGACCAAACCGTAAGTCCGAGAGAGCTGAAACTTGGCCAGATTGTAGTACTCCGGTACACTAGAGGCTGGCCAAAGATGGGCCAAATCGGACCATAGGTGGCGCTATAGCGCCAAAAACCAACATTTTTGACATTACTGGCCGCCATTCGTACACCGTTTGTCGTAGACTCAAAAACATTACATTTTTTGAATCCTTGGGTTTGCCCGAACAAAAGTGCAAGCGTCAACTTTTTTCTCTAGGACGCTCCGTTTTTCCGCTACGTCGCGATTTGTCCAAAACCTACTTTTGCGAACTAGTCCTAGGTTTTTCACCCAATCTGAACCAAACCAGTTCTGTAATATTCTCTGGACCCTGAACATCAATAATTATCAAAAAAAAGTTGAAATTTTTATTCCCGCGCAAAACTGTACACAAAATTGTTCGATGCTAATCGAAGCTAAATGCTAATTGTAGCTATAACTTTTGAACGGAAAGAGCTATCATCACCAAACTTGGCACACATATGTATAAGGTCAAATTGAGGTCACATACCAAAACTTGCCGGTTTTTGCCACGAGGTGGCGCTATTAGCTTAAAAAATAGAAAAATACACATAACTAAGCGACCGTTCATCCGATTAACGTCAAATTTGGTACGCAGTGCCTTTGTCCAAGGCCACATCAGAAAATGGCCGCCATTAGCCAATCAAAATTTGACCACCCTATAAACAAGGTTAACGATGGCCGATCAAAACGAAACTTGGTGAGCATGTTCGACACATAGTCCTAGACGTCTGTACCAGTTTTGAAAAAAATCGGCCACTAGGGGGCGATTTTACGCATGTTTAAAGTGTAAAGGGTTGTGTATCACACAACCTTATGCAAAGGCACACAAAATACATATCATTTGATAGGCCTGCTCATACCGAACAGTTTGACACTAAAACCACTGCTGTCACTAAAACCGTTCGTTAAAAAATCATCAATATATGAAAAACCTACTTTTGCGAACTAGTCCCTGGTTTTTAGCTCAATCGCAACGAAACCAGTGTTGTTAGACTCTCTGGACTGAGTAGATCAATAATTATCAAAAAAAAGTTGAACTTTTCATTTTGGATAGCTGTAATAGGCTCATTTACAAAAGGGGCGTGTCTACACATACCTACATGCCTGTAAACCCATAAGGAAAACTCAAAACATCACAGAAATTGGTGAGCACATGTAACATATCAATGTGAAGAAACATGCAAAATTTTGTAGAGATTGGGCTATAGGTGGCGCTATAATAGTAAAAAAGGTCCTAAAAACATGCTAAATGGCTTAAAATGCAGTAATTGTGCTTCATTTACACACTTTTTCCACAAACACACTTAATCTACATATCATATGATAGTCCTGCTCATACCAAACAGTTTGACACTAAAACAAATGCTGTCACTCAAACCGTTCGTTAAAAATTCATCAATATATGATAAACCTGTTTTTGCGAACTAGTCCCTGGTTTTTAGCTCAATCGCAACAAAAACAGTGTTGTTAGAATCTCTGGACTGAGCAGATCAATAATTATCAAAAAAAAGTTGAAATTTCTACTGTTAACCGCTGTAACAGGCTTATTTACAAAAGGGGCGTGTCTACTTGAACCTACATGCCTGTACACCAATAAGGAAAACTCAAAACCTCACAGAAATTGGTCAACACATATGTCATATCAATATAAAGAACCATGCAAATTTTTGTGGAGATCGGCTATAGGTGGCGCTATAATAGTAAAAATGGTCTTAAAAACATGCTAAATGGCTTAAAAATGCAGTAAATGTGCTTCATTTACACACTTTTTCCACAAACACACTTAATCTACATATCATATCATAGGCCTGCTCATTTTAAATGCTTTGGCACAAAACCCACCGCTGTCACTCAAACCTTTCATTAATTATTCACCATTATTTCAAAAACTCTTTCTGGGAACTAGTCCCTGTTTTTCTTAATAAAACCAGAGTTGTACAAATGTCTGGACTGCCTAGATCAATAATTATGAAAAATAAACTTACTTTTTTTAAATATTAACTTTATGTACACACACAGCATGTATTTATGCATCTTCAAATGGTCTAAAAATTGTATTACTGTTTGTAGCCACTAGATGACAGCAGAAGACCACTTATTGTTGGTTCAAAGTCATTGAAGTAGCAGTTAGGATCACTCTGAATCACATGTTTACATGGTATTAACACTGGTTTTGCAATTTAAACAAGCTTAGTACAAACTTATCACTTAAATTATTTACATGTTATATTTTTGTCCATCTTGGATGTTTTAAAGGTCTCAAAAACACATATTTTTAATATTCTATAATTTTTGCCACTATAAACAGACTTTTAGTTGTCACCTACCATTTTTAACCACTAGATGTCAGCACTAGACCACTTAATTTTTGTTCATAACATTTGCATACCTTTGTTTTTTTTACATTTTTAGAGTTTAAAGTCATTGAAATTGCATTTAGGATCACTCTGAACGACATTTTGACATGATGTAAACACTGTTATGCATTAAAAACCAAATTTAATCCCAGTTTAAATCTTCATAATAATTCTAATAGGCAAAACTGAATCTATAATTAAAGACCTTGCTCTAAAACAGGGGTGCTCAACCCTATTCCTGGCGATCGACCTTTCTGCAGTTTTCAGTTGCAGCCCTTATCAAACACACCTGCCTGTAATTATCAAGTGCTCCTCACGTTCTAAATAATTGGTTCAGGTGTGTTTGATCAGGGTTGGAGCTGAAATCAGCTGGAAGGTCGATCGCCAGGAACAGGGTTGAGCACCCCTGCTCTAAAACATATGAAAAAAATCACAACTGTGGTGACTAGATGGCAGTAACAGACCACTTATAGTTTATTTTACTGCTCTGTAGCAAAGAATGCATTCTGAATCCCAAACTGACATGGCATAAACACGGTTAATGCATTTAAGATCAAATTTAGTCAAAGCTTGTCACACTTTTTACTCTGTAAATAATTAATTATTTTAATAAAACATTACACTTTCTTTTGTATAGTTTTAACATGCTTGTTCATAAAAGGGATATATATATGCAGACCTAAAAGACTGAAATCACAAGAAATTACACCGTGGCCACTAGATGGCAGTAGGAGATCACTAATAGCTTTTTTCACTGCTCTTTTGTCATTTTTATTGGGAAGAGCTAAAATGACTCATGAATGGATTAAAATATCTTCACCAAACTTGTTACACATATGCCAGAGGTCAAACTTGCAGTTTAACATCCAGTGTCTTTGTCTAAGGTGCCATTACTTGATCTACACATTATATCACAGGGCTGCTTATACTGAATACTTTGACAAAAACTGTCACTCAAAATGTTCATTAAAGATTTGTCAATATGCAAAAACCGAAGTTGCTGTTTTGGAGTGTGTAATCAAACATTTGTTAGCTCAATCTATAAACTCTAACGCTCCATTTATTATATATTTCATTGTAGAATAAACTACTTACAAGCTTCCTAACTGCTAAATAACCTTACGCTGCCAAAATGCTTGAACCCCGGTAATTGCTGCTTGCAGCTATATTTAGGGGTTCAAGCGCGAAGCGCTGAAACCCTATTGTTTTTGTTAAGATTTTTATTATTAGGGGTTCAAGCGCGAAGCGCTGAAACCCTATTGTAATTGTAAGAATTTTTATTATTTTTATTATTATTATGTTTCTGCCTTAATGTAACTCGTGCAGCCTAAACCGTAAGGCCTAGAAATCTCAAACTTAGACAGATTGTCCAGAATGCGCACCGCTACTCAGATACCATAAACCGTCCAAATCGGCCCATAGGTGGCGCTATGGCGCCAAAAACTAAGATTTCAGACATTTTTGGCCACCATTCGTACACCGTTTGTCCTAAACTCAAAAACTCTAAATTTTTTGAATCCTTGGGTCAGCCCGAACAAAAGTGCACAGGCGGTCTTTGGCCTCTACGACGCACCGTTTTTTCACTACGGCGCGATTTGTCCAAAACCTACTTTTGCGAACTAGTCCTAGGTTTTTCATCCAATCTCAACCAAACCAGTGCATAAATGTTCTCTGGACACTCAATATCAATAATTATCAAAAAAAAGTTGAAATTTTAATTCTCACGCAAAACAATACGCAAAAATGTTCAACGTTAATTGAAGCTAAATGCTAATTGTAGCTATAACTTTTGAACCACATAACATATCATCACCAAACTTGGTACACACATGTATAAGGTCAATATGAGGTCGCAGTGCAAAATCCGCAGACTTTGGCCACAAGGTGGCGCTATAAAGTTCAAAAACTATAAAAAAGCCCCGACCATACAACCATTAGTCCAATCAGCTTGAAATTTGGCATGCAGTGTCTTTGTCCAAGTTGTCATGACATATTATAAGGACACTGGCATATCTCAAAAAACATGGCCGCCATTAGCCAATTAAGATTAAGCATCCATTAAACAAGGTTTACGTTGGCCAATCAAAACGAAACTCATTAAGCATGTTCGACTCATGGTCCTACATGTCTGTAAGAATTTTGAAAGAAATCGGCCACTAGGGGGCGATATTGAGTTTTTTTAGGTTCTAACTGATTGTCTATTACACACAGTTTTGCACAACCACACAAAATACATAACACATAATAGGCCTGCTCACACGGAACACTTTGACACTAAAACCGCTGCTATCACTCAAACCGTTCGTTAAAAAGTCATTAATATATAAAAAACCTACTTTTGCGAACTAGTCCTAGGTTTTTCACCCAATCTGAACCAAACCAGCTCAGTAATGTTCTCTGGACACTGAATATCAGTAATTATCAAAAAAAAGTTGAAATTTTGATTTTCACGTGAAACAGTATACCAAAACGTTTTATGCTAATTGAAGCTAAATGCTAATTGTAGGTATAACTTTTGAACGGATTGGAATATCATTACCAAACTTGGCACACACATGTATAAGGTCAAGTTGAGGTAGCAGTGCAAAACGCACAGACATTAACCACAAGGTGGCGCTATAAAGGCGATTTTGTGTTTTTTGAGGTTGTAATTGATTGTTTATTACACAAAGCTTTGCACAGGCACACAAAATACATATCATAAGATAGAGTTGCTCATACTGAACACTTTGAGACTAAAACCACAGCTGTCAATCACATCGTTCATTAAAAAATCATAAATATATGAAAAACATACTTTTGCGAACTAGTCTCTGGTTTTTAGCTCAATCACAACGAAACCAGTGTTGTTAGAATCTCTGGACTGAGTAGATCAATAATTATTCAAAAAAAGTTTAACTTTCCACTTTGAATAGCTGTAACAGGCTCATTTACAAAAGGGGCGTGTCCACATAAACCTACATGCCTGTAAACCCATAAGGAAAACTCAAAACATCACAGAAATTGGTGAACACATGTGGCACATGAATGTAAACCAGCATGCAAAATTTTGTGGAGATCAAGCAATAGGTGGCGCTATAATAGTAGAAAAGGTCTCAAAAACATAGTGTTATAATGTCTGTTAATGCTCAATACAGTGTTTCAATTAACATTTTAGCCACTAGATGGATCAGCTTGAAGTTTTGCATGCAGTGTATTTGCTCAAAATGGACTGACATGCTATAAAAATATGGCCGCCTTTAGTGAATTAACTTTAAGCACCCATTAAACACAGTTAACGATGGCCGATCAGAATGTAACTCAATGGGCATGTTGGACTCATGGGCCTAGAGGTCTGTAGACATTTTGAAAGAAATCAGGGCGAGGTTTAGTGCTTTAGAGTGTGTAATTAAACATTTAACTCAATCTATAAACTCTAATACTCTAATCATTCATTTCATTGTTGAATTAACTACTTACAGGCCTCCTAACTGATAAACCTTAAACTTCTAAAACGCTTGAACCCCGTTAATTGCTGCTTGCAGCTATATTTATTATTATTATTATTATTATTATTATTATTATTATTATTATTTTTCTGCCTTAATGTAACTCGTGCAGCCTAAACCGTAAGGCCTAGAAATCTCAAACTTAGACAGATTGTCCAGAATGCGCACCGCTACTCAGATACCATAAACCGTCCAAATCGGCCCATAGGTGGCGCTATGGCGCCAAAAACTAAGATTTCAGACATTTTTGGCCACCATTCGTACACCGTTTGTCCTAAACTCAAAAACTCTACATTTTCTGAATCCTTGGGTCAGCCCGAACAAAAGTGCACAGGCGGTCTTTGGCCTCTAAGACGTACCGTTTTTCCGCTACGTCGCAATTTGTCCAAAACCTACTTTTGCGAACTAGTCCTAGGTTTTTCATCCAATCTAAACCAAACCAGTTCATAAATGTTCTCTGGACACTCAATATCAATAATTATCAAAAAAAAGTTGAAATTTTAATTCTCACGCAAAACAATACGCAAAAATGTTCAACGTTAATTGAAGCTAAATGCTAATTTTAACCATAACTTTTGAACCACATAACATATCATCACCAAACTTGGTACACACATGTATAAGGTCAATATGAGGTCGCAGTGCAAAACCCGCAGACTTTGGCCACAAGGTGGCGCTATAAAGTTCAAAAACTATAAAAAAAAGCCCCAACCATAAAACCATTAGTCCAATCAGCTTGAAATTTGACATGCAGTGTCTTTGTCCAAGTTGTCATGACATATTATAAGGACACTGGCATATCTCAAAAAACATGGCCGCCATTAGCCAATTAAGATTAAGCATCCATTAAACAAGGTTAACGTTGGCCAATCAAAACGAAACTCATTAAGCATGTTCGACTCATGGTCCTACATGTCTGTAAGAATTTTGAAAGAAATCGACCACTAGGGGGCGATATTGAGTTTTTATAGGTTCTAACTGATTGTCTATTACACACAGTTTTGCAAAACCACACAAAATACATATCATATGATAGGCCTGCTCACACTGAACACTTTAACACTAAAACCGCTGCTGTCACTCAAACCGTTCGTTAAAAAGTCATCAATATATAAAAAACCTACTTTTGCGAACTAGTCCTAGGTTTTTCACCCAATCTGAACCAAACCAGGTCAGTAATGTTCTCTGGACACTGAATTACAATAATTATCCAAAAAAAGTTGAAATTTTGATTTTCATGTGAAACAGTATACCAAAACGTTTCATGCTAATTGAAGCTAAATGCTAATTGTAGCTATAACTTTTGAACGGATTGAAATATCATCACCAAACTTAGCACAAACATGTATAAGGTCAAGTTGAGGTAGCAGTGCAAAACGCACAGACATTAACCACAAGGTGGCGCTATAAAGGCGGTTTTGTGTTTTTTGAGGTTGTAATTGATTGGTTATTACACAAAGCTTTGCACAGGCACACAAAATACATATCATAAGATAGGGCTGCTCATACTGAACACTTTGAGACTAAAACCACAGCTGTCAATCATATCGTTCATTAAAAAATCATAAATATATGAAAAACCTACTTTTGCGAACTAGTCTCTGGTTTTTAGCTCAATCACAAAGAAACCAGTGTTGTTAGAATCTCTGGACTGAGTAGATCAATAATTATCCAAAAAAAGTTTAACTTTCCACTTTGAATAGCTGTAACAGGCTCATTTACAAAAGGGGCGTGTCCACATAAACCTACATGCCTGTAAACCCATAAGGAAAACTCAAAACATCACAGAAATTGGTGAGCACATGTGGCACATGAATGTAAACCAGCATGCAAAATTTTGTGGAGATCGGGCAATAGGTGGCGCTATAATATTAGAAAAGGTCTCAAAAACATTGTGTTTCAATGTCTGTTGATGCTCAATACAGTGTTTCAATTAACATTTTAGCCACTAGATGGATCAGCTAGAAGTTTTGCATGCAGTGTATTTGCCCAAAATGGACTGACATGCTATAAAAATATGGCCGCTATTAGTGAATTAACTTTAAGCACCCATTAAACACAGTTAACGGTGGCTGATCAGAATGTAACTCAATGGGCATGTTGGACTCATGGGCCTAGAAGTCTGTAGACATTTTGAAAGAAATCATCCACTAAAGGGCGAGTTTGAGTGCTTTAGAGTGTCTAATTAAACATTTAACTCAATCTATAAACTCTAATACTCTAATCATTTATTTCATTGTCGAATAAACTACTTACAGGCCTCCTAACTGATAAACCTTAAACTTCTAAAACGCTTGAACCCCGTTAATTGCTGCTTGCAGCTATATTTTTTATTTGTAAATTCATTTTAAGAAAACTAATCATTTAAAATGTAGAGCTTGCATTAATTTAAAATGTCTAAAAGAAGATTGAGTGATATATAAAAAAACAGCAATATAAATAAATATAAAATAAAAGTAGAAAGGGTGCATTTCAGGACTTGGGCCCTTTGGCTGGAATTGCTTAGGGCCCCAAAATCACAAAATCCGGCTCTGGGTCTAACACAATAAAATTATTATTATTATTATTATTTTTATCAAATTACCTTTCCGTGTCGTGTTTTTTATATCCGTTTTACCAGCACTCTTAATTTGATGATACAAACGCACGCTTCATAGCTGATCTATATACGAATAAAATCGCTTTCTCTACCTCCGTGATTATTTCTAGTTTTTTTTTCTGGAGAAAATTATACACATATTTGAGATATTCGTCTGTCATTCTCACCTTAGGACCCAGCGGAGACATCAACCCAATAATAATAATAATTGATGATATAGTGGTTAAGCCACTTTTTTGCAAAATGACCCAACAAATTAGTTATTTTTGTAATCCAAATTGTTGGGTTAACCTGAACAACTCAATGAATTGGGTTAAAATAACCCAATAGCAGGTTGGTGCCAAAACAACCCATCATTGGTTTACCTGTTAGGTTATTATTTAACCCAACTGTTTTAAGTGAGTAGGTATACTTGAAACACCCAGGCAGGTGGGTTGAAGCAATTTGGAGCTAAACCCTGCAGAGACACCAGCCCTTCATGGCCGAGATTGGTGACCCCTGAAATAAAGCATTTTAACCCAACAGTTGAGTTATCAAATATTTGACCCAACACATTGGGTTATGACAACCCTAATTTTTTTTAGAGTGTAGGAGTGCTGAGAAACAATCAGAATTTGATGGCAGAGAAATTGTCTCTGATTCAGTAGCTAGAATATTATTATTATTATTATTATTGTTATTATTATTATTTTTATTATTTTTATTATTATTATTAATTCTATTTATTATTATTATTATTTTTATTTTATTATTATTATTATTATTGAATATTATTATTATTATTCTTTTTATTATTATTTTATTTGTATTATATTATTATTATTATTTTTATTATTCGTATTATTCTTATTATTTTATTATTCTTATTCTTATTTTATTCTTATTCTTCTTATTATTATTATTATTAATATTATTAATTCTATTTATTATTATTATCAGTATTATTTTATATTATTATTATTATTATTATTATTATTATTATTATTATTTTATTATTATTATTATTAATTCTATTTATTATCATTATCATTTTTATTTTATTATTATTATTATTATTATTATTATTGAATATTATTATTATTCTTTTTATTATTATTTTATTTGTATTATAATATTATTATTATTTGTATTATTCGTATTATTCTTATTATTTTATTATTCTTATTCTTATTTTATTCTTATTCTTCTTCTTCTTATTATTATTATTATTATTATTAATATTATTAATTCTATTTATTATTATTATCAGTATTATTTTATATTATTATTATTATTGTATATTATTATTATTATTTGTATTAATATTATTTTTATTATTATAATAATAATAATTATTATATTATTATTATTATTATTTTTATTATTCGTATTATTCTTATTATTTTATTATTCTTATTCTTATTTTATTATTATTATTATTATTAATATTATTAATTCTATTTATTAATATTATCATTATTATTTTATATTATTATTATTATTGTATATTATTATTATTATTTGTATTAATATTATTTTTATTATTATAATTTTTTATATTATTATTATTATTATTTTTATTATTTATATTATTCTTAATCTTATTATTTTATTATTATTATTATTATTATTATTATTATTATTATTATTATTATTATTATTATATAATGTTTAATAGCAGTAAAAAGAACAGTTCAGTGACATAAACATCTATGGCATTTTTAGTCAATTTCCCTGTCATCTTGGCCCCGAGCCCTGGTTAATTTCTGACCCTGCTGTTGATGAGAAGGAGGCGGATGATGATGATGATGATGATGGTGATGATGATGATGATGATGGCTTACAAAGAAATGCACAGGAAATGAAGCAAAAAGAAAAGTGAGAGCGGTCCATTAAATTATAGAGGGAAGGACGTATCTGTGTGTGGGAGCCAAAGAATGAAAGGTCGGCTACAATCGAAAGCTCACATGTGATTTGTCATCTAACTGCAGTTCGCGGGTTCGCTCTGTGTGTGTGTGTATGTGTGTGTGTGTGTGGAGGTGAGACACATCCCACTGCTCCTGACGGCATGTGCCTCTTTGCCCATGTCGTGCTGCTGGCAGAGCTTTCCCAATGGTTTATGTAACATTGGCTGGTGCTTTCTTTTCCTGTGCTGGTGTCTGTTCTTATACTTTTTCCGCTCTCTCGTTGTCTTCGGATCGACTCCCACCTTGCATGCTCCTCCAAAACACTACTATGACCTCACTCCCCACCTCACAGACCCGCGGTGTCCAATGATTGAGCGAGAGTCAGAAGGTATAAAGAGAGAGAGAGAAATTAGCGCAGTGCCTGCTTTTGTGTGGGCTGAGATGGAAATGGTGCACTGGTCTATGGATGTACGGTTATTAAAGACTGTACTGTGTTTTCAGCGAGCATCCCAACTGTACTGTTCTAGGCTTCTGCTGTGTTTTGTTAAAGGAGCATATTGGTGTACAATGCTGACAAAGAGTCAACTGACATACTGTAAAATGACTGTATAAAGCATATAAAACTCTGACTAGCATGTGTAAGTTTGGAAATCTGAGCACAGTTTGAGAAATTGTTGGTTTTTTTTTTTGAAGCTCTAAATTGGAGATTTTCTTATGGAGAAGTGGAAATATTAGGCAAAAGTTTACATTTGGATCTCCATTTAACCTGAATGCTGTCCTGTAGAAATAAACAATATATTCTGTGTTTTCAGTGAGGATTCCTACTGTACTCTTATGGTTGTGCTTGGCTTATGATGTGTTTTGTTAAAGGAGCATATTGGTGTACAATTCTGACAGTGTAACCTAAGCATGGAGCTGTAAAGTGAATTTATAAATCATGGCATAGATATAAAACTAGCCTGTGTAGGTTTGGAAATCTGAGCTCAATTTGAGAATTGTTGGCATTTTTTAAAGCTCTAGATTGGAGATTTTCTTATGGAGAAGTGGAAATATTAGGGGAAAGTTTACATTTGGATCTCCATTTAATCTGAATGCTGTCTTGTAGAAATAAACAATATATTCTGTGTTTTCAGTGAGGATGCCGATTGTACTGTTCTAGGCTTATGATGTGTTTTGTTAAAGGAGCATATTGGTGTACAATGCTGACAAAGAATCAACTGACATGCTGTAAAATGAACATATAAAGCAAATAAAACTCTGACTAGCATGTGTACGTTTGGAAATCTGAGCACAGTTTGACAAATTGTTGGCTTTTTTTTTTTTGAAGCTCTAAATTGGAGATTTTCTTATGGAGAAGTGGAAATATTAGGGGAAAGTTTACATTTGGATCTCCATTTAATCTGAATGTTGTCCTGTAGAAATAAACAATATATTCTGTGTATTCAGTGAGGATCCCTACTGTACTCTTCTAGGCTTATGATGTGTTTTGTTAAAGGAGCATATTGGTGTACAATTCTGACAGTGTAACCTAAGCATGGAGCTGTAAAGTGAATGTATAAATCATGGCATAGATATAAAACTCTAACTAGCATGTGTACGTTTGGAAATCTGAGCTCAATTTGAGAATTGTTGGCATTTTTAAAGCTCTAGATTGGAGATTTTCTTATGGAGAAGTGGAAATATTAGGGGAAAGTTTACATTTGGATCTCCATTTAATCTGAATGCTGTCCTGTAGAAATAAACTATATATTCTGTGTTTTCAGTGAGGATACCAACTGTACTGTTCTAGGCTTATGATGTGTTTTGTTAAAGGAGCATATTGGTGTACAATTCTGACAAAGAGTCAACTGACATACTGTAAAATTAACGTATAAAGCATATAAAACTCTGACTAGGATGTGTAAGTTTGGAAATCTGAGCACAGTTTGAGAAATTGTTGGCTTTTTTTTGAAGCTCTAAATTGGAGATTTTTAATGGATTTTTTATTGGAGAAGTGGAAATATTAGGCAAAAGTTTACATTTGGATCTCCATTTAATCTGAATGCTGTCCTGTAGAAATAAACAAAATATTCTGTGTTTTCAGTGAGGATGCCGATTGTACTGTGCTTGGCTTATGATGTGTTTTGTTAAAGGAGCATATTGGTGTACAATGCTGACAGTGTAACCTAAGCATGGAGCTGTAAAATAAATGTATAAATCTTGGCATAGATATACTGTATTGTAAAACTCTAACTAGCATGTGTACGTTTGGAAATCTGAGGACAATTTGAGTATTGTTGGCATTTTTTAAAGCTCTAGATTGGAGATTTTCTTATGGAGAAGTGGAAATATTAGGGGAAAGTTTACATTTGGATCTCCATTTAATCTAAATGCTGTCCTGTAGAAATAAACAAAATATTCTGTGTTTTCAGTGAGGATCCCTATAGTTAGTTTTTTTCTAAGAGGCTTTTTTGGGGGGGGTTTTGTTAAAGGATCATATTAGTGAACAATGTTAAATTTCCTGAAGAAAATATGGTTCATTGGAAATCTGAGCACAGTTTGAGAAATTGTTGGCAATACTGTTTTTATTTATTTATTATTTATTAGTGGTGTAATGGATCACAGAACTCACAGTTCGGATTCAGTGGCGGCTGGTCAATAGAGGGTGCTGGGGCGCCGCCCCCGTCAAGTTAGACCCCTTTAATATGTCAATATTTATTATCACAAATATTAACAAAATAAATTTATTTAATTATAACATTCTAACATTTATTGTAGTCATACTAACATTTATTAAAAAAAAATGTATGAACAATATTTTTTCATATGTGTACGGGGCACTGGACTAATGAGTGTCTATGTGGGTACACGAACTTTAGCAAAGCATGTGATATGACGATAAGCTCTAATTGGCCGGTTTTAAATTGTCCTTAGGGCTCGGCGCTCTGCGCCCCGAACCCTCCCATTTTGTTGTTAGAACGAATCATATTTGTTTTTATATGATTGGCCTTATGTGATTGGACCATTCTCACTTAGACCGTTCACTCAGCAGCAGTTTGTCAGTTAGCTGTGCTGACCTTTAATCATATAGTGAAAGCAAGTGCAAGATGAAGGAAAATTCTGTTGTATCTTTGCAAAGATATCAGTTCACAAGGCGTTTGGATGAAGAAAAAAGAATCAAGGAGCTTGGACCAGATCGACCTTCCTTGCAAAACTAATGAAAACAAATTCACCAGCAGTCAGGTGATCGCGATTCGCGGGCGCGCGTACACCCTTGGCTTTTCCAGCACTTGTTATGACAATGCCTTTTACTGTTTTCCATGTTTGCTGTTTCAAACAGCATGACGCAAGAGAGGCTGAATGCATTGGCCATGCTGTCAATAGAGAAGAGACTGGTGACTGAGATGACTGACTTTAACCAAAAGCTCATTAAGAAATTTGCAAGCCAGAAAAAAAGGAGAGCAAAATTAATTTTGAAGTAGTGCTACTGGCCAGTGATTAGGCAACATTTGTGTGTGTGTGTGTGTGTGAGTGTTTACTGATTATCTTGATTACTTCATTACTGATAAACCCAAATTGAACTAAAATGAACTCATTTGTGATGCATTTATTGTATGCTTTAGTCATTTTTGTTTTTTGGTACATCACCTGAAAAATGGCTTTTAATGGCTTTTAAAATGCGCCCCCCCTCACATTTTTTAACACCAGCCGCCACTGTTCGGATTATGTTATACTGTAGTTTTTTAATCATGGATCGGACCATTTTTTGAGCACCTCCAAGTGCTGTTTACTATAACTTCAGCAGCTTCGTGCACGTGAACAAAAGTGCCAATCTGATTGGTGGAGAAGGTTGAACAAAAAAACGAGCATAAGGCGTTTCTTAAAAAATGACGCTTTTACGCCTGCCGTTTTGCACGTTGGTGTGCGCGATCACATTGGCGCCCTTTATTTTAGTCACAAGGCGTTAAACTTTGATGGAAAACACAAGCAAAAAGCGTCTCGGTGTGCACAGGCCTTCAGGGGGTGGGGTTTGATGCCTCCTTTTAAAAATCTCTTTCGTACGACTGAACTCTGAATTAGTACAAATTACTGTACAAAACGTAAAATAGTTATGTTTTCTCATGAAATCAGGCTTGAAAAACAAAACAAACTGGAAGTCGATGATTATAGGTTTCCAACTTTCTTGAAAATATCCTCTTTTGTGTTTAACAGGAGAAAGAAACTCATAAAGGTTTGAAACAAGTAAAGCGTGAGTAAATGATAACATAATTTTCATGTTTAGGTGAACTATCCCTTTAAGCAAAAGGTTACATTAGCATCTCCATTCAATCCGAATGCTGTCCTGTAGAAATAAACAACTGCATTCCATCAGTGGTGTAAAGTACTTGAGTAAATGGACTTCGTTACTTTACTTAAGTATTTTTTTGGCTACTTTGTACTTGTACTGAGTATCAAAAATATAAGCAACTTTTACTCTTTACTTGACTACATTTTTGATTGAATATAAGTACTTTTTACTCCACTACATTTGAACGGATGCTTACCGTTACTCATTACATTGCGATTGTGCACGACAAGTCGGCATCTTTATCTACCACAGCTAATTTGTTGGGCGGATGAGGCGATATCGCCATCTGCAGGGTGCTGAAGGTACTGTAAGCTATTTATGAGCTAAATCATGTGAACGTGAATTAGCAGCTTGCCTAATACCAGGTGTTTAATTAGCAACATGGCTGCAGCCAGTGATGAAGCCGAAGCTTGAATTTATATGTAGTTTACTAAGTTGAAAAATAACACTGCTCCTCTTTGTTTAATTTTAATACAGAGAAAACATCTTAATCAATTGAAAAACTTCTCAAAATAAAAGTATTGCCCTCCTCTGATACTGAGAGATGAATCACATCAAAGTCAGCTCTGATTTTTTTTACTACTTTTTATTATTATTTTTTTTGATAAATTGTTTGTGCCTTTTTTGAACATTTGAGTTTGACTGTGACTTTTTGTTCTATTTTTTAAATATATTTTGTTCTGCCATTTTGAAACATTAAGGTGTTAAATTTAATGTATATATTAGGAAAATTAAACCTTTCTTGGTTTTCTTTGAGCCTACATTCAGTATGAGTAAAATACTTAAGTTCTTTTAAAATCGGATAGTTTAATACTTTTACTCAAGTCTTATTGGAATTGGTGACTTGTAACTTGTAATGGAGTAATTTTTACAGTAAGGTATCTGTACTTTTACTCAAGTATGATTTCAGGTACTCTTTACACCTCTGCATTCCATGTATGAATATGCATATAGTTTCCTCCTTGTGTTCACAATCTTGTTTTGTCTTTACCTTGTGTTCATTATCCTGGTTTAACCAGACATTATGAAGTGTCCATAACTAGCATTTGCATTTTAATTAGCATTAGGTTTTATGAAGCACAGAATGCATTTGCTCTGTTTATTATATCTTGTAAGTAAATCGTTTGTAATTTAGACGAACAGCTAATTTAAACCGCTTAGCACCTTAAGTGTGTGCTAATTTATTATGCTAATTACTCCCTCTCGAAGTGTTCTTAATTACTAACATTTTTTTTATTTAGGATAACACGTGCTTAACAGTGAACTCCTTAACTCAGTGGTATTGATCTGCGTTTTATTGATTAGACTTGTTTCACTCGCTTCCATTCATATGTGAATGCGACAGATCAGAAACACACGCTTGTGTAATACGTTTAGCATTTCACAGGGATACAAAGTTTGGTGAACTCTGACCTGCACATTCATATTATGTAAATATCTGTGAGTAATAAAGACAGAGCAGATGGAATATTTTTACAGTCTTACAACACTTACCATTTCACAAAAGGTGCTTTATAATTATAATTATTATAGGGGCGGCACGGTGGCTCAGAGGTTAGCACTGTCGCCTCACAGCAAGAAGGTCACTGGTTCAAGTCCCAGCTGAGCTAGTTGGTGTTCAATGTGGAGTTAGCATGTTCTCCATGTGTTGGTGTGGGTTTCCTCCTGGTGCTCAGGTTTCCCCCACAGTCCATACACATGCGCTATAGGTGAAATGAATGAACTAAATTGGCCTTAGTGAATGAGCGTGTATCTGTGTGTGTGCGTGTACTTTGTAACTACATTGTGTGTGACTCATCGTTGCAGCTCCACAACAAATGCATCAAATAATCATTGGTAAAGTTCTTACTGTAGTATTTCTCACAAGCGTTACGGGAGATCTGCTTCCTTTATGTCTGTGTCAGTTGTCTGCAGTGTTGCCAGATTGGAAATGTGAAAGTATCGTACCAGAACCTCAAAATTATCGTATTTGGAGGAAAATTATCGTACAAGAGTCAAACGGAGAGTATACAGCTATTATATAGACAAACAGAGTTTTGACACAAAGTGAAAATTACCACAGTAAGTAAAAAAAAATAAAAGAACATAGGCGTACCTTAGTGGAAAGGTTCATTGAAAACCTGCGTGTGTTGCCAGATGTTGAGGGATTCATTTTGCGGTACAAATATGATATAGAGGTAAAGTTGGTTTTATATTCGCACATTCAGACTTTTCCCTTAATAATATAATTTCAGAAAAGTATCATTTGCAAACTCTAAATAGCAAAATCATATTAGCAGCCAATGACTATCAAAGTCCAACATTGTTCAGTCAAATAAACAGTGTTAATGTTGTTTTGAAGTCATACTTGCATGCTAATTTTGATCGAATATTCAAAGTAACATGGTAAACAATATAGAGACTTCTAAATGAACGAATGTGCGAATATAAAACCAACTTTACCTCTATAAATATGATGCCTACATGGAGCGCAACATAGTGCTGGTTGGCTTGAAAGCAGTGCACCCTCCCGAATTTTTACAGTCTGAGGGTGTGCACGAGCCCATCCAGAGGATCTGCAATGAGCCGATCTCGTGGCTTTGTTTTGATGAGATTAACTTTGGAAAAACACGTTCACATGATGCATTTGAATGGGGGAAAAGTGAGAACATCAAGGGCAAACTCTCCTGTTCTTCTCACCTTCCTTTTCAGCACTACTTTATCAAACTTGACCGACCTCAACCTGAAAACGACTGACTGAACCACAGCCGCGCGCAGCAGGAATGTTAACTCGTGAGGGAGAGCTATTCTCCACGATGATTGGCTGAGAAGATGTAACGTAAGATGAGATAGAAACTAGTCATTGGATAGAAAACGTGTCTAACTCCACCTTCTCCTCACAGACATCAGACACAAGATGCAGCTATCAATAAGTATTGAAGCTCTAAGATTACAATGAAACTCATTTTAAATGCCATAAAATTCTGAAATTATCGTACATTATAGGATTTTTTACATTATTGATCGTACATCGTACAGAGGTCGAAATTATCGTACAAATACGATAATTATCGTACGTCTGGCAACACTGGTTATCTGAGGCAGCCGAGGGCGGAGATTGAGGCACGCTGACAGGCACGTGGGAACGGTGGGCGGGGAGGACTAGCCTTAAAGGCGCAGTACACAAAAACAGCAAAAAGCTGTTGAGAGCTATAAAATACAAACTAGTGAAAGATATAATCGATAATCTGATGGGTGTTTTGAGCTGAAACTTTACAGACACATTCTGGGGACACAAAAGACTTATATTAAATCTGGAAAAAGGGGTAAGCTATAGGTGCTCTTTAAAAATGCCCTAAATGTTTAGTTTACTATACCTATAGTTTTATATTTAATGTTGTTTTGTATTATAGAACTTAATAATTAATGTTTATGAGTTTCTTTAAACATACTTTTAAAGTGATGTTTCATGTTTTAATATGGATTAATAATTAATAAAATCACTTTGCCTTTCCAGTCATATTTATGTTCATAGATATTGTAATAAAGGAGTTGTTCAACACTTTTGTATATGAGAACAATTGTGTATCTTCATTTCATCCCATCCACTAAAAATTTGCTAGTTAATTTAATCGATTTGTGTTGGGACAACATGAACAGGGTTCATATGGTCATGGAAAACCTGGAAAAGTGATGTAATTTTGACATGGCATTTTCCAGACCTGGAAAAGTTTTGGAAAAACAGAAAAACCCACAAGGTTTTGGAAAAGTTATGGAAATTACATTTACATTTAGTCATTTAGGAGACATTTTTGTCCAAAGCGACTTAAAGGTGCTGTATGTAAGTTTTTTTACTCTTCTAAAGCATAAAAATACCATAATATGTGTGCAGATATTTAAGAAACATCCCAAGTGAACATACTTGTTTAACTGAAAAACAATGCTGAAGTCAGATATTCTGCTTTGAAAATGTTTTTTCCGTGCCGGAACGCTGTCTTTGTAATTTTCACATGCACAATGCCATTTTAGCCAATTATAATTCAGCACTCCGGGTTGCCTTGTTGGAAAACAGCGTATTTCATTCATTCATTCAGAAAGGCTCTGAAAGCATGCGTCCATGACCAAAAAGAACAGTATGGGAGACAGATGCAGTTCCACATGAGGTTATTAATTAGCAAATTACATAAATATTACGAACGTAAACATTAGGTGAGCAGGTTACATTGTAACCGCGTGTCCTAACAACACGCTGTGACGAGAGAGGCAGTGATCAGCTATTTGGCTGTTTGTACCAGACGAAACACGACAGAAATTTGAATACAGCCTTTCAGAAGCACAGAATATGCACTCACTCATGAAACGGTAAGGTTTAAAATCTGTTTAATACATGTTAACCCTCTTTAACATCATTAAATATAAAATGGCATTCAAACTCATATTGTTAGCATTTAGCTCTGAATAAAGCACACGAGATTTACCTGAGGTGATCACTGTCATAGGTTTCACAAGTTCAGCTGTGAGAAATAGAAGCCTTTTCTATTCATTCAATTCGAGGTGTTGGTTAGGACAAAAGCTCCCTTTAATATGGAAAATATTCCCTCTATCGCGTGTCGTTGCTTTTATTTAGAACACAGTTTAAATCACTCGCTCCTTGTATTCAAACTGGCAACCCACGCTTACGTTTGTTTTGATCCAGGAGTGCAACACCTAGTTTAACCACTGGGTGTCAAACTTACATACTGCACCTTTAAGCTGCGGTCACACTAGAGCTTGTGCTTGCAAAAATCTGTCGTAAAATGAAAAGGGGCGGGGTTAAACAATATGATTAGACGTTAATAAAAGTGAGCGATTGCTCCATATTTTAAATGTATTATTTAAAATGATCTTCTATTGGTATTACGCAATCACCTGATGTAATTTCGCAGGTGAGAATTCATCAAGCTTGAACTTTTGAATGCAGCGAAATGCGAAACACGTGCTTGCGTTTCTGGTCTGCCGCATTCGCATGCCTATGAATGGAAGTCTATGGAGCGAAAAGTACAGTGTGATCGCGGCTTTATAATAGAGGTAGTTTTACCAACTATTACTAGTTTAACAAACTATTAAGATGATCTAAAATTAGTTTGACAAATATCTGCATATTGGAGTGGAGGTTAGTTGTTTTTACTTCTTTTCTTTTCTTGCCCAAAACATGCTCTCACATTTTTAGTGCTGTGTAAGCAGTGCTTAATTTGTGAATTGTGAGGTCCCGGAACAGATCAGGGTAAAGGATCCAGCATTTTACCCGAGAATGGAGAGGTGTCGCCCAAGAAAGTTGGGGGGAGGGGGGCTGTTGGTGCAGTGGATGGCGGAGGGGGGTCGCGGACGAAAGTGAGTGGGGCAGGGGTGTTGTGGATGACAGTGAAGAGGGTTGAGGAGTCGCGGAAGAAAGTGAACAGTGGACGGGGAAGAAGGGCGGTTGAGGAGGAGGATTGGTAAAATGAGGTGCCGGATCCGATTTCAGAAGTGCCGGTTACGGCACAAATTAAGCCCTGTGTGTAAACATCATCTATTTTACATAGATATAAAAATAAATTGAAACTATTGCGTGTTTTATGATATGCTGTAAGTCAATTCAATTCAATTCATCTTTATTTGTATAGCGCTTATACAATGTAGATTGTGTCAAAGCAGCTTCACATAGAAGATTATAGTGAATTAAAACAAAGTCAGTTCAGTTTTCAGAGATTAAGTTCAGTTCAGTTTAGCTCAGTTCAGTGTGGGTTAATAATCGATACTGAGAGTCCAAACATTGATTAGCAAATCCATCGATGCGCAGCTCTACAGATCCCGAACCATGCAAGCCAGTGGCGTTAACGTTTCTTATGATTTACCACGTATATGTAGACATTACATGAAACATTAGGTTATGAAAATTGACTTGTAAATCCTGGAAATGTCATGGAAACTTTGTAGTAAAAATGTGTATGAACCCTGCATGAAGGAATTGTGTGGATCCCAGCATTATTTACAGTGCGAACTGTCCCTTTAAGACATGATCCTCTTCCATCTTTACTCTATAATTTTAACAGCACACTGCTACAGTAATCAGTGCACATTTGCTTTTGTTCAACATCCTTAGTCAGCGATTTACAGACCTTTAGCTACCTTTATTAATCCATAAAGTTTGTTACACATTCCTGTTTTATGTTATTTATTCAGATCTGCAGTTGTGGGTGAATTATGTACGGTGCTGGTGTACATCTGTGTGTGTGTTATATGTTTCCTCAGCATGTGTCCTATTTTGATGTGCCAGAATCAGTTTTGTGTTTGTGTACCAGTGTGTGTGTGTGTGTGTGTGTGTGTGTGTGTTTGCTCATCTGTGGCCACAGATGCATGTGAATGTCACTCAGTTCCTGTTGGCTTCATTTGATTTAAGCCTGTTCCCTTGGCAACAGAAGCAGGCGCCTGCTCTCGTCAGCTGACAGAAGCAGACAATATGAAGTGGGCTGGAGAGACGAGTGATGGAGAAGGTTTCTGTGTGTTTGTAGAGGTGTGTGTGTACGTGATCGCTGATAAGCTGCACGTGTCGGTGTGCAAGTGCTCTGAAGACTTTAGTTTGATGCTGTGTCTGAAGATGAACCGTTGTGTGTGTGTGTGTGTGTGTGTGTGTGTGTGTGTGTGTGTGTGTGTGTGTGTGTGTGTGTGTGTAGTTGGTTTTGTGATGTACAGTTGAAGTCAGAATTATTTTTCTTTGTCAATTATTTCCTAAATGATGTTTAACAGAGGAAGGAATTTTTCACAGTATTTCCTATAATATTTTTCCTTCTGTAGAAAGTCTTATTTGTTTTATTTCGACTAGTATAAAAGCAGTTTTTATTTTTTTTAAAACCCATTTTAAGGTCAATATTATTAGCCCCCTTAAGCATTTTTTTCGATTGTTTACAGAACAAACCATCATTATACAATGACCTGCCTAATTACCCTAACTTAACCTTATTAAGCCTTTAAATGTCACTTTAAGCTGAATACTAGTATCCTGAAAAATATCTAGTCAAATATTATGTGCTGTCATCATGGCAAAGATAAAATAAATCAGTTACGCATGAATTTGGATGTAATAATGCATTCGTAAATGTTAATAAATGCTACACAAGCATTGTTCATAATTAGTTCATGTTAGTACATACATCAACTAATGAAACCTTATTGTAAAGTGTGGCCAGGACATTACTGAGGTCCCCATTTTCAGTTTCCAGTGTCAGTTTCCTTTATTTTTGTCATTCAAAACATCACAATAAAGTGTAATGCAGAACGAAATTACATTGCATCAGACCCAAAAAGAACATAAAAAACATCAAACACTATAAAACCTAATATAATAAATAAGATTTTATAATTTCATTAATATATTAAAATATAGTTATATAAAATATAACCCAATTTAAAAAATCACAGAAGGGAATAAATTAATACTTAACTATTGCACAGTTTGCTATAATAGTTATAAAATTAACATTTTGTGCTAATTTAACTATATATTGATTTAGTTTTACATACTAACTATTCAATAGTATTTCAAGAGTTCACACTTAGCAGATGATTAATTATAAAGCTTGTTTGGCATGCTGTCCCGGGAGAGAGCCCTGAGCTCTAGAGATCCTC
The DNA here is from genome assembly GCA_903798195.1 of Danio kyathit. Classification (NCBI taxonomy): domain Eukaryota; kingdom Metazoa; phylum Chordata; class Actinopteri; order Cypriniformes; family Danionidae; genus Danio; species Danio kyathit. The sequence goes on along the minus strand of LR812523.1, from coordinate 80,478,178 downwards.
GAGCCCGGGGCTCCCTCCCGTTGCAAGGCGAGAGGGGAGATCGAGCTCAGGTAGATCTCGAGAACTCCCCCTTCGTAATGTTGAAGAGCAGATAGTAGTTCTCTTTAACGAGATAGGTACTACATGGAGCAAGTCTATAAAGTTGATCAATCAATAATTAGGTTGCGTGTTTTTAATCGGTGGGAGGAAACCGGAGGACCCGGAGAAAACCCACGTGAGCACGGGGAGAACATGCAAACTCCGCACAGAAAATGCCCGCTGGTTAGGTACAGCCTAGAACCACTGACATTCTTGCTGTGAGGCAACAGCGCTAAGCGCTGGGCCACCGTGTCACCCATCTAGAAAAGGGAAGGAGTAGGGGTGGAAGGGGGGATTCTTCAAAGCGAAGATAGCGGTAATATGAAACCCGGGGTATTTATAGTAGCTTAGGGATCATCTGATTGATGCATGTTGATTTGGATAATGTGGGTCCAGCTGCTAGCAATCATAAGCACGTGATCCTCTCGAAATTAGTTTATAAATAAACTTCACTTAAGATACAGTATTGTTCAAAAGTCTTATAATGACAGGATAAAAACTGGGGTGCGTTTCTGAAAACCATCGTTAGCTAACTAAGGTCGCAAGTTGTGTGGTTACAAACATAGTTTGTTGATTTGGTGTTTCCCAAATCCATCGTTCCAATGAACATTCGCAAACTGCGTCGCAAACTTGTATGCTTGCAAATACACCTCTAGAGCTGGAGTTAGAAACATAGTTTCTGGTTGTGTTTTATTCCCACTTATCCGCCCTATGCCCTGTTCGTTTAGAACATTCTAACATTTAAACTTGGAATTATTAAACAATAAAAAGCATTAAGGTCATCTCTCTTAGGTGTAATTTGCTTTCAAAGTATTTTTACAGTTCAGTTTTAGCGATCTTCATGTTTACAATTGTGCTCTCTTCGCAGTGCACTTTGAAAACATTGATATCATTTTGAACACAGCCTCATGGCGAAAGCTATAGGTGACCTGTTATTTAAAAGCGGAATTTATGTTACGTCTCCAAAGCTTGTGAAAACAAAAAAACATAACATATGTTAATGCTTTTAATTTATAGTGGGTTATTTATGAAGTATCTGTACTGTATATGACATTGGCCTGTTGGTTAGAACATTTCTGCAGTGTTTACATGTGTCAAATTGTAAAAGTAGTAAAAAGTAAAAAAGTAGTAAAAAAAAATAAATAAAATAAATAATATCCTACTTAATAAATATAATAATAATCGTCATCATCTTAATTAATAATATTAATATTATTATTAAAGTATGATTTTTTTAAATTTCCTAATAAATAATAAATATTAAATTTAATTTTTTAATTAACAGCCTCATTATTTATTGATTGATTTGATTTATATATGATATTAGAATTGTAACCAAGGATAGGATGCAGACAACAGGGGTGCGGATCCAAATGCAGGATTTATTAAAGGAGTGGTCAGACAAGCAATGATCAGAACAGGAGCAAACAGATGTATGAGGGCAATCCAGAGTCGTCGTCAATATAACAGGCAGATAATCAAAAGGCTGGCAGCAGGCAGGGATAAACAGGATAACAAGGCGAGGGTCAAAAACACGGCAAAAACAAGACAAGGAAACACTTAGAATTGAAACTGGCTGAAAACAGATAACAGGTAACAAGACTCGGCCCTGAAGTGTGTGTGTGTGCTGCTTATGTACTGTGTGTAATCAGTCTTTGACAAGCCTCTGGTGGTGTGTGTGCAATCAGTCAGGATGAGGAACGTGTGTGTGATTGGAGTGCATGTATGGAGTTGTAGTTCATAAAATGGCAGATTTGTAGTCCATAGGTGTTTACCAACGATCTGCTCAGGCTGGATCACTGGTAATCGTAACAAGAATAGTGTTAGCTTTTGTAAGTGATTTTAAGTTTTAGAATAGAATATGTAATGTTCTCAATAATGTTTGTAAAGAAACATTGGTCCTATATGAGCCGTTTACATATATTTCAATTAATATGGAAAGCGAGTGCATGTTTTTACCAAAACTATTTTTTTTTTTAAATGTGTGTGCGTGTAAAACAATATAATTTGCACAAAGAAATTATGGGGTTCTTCTCTAAAGAAGTAGTTTCTCCACCCAGTTCAGAGCATCATTATGGGCATTTTACGTCATAACTAAGGTGGTTCAAATGGTGGATCTGCGACAGAGAAACTACGGGTTTTGGGAAACATCACTACATCGTTCTTTTCCCAAACGATTCATCATACTATGATAGTTCAGCCGCGAGTTATGTCGTTGTTTGGGAAACGCACCCCTGATTTGCTCCTCAGGCTTCTGTAACGCCTTGGATCCCTTAAAATGCTACAAATTTTTAGAAAAGGCTTAAAAAGAAATTCTGCATGATAGTGCAACTGCAGTTTCCCGTGAGCAATATGGCAATGGAAATACAGTTTGTACAATATAGACCATTTCAATGTGGTGAAGTCATTGGCCCATGAACATTTCCTGCTTGTTATCAAACTATTTCATAACTGTAACGAGTGGCAATTCAATCATAACTTAATGTTACAACAGCTCTTATAACATTATTTGTCAATATGTGCAGCTTTTTGTATTCTTGGAAGCTATAGAAATTAAACAGCCCAGGCTCATTCTGATTATGTAACCCTATATATATTTCTTGAGAGCGCCAAATATGTCCCAGGAGCTACGTTTTTTTTGCAGTTTATGGCTGCTGTGTATGCTTTTTCACATCTCAAATTTCTCTCGCAAGTGCCATTCGCGCCTGCTGTTCTCGCATAAATCCACCTGAGGCCACTGTCGACTGACTGATTTACTGACTGACTTACTGACCGAGCGATCTCTCAACCCAACCGGTAGTGTTTTAAAAAGCACTGATTGACTAGCGCCCGCCCACTTTCCTAAACCTAACCGAGTGTGTTTTGAAAAGCAATCCAGAAATACAAAAGCCCTCGCAGCAACCTGATTTTTACCAAGTTTTCAGATTTTACCACATTCTCACCCTGTTATTTACTTGTTTGTTTTATTTTTTGGCTTTTGCTTTTGTCTTACCTGCATTCTGGAACCATTCTTTATCCGACTCGAACCCTGTCGTCACAGTCAACTCTACTCTGCATCTCAAAACCTCAGGCATACGCGCTGAGCTACTGGGCAAACTGGTAACAGCGGAAAAGCCGTCCACGGAGGTAAGCGGTCAGCTGGTATCGCAAAAAGGAACGGCTTCATACCGCGCCGTAGCATTCGTTTTAAAGACGTGAAATGCAACCATACGTAGCTCTGGCTACATAATTTGCAATCTTCAGATATGTATATAGGGCTACGTTTTCAGAATGAGCCTATGTTGAAATAAAAAATGTAAAGCAGGAAATATGCTGGGCCATTTACATCCCTCAAAATGGTCTTTAAAGACAATGGGAACTGATGAAATGTCCCCACAATTCAGAAAAACAAATCTGTGTGTGTGTGTATGTGTGCGCAGAAGTGGAGGTTTACCCTTTGAAAGCCTCTTCAGATGGACTGAAACTGGATCTCTCCCTGTGGTGACTGAGATTGAGCCAAATCTGGCTCTGCAGACTGTGACAGTGGATGAATCTGCCTCATGGTGACCAATAAATGTCTCTCGCTGTATTTCAATGGAGCTTTTTTGATGCAACATAATAGGGCTGCACGATTTTGGAAAGAAATCAACATTGCAGCATTCTGCTATTCTGCAATATATTTATTATAATAAATATATATATATAATAAATACATGATATGATTATAATTCCACAAGACAACTTAACTCTAGGCATGGGCCTGTATAAGATTATGACAGTGATAACCTTGGATAAATACACTCACTGGCCACTTTATTAGGTACACCTTACTAGTGCCAGGTTGGGACCCCCTTTTGTCTTCAGAACTGCCTTAATCTTTCATGGCATAGATTCAATAAGATACTGGAAATATTTCTCAGAGATTTTGCTCCATATTGACATGATAGCATCACGCAGTTGCGTGTTGATTTGTCGGCTGCACATCCATGATGCAAATCTCTGTCCACCACATCCCAAAGGGGCTCTATTGGATTGAGATCTGGTGACTGAGGAGGCCATTTGAGTACAGTGAACTCATTGTCATGTTCAAGAAACCAGTCTGAGATGATTCACGCTTTATGACATGGTGTGTTATCCTGCTGGAAGGAGTAGTAATAATCCATTTTCATCTAAGAGATGAAAATATTCTTTAGATATTTCTTTAGAATTCATCTAAAGATAATAATATTATCTTTAGATGAATTCATTTGGTAGATGAGTTAAAACTCAAGTTGCAATGAATTCAAAACAGGTTTTTTTAATCAGTAAATGAATTCAAAACAGGTTTCACCAGTAAATGAATCGCAGACGTATCATTGACCTTGGTGTTGTTTGCGTCACGCAGCTACAGCAGCTTTAAAGTCTTTGTTTCAGGCGTTTTATAATTTTGTCAATGCAGCAGGTTTGCGATTTCCACTGTTAGAGAAAAACGTACCAGGCTTGATGTTTAGAGCAGTGTTTCCCAACCCTGTTCCTGAAGACACACCAGCAGTACACATTTTCAACCTCTTCCTACTCAAACACACCTGAATCAACTAATCATAACATTAGAAGAGCCTCCAAAACCTGAAGTTAATGGGTCAAATAAGGGAGACGTCAATAATATGTTATGTTGGTGTGTCTTCAGGAACACGGCTGGGAAACAGTGGTTTAGAACAGCTAGGAGTTGCACACATGTATGCAAAATCTCAGTCTGCGCAGAAATGTCTTGATGAGATGTGTGGTTGTGGCTGGAGTTCAAGTTGAGGCTCAGAAGATCAAGTGTTCTGTCAGGATGCGCAGCGGGTACAGACTCTGCGGAGGTTTATACTTCTGAGGTCACTTTACTGTACACTGAATGCAGCAAAACAATCAGTTATAGTTCACTCATTAACCCAGTAACACCTGAGTTATAAAATAATCTGATTTTTTTTTTATGCAACAGTGTATTGAAGTTGGGTGGCACGGTGGTTCAGTGGTTAGCACTGTCGCCTCACAGCAAGAAGTTTGCTGGTTTGAGCCTCGGCTGGGCCAGCATTTCTGTGTGGAGTTTGCATGTTCTCCCGTGTTGGCGTGGGATTCCTCCGGGTGCTCTGTTTACCCCCACAGTCCAAACACATGCGCTGTAGGTGAAATGGGTAAGCTAAATAGTCCGTAGTGTATGTGTGTAAATGAGAGTGTATGGATGTTTCCCAGTGATGGGTTGCAGCTGGAAGGGCATCCGCTGCATAAAACATATGCTGGATAAGCTGGCGGTTCATTCCACTGTTTTGACCCCTGATTAATAAAGGGACTAAGCCGAAAAAGAAAATGAATGAATGTTTAGTCAGTTTTACTGATTTAAGTGACTAGAAAAGATCATTTGTAATCAACAACAACAACAACAAAAAAACTAAGGTAGGAAAAAAAAATTCTATATAAGTTTAGCAAACTGCTTTGAATATGAATTTAAATAGTTTTAATTTTATTGCAATTAATGTGTAATTATGTGTGCAAAAACATTACATTTAGTTAACGATTATGTAAATTTCGTATTACATAAAAAGTATAATTTATGTAGTAAGAACCCTTAAATGGAGGCTTTTAAAATGTTTTTTAGGCACCACACAGTTGATTTACTTTGCATTTAGAATTGTGTAAAACTGTCGTCATTGCTGTGGTAGTATCAGTAGTAGTAGACATTGTAATACTAGTAGTAGTATCAGTAGTAGTAGTAGTAGACGTTGTTGTAGTATCAGTAGTATTAGACATTGTAGTAGTAGTAGTAGTAGTAGTATCAGTAGTAGTAGACATTGTAGTAGTAGTATCAGTAGTAGTAGACATTTTAGTAGTAGTAGTAGTATCAGTAGTAGTAGACATTGTAATAGTAGTAGTAGTATCAGTAGTAGTAGACATTGTAATAGTAGTATCAGTAGTAGTAGACATTGTAATAGTAGTAGTAGTATCAGTAGTAGTAGACATTGTAGTAGTAGTATCAGTAGTAGTAGACATTGTAATAGTAGTAGTAGTATCAGTAGTAGTAGACATTGTAGTAGTAGTATCAGTAGTAGTAGACATTGTAATAGTAGTAGTAGTATCAGTAGTAGTAGACATTGTAGTAGTAGTATCAGTAGTAGTAGACATTGTAATAGTAGTAGTAGTATCAGTAGTAGTAGACATTGTAATAGTAGTAGTAGTAGATGTTGTAGTAGACATTGTAATAGTAGTAGTAGTAGACGTTGTAGTAGTATTAGTTGTTGTTGTAGTAGTAATATCAGTAGTAGTAGTAACAGTAGTAGTAGTAGACGTTGTAGTAGTATTAGTCGTTGTTGTAGTATCAGTAGTAGTAGTAGTAGTAGTAGACGTTGTAGTAGTATTAGTCATTGTTGTAGTAGCAATATCAGTAGTAGACGTTGTAGTTGTATTAGTCTTGTGGCGGAACGTCAACTGTCATTGTTCTGCTCAGTATGACAGGCTGATGGATGCCAACGTGCTGTATCTCAGAAATTATAAATATTTCAAAATAGGCACTCTCCTTATAAATAAACTGCATAGTTACAATCTAAACAACTACAATCTGGCCTAAAAAATCCTCAAAAGTACATTATGCTGTCCAACAGCTGCAATATTTGTCAAACTGTAGTCCTCTGATTGCCTCTTGTGTGAAAGGAGTAAAAGAGGCTGTACGAATTCTGATATTGCAGAATATTGCACGGCTATCAGCCAATCAGATTCCAGAATCAGACATATATATATATATATATATATATTTATATATTTATACAACAGTTCTCTCTGGTTCTTGAATCTGATTGGCTGATAGCCGTGCGATATTTTGCCAGTAACAGCACACGAAGGCCTCTTCACCTTTGTGTATTACTCCGCCCACATACAGTAAGCAACAAGCAGAGGACGCTCTACAGTTTGACAAATATTGCAGCTGTTGGACAGCATAATGTACTTTTGGGTCTTTTTTAGTCGAGAATGTAGTTGTTTAGATTGCAACTATGCAGTTTATTTATAAGGATAGTGCCTATTTTTAAATATTTATAATTTCTGAGAGACACCGCTTCGGAGGTCATTAGCCTGTCTTTGAGCAGAACAAAGACGGTTGACGTTGTTCATCCACAAGAGGGCGACAGAGACCTTATAATAAGCTCTTACAGGCGAGGAAAAACCCAGCGTAATTTTAAACTACAGCTGATCAATTCATTTTAAACCTGGTAAGTGGCTTTTTAAGTTGATCTCTCTCTTTTGTATGTTGTAGTGCTGTATTTATAGGCTACCATAATAACTTCTTAAATAGAAGTCTTAAATAACTTATAATCTTGAAGTCTGCATGTGTTCAGCGTTTTTCCTTATAGCAAACACAACAGTAATCTGGTAGTATTTGCGTTGCTTTGGCTTGTTCGGGGTTATTTATTGTGATTTCCGTATTGCAGCAGAGAAATATTGGGAAATCTCTGTAGACTGATGGCATTTCATGGCAATCAGCCTTATAATCTTAAAATGTGAGCAAGATCACCTGTTTTGTCATCACTTTACACATTACCGCTAGAGAATCATTCAAATACTAGCTCTAAAGTGATGTTGGTGAGTTAGTAACTGGTTCTGCTGATGCAGATGTACATGAAAGGGTGGAAGAAAGTAGTTCCTTTTACAAAAGGGTTTTGAGACTGTCCGTCAGGGGCGCCGCTGGCTGCCATGGGCCCTCGGACAATCTCTGACAAGAGCGGGTGGGGGATAGGATTGGTTGCCGGACGAAAGTGAAAAGTGTTGGGGGCTGGGGGGTTTGCTTAGGGGTGGACGAAAGTGAAGAGCCCCTGCTCTCCGTGTTTGATTTTCTTTTTGATACATACAATTATGCAGTCGAACTGTTGTATAAGCTCAATATTACACTCGTTGCAGTGCAATGTGGCTGTATATCCTCAATGTAGACACTGCGATACCAGTGAAGAGCGGCTGTATATCGGCACTGTGATATCCCACCAGTGCCGATATACAGCCGCATTGCACTGCTACTCGTGTGATATTGCTCATATAAATACAAGGTTTTCGCTACATTCATTCTTCCACGCCGGGGCGCCACACCAAAATTCATCCCGCCACGGCTACAATACAGCTTCTCATTCAAAAACATTCAGTCTTTTTTTTTAAATAGTGGGTTATAATCGCACCAACGTATTAAAAGGTAAGTGAATTATAACAGCGCAAACTTTTCTGAAATTGTAGTAGTGCTGTGTGTTATTTATTTAACCCTTTAAAGTGACATACTGACTGACTGACTGACTGACAGGTGCGTGATGTGTGAGGCCAGCAAACACAACATAGCTTTCAGTTAAGATGAACACAGTTTCCATAATTATACTTTATAGATAAAGGTCTGTGGCTCTGCATACAATGACTTTATCTTGCTGGAGTTTATAGTCATTTCACTTTACTTCAGGACGCGTTAATGCCGCTCTGTAGGTCTATTAGACGCAATTATAAATGTTCCTAGCAAATCTAATAATTATTAGAGACATACTTGTTACATAAACGCACTAAATCGCACTTCAGCAGCGTTTATTTGAGAGCGCACAAGAAAATCTGTGCTTGAGCAGCGTATATTTGAGGGCGTGCAAGAAGTTGTGTATGAACAGAGGAAATCGGCACGCAAGCAAGAAGATTCACATGCTCATATTACATGAATGCGATCTCGACTCATAATACTGCACTTATGACATTTGTCATTGAAGTAACGCCAAAGGTAGTTGGTAGATCTGTGTCTACCAGGCCTGCCGCCACAGCTGGAAAAAATCCTGGAGGAAACACTGATATATTTTTATATATAGAATTTTTTTCTCTCATATATGTACTCTGAGCTGTCCACCCAGTTATCTTTACATGCAAACACACGCACGTGCCAGTACCTGACTGCATTGTTGTTGTTTTGTTTTTTTATCTGTTCTTTGTTATTTTGATTTCTTTGTATGTGATCCCAATTTGCGTATCTTTTGCATATTATAATTTTAAAAAAGACAGCTTTACTCCTCTACAAAGCGTTCATCCGATCATTTCAGTTTAAAAATCTCACTCATACTCATTAGCATGACTGTTAATATGTTTTGTGATGGCTGAAAATAACAGGATTTGGCTAATCGTACCAAACCAAGTGTGGATGAACGGCACCCCAAACAGCCCTTGTTTATCAATCTCCATCATTACTGACAACAAAAGCTGTGAATAAATCACAAATCTCTCACGAAAACCACTTTTCTCCCCTCAAACTCTTGTAAATTTGAGTCATCAAGCAGCCCAGAAATCTGAAGTGATGAAACTGTTGAAACTGAATGTGTAGTGGTGCTGAGTACGAAGCGCTCTGCGGGCTGTAAAAGCTTGTTTATTCAGCCTCAATTTTATTCGGTGGGGGGTAAATTACGGTTCTGTTCGATGCAAGATTTTCACTTACACCTACATCGGTGGAAATTAGCAAAGAAAATATTGCAATTTGTTTGAAGGTCAGGTTTTGTGTGTTTAAAGAACGCAGCCTTATTTATTAGAGGAATTCGAGTTAACATTGACACCTCTGAAATGCAGAACCCACACCAACTGTTTAAAGGGAAAGTTCATCGGCCAGGAATTCAATCATTATTGACTCACTCTTTTGTTATTTCTTATTTGCTGTTGCTGTTATGAAATGGAGACTCCGGTTGCACTAGTTGTCCACTTAAACATGCTTTTATTTTATATGGAGCATGTGGGTTTACAGGGATCATGTGTTCAGATCAAATGTGACCCTGAACCACAGAAGAATTCTTGTGTAGCACATTTATATTTGGTCAAAATGATTGTTGTTTTTTTATGTCAAAAATCATTCGAGGGGCGGCACTGTGACCTCACAGCAAGAAGGTGAGCCTCAATTTAGGTGAGCCTGTCTGAATTGTAGCCTCAGTTTTCTGTTCTTAGCTTACAGGAGTGGCACCTGGTGTGGTCTTCTGGTGCTGTAGCCCATCCGCCTCAAGGTTGGACGTGTTGTGCGTTCAGAGATGCTGTTCTGCATACCGTAGTTGTAATGAGTGGTTATTTCAGTTACTGTTGCCTTTCTATCAGCATTAACAAGGCATTTGCGCCCACAAAACTGCCGCTCACTGGGTATTTTCTCTTTTTTGGACCATTCTCTGTAAACTCTAGAGATGGTTTTGCATGAAAATCCTAGTAGATCAGCAGTTTCTTAAATACTCAGACCAGCCAATCTGGCACCAACAACCATACCACGTTCAAAGTCACTTAAATCACCTTTCTTCTCCATTCTGATGCTCGTTTTGAACTGCAGCAGATCGTCTTGACCATGTCTAAATGCCAAAATGCATTGAGTTGCTGCCATGTGACTAGCTGATTAGAGATTTGCGTTAACGAGCAGTTGGACAGGTGTACCTAATAAAGTGGCCGGTGAGTGTATATCCATGTCAGATCTTGGGAACAACAAAGATCATTGAGTCTTACATGCCCAAACATGACACACCATGATTCAATACATGAAAGTGTGAATGTGATTTCTGAACTGTGACTGAGAGACTTCTGAGAGAGATTTGAGGGGATTTATTATTTTTGAGTCTATTCCTTAGGGCGTACTCACACTATGCAATCCGTACCGTGCCCAGGCCCATTTCCCGGATCGTTTGAGAAGTGTAAGTGCTCTGAATCGGCCTCAAGCACGGTTCACTTGGCCGGCCCTGGCCCGGTTGGAAGAGGTGGGCCTGAGCGCGGTTCACTTGGGCTCAGGCGCGGTACGCTTGCAGTGTGAGTGCAAGCGTGCCTAAGCCCGAAACTGAAAGCGAGACGTGACTATTAAGGGACAGTTTGATATGGATTAATTAATCATTCGTACTGTTCAATGAACGCAAACTGTCGTAGATTATTAAAGACGCAAACCCCTCACTGCACGACAGCTGCGCCTTCAGTAAACCTCCTAATTCCTGCAGCACAAGGACTTTATGAGTGGCTGATCTGTTCGGCGAAATATTTGACTGCGTGTCACCGCATATCAAACGACTTAAACGATATAACTAAAGAAATCTCCATTGTGCTGAGCGAAAGCGCTTACTGAATAGCACATCATCGATGACAGTGGATTTGTCATTTCAAATGTGCAAAAAAAAAGTACCCTAAAAACGCATTTCATATTGGCAAAAATGTAGACAGCGCCCTCTAGTGGATTTGTCATTAGAAACATGCAACAAAACGTACCATAAGAAACGCATTTCATATTGGCAAAAATGTAGACAGCGCCCTCTAGTGGATTTGTCATCTGAAACGTGCAACAAAATGTACTATAAGAAGCGCATTTCAGATTCCCAAAAATATAGACAGCGCCCTCTAGTGCATTTGTCATCTGAAACGTGCAACAAAATGTACTATGTGAAGTTTATTTATAAACTAATTTTGAGAGGATCACGTGCTTATGATTGCTAGCGGCTGGACCCACATTATCCAAATCACCTTGCACCGATCAGATGATCCCCAAGCTACTATAAATACCCCGGGTTTCATATCACCACTATCTTCGCTTTGAAGAATCCCCCCTTCCACCCCTACTCCTCCTCTCTCCTAGATGGGTGACACGGTGGCCCAGCGCTTAGCGCTGTTGCCTCACAGCAAGAATGTCATGGTTCTAGGCTTTACCAAACCAGCGGGCATTTTCTGTGCGGAGTTTGCATGTTCTCCCCATGCTCACGTGGGTTTTCCCCGAGTCCTCCGGTTTCCTCCCACCGATTAAAAACATGCAACCCAAGTTATTTATTAATCAACATAGACTTGCTCACTATCTAGTACCTATCTCTTTAAAGAGAACTACTATTTGCACTTCAATCACTACGATGGGGGAGTTCTCGAGATCTACCTGAGCTCGATCTCACCTCTCGCCTTGCAACGGGAGGGAGCCCCGGGCTCGAGGATCTCATGAGCTCAGGGCTCTCTCCCGGGACAGCATGCTAAACAAGCTTTATTATTAATCATCAGCTAAGTGTGAACTCTTGAAAAGAAGCGCATTTCAGATTCCCAAAAATGTAGACAGCGCCCTCTAGTGAATTTGTCATCTGAAACGTGCAACAAAATGTACTATAAGAAGCGCATTTCAGATTCCCAAAAATGTAGACAGCGCCCTCTAGTGGATTTATCATCGGAAACGTGCAACATCATGTATCCTAAGAAATGCATGTCAGATGCGAAAAAATGTAGACAACGCCCTCTAGTGGATTTGTCATCTGAAACTTGCAACAAATTGTACCATTAGAAACGCATTTCAGATTCACAAAAATGTAGACAGCGCCCTCTAGTGGATTTGTTTCACGTTATGCAAAAAATTATTTTCAATGAGCCTGACTTGACTGCATGGAAAGGAGAAGCCTGCACACTGAAAACATTATTTATGAGGTTGAGTAACATCCATAAGTTTAATCTGAGTGTGTATTAATCATTGATGTATATTGTGGATCTTCTTCCATTAAATAATGAGATGAACAGGCTGCCATGTTTGGCAGAGGCTGGAAGTGATGATAAAATACTGCTTTATATTAACCCCATAAAGCTTAATGTATCATATTTGATTTCTAAGGCTTCTGACATGATCAACACTTGTGCACAATCTAAACGTCACCTGATTCACAGCCTTAAGCAAATGATACTTTCTAGTAATAAATGATGTTTTAGTATAATTGTAAAAACATCACCATTCAGGCTGTGGTTTGTCCGTCTGTTTAAAATAATGAAAGCTGTTCAATTTACCGAATCATTTATCTATTCAGTCTGTTGACATCTTTTCCACTAAAACAAGGGGTCATTTTACAACAGGGATATACTTGAAATCGCCCTCTATACCCTTAAATAGTGCACTATTTGAGAGAGCATCCGTTTTTAGTGGTGTCCGAAACCATAGTGGACATTCTAAAGTGAACTCAATCATTCCCACGATGCACCACAATAATGAGTGCACAACCCATGCACACTTAACAGCTAGGGAATATCTATAAGGCAAGTTGTGAAAGTTTAAACACTGAATGAATTTCTGAATCTGACCACAAGATGGCGTTGACAGCAAAATCCAATCAGTGTAAGTTTCTAAATAAATTAGTATTAAATTTGCATACATGATAGAAATCAAAATACTTTGTTTGATTACTAAAAGAGAACTCACTAAGCGTTAAATAACTATCACATGATCTGACCAAGAAGGTGACAATATAATCTGTCAGAGAGACTTATTAACCAGCAAAACCCAAACAAAACAGCCTCCATTTAATTCACTCACTCACTTTCATTCACTCTTTCAAGTTTAGTGGACTAATATGGGGAATAGTGAATGAAGGGATAGGGGGTGATTTCAGATACAGCCCTGGGCTGCGTTTCCCAAAAGCCTCGTAAGCCTAAGTAGATCGTAAAAATGATTGTGTGACTGATCTTAATGTTACGGCCTGTTTCCCAAAAGCATAGTAACTTAAGTAGCACTTGAAAATTGACGTAGATCTATGAGTGCTCTGGAGTAATCGTTTAAGACCTTGTAAATTTGGGCACCTGTAAATTTATTCAAGTGCAGTCCTGTAAAGAAATCTGATATATGGCAATATGTATACACCATTTTTCTCAGAAAACATATTTCAAAAGGTGCTGTTGACTTGAAATTTTCCCTGGATGTTGATAGCAACCAAAGAAATCCATATATGCAAAGAAAATTAATCTAATCAGTTTACAAATTAAGTTATTCATAATAAAATGACGCAGAGGAAAAGTATTGAACACCTGAAGAAAGGGAGGTGTAGAATGGTGGTGAAAGACCAGACAGCAGCTGAAATCTCTCAGTAGTTCTTCAGCAGGACAATGATCCGAAACACAGCCAAGGAAACTCTCAAATGCTTTCAGAGAAAGAAAATCAAGCTGTAGAATGGCCCAGCCAATCACCTGATGCGAATCCAATAGAAAATACAAAATAAAGATCAGATTTGATCATTCGGACCCACAGAACCATCAAGTTTTTTACGCTCTGTTGAAGCAATGCATGTGACTTCATTCTCGCCTTTTATATAAAGTATTAAATACATTTCTGTAGTTCAGTTTTTTCTCCTTGTGTCATTCCATTGTTATTACACACAACTCATTTTTCAGATTTTTTTGGTTTTGTTTTATTTTTATATGTTTGTATTTTTTTATTTTTTTTTTTTTACCAAAATCTGCTTCAATACCATGTCAACAGCTCCTTTAGAAATATTATTCCCTGGAAAAAAAAACAATAGCTCTCTGCAACTCTCACATGGTCGCCCACTGAAGCTAAGCAGGATATGCCCGGTCAGTACCTGGACGGGAGGCCACATGTGAATGCTAGGCTGCTGCTGGAAGTGGTGTTAGTGAGACCAGCAGGGGGCGCTTAACCTGTGGTCTTTGTGGGTCCTATTGCCCCAGTATATTGACGGGGACTCTATACTGCTCAGTGAGCGCCGTCTTTGGGACATTGAGATGATGAGATTTAAACCAAGGTCCTGACTCTCTGTGGTCATTAAAAATCCCAGGATGTCCTTTGAAAAAGAGTAGGGGTTTAACCCCGGTATTCTGGCCAAATTTGCCCACCAGCCTCTCTCCATCATGGCCTCCAAACCATCCCCATATTATAATTGGCTTTATTACTATGTCTCCTTTCCACCAATCAGCTGGTGTGTGGTCTGGCGCAAAATAGCTTAAAAATTAAAAAATTTAAAATATTTTTAAAAAATTTTAAACTTCTTTTGTTCTAGCCGAAATTAAACAAATAAGACTTTCTTCAGAAGAAAAAATATTATCAGACATACTGTGAACATTTCCTTGCTCTGTTAAACATCATTTGGGAAATATTTAAAAAAGAAAAAAAAATTCAAAGGGGGGCTAATAATTCTGACTTCAACTATATATATATATATATATATATATATATATATATATATATATATATATATATATATATATTATCTGTATACTATATAACTACAGCTAATATATTTCAACATATATGAAACCTAAATTACATTTAAATTTTATTATTATTTATACATTACATTATCAGAACTATTGCAATATTCCACATATGAAATTTCTGTATGGGGTGTGATTATAATTAGTTTTGTGAATTGTTCGTGACACTATTACTCTTTTTTTATATTATAAATAAAATAATTAAAAAAGGCATGTACAAAACAAACTAATGAAAATAAAAATACACATCTAAGTTAAGTGACTGAACAAAAAATAATAATGTAAAATTAAATATACCTGAAAGACTGGAAAACAATAGGGACAAACTCTAAAATAAACAAAATCTGTAAATGACTTGCGCAACAAAAACCCATCCATCTATCAGGCATTTTTTATTGATAACTGTCACGATCACCAGCGATCTACAGCCAGAGATCGCTGGTAAACACACACACACTGTCACATGGACTACAAATCTGCCAGGTTTTGGACTACAACTCCATACATACACTCTGCTCACACACACATGTTCCAGATCACCACTGATTACACTCTGACAGCTGTAGCCGCTCCAGGACTGATTAGATGGACTATAAGTGCGACTCACACACAAACACAGTCGCTGAGTCTTGTATCCTGTTGAAGTGAACATTACGACGCGTTTCTCCTTGCCTTGTTTCCCTGTGTTTAGACCTTTGCTTTGTTTTGTTTTGTTATTTCTTGTACGCCGCCTGCCTTGTGACCTTCTGCCTGTTATATCGACTACGACTCTGGATTGCCCAAATACACCTGATTGTTCCTGGTTGACCATTGCTTACCTGACTATCCTAATAAAGACCTGCATACGGATCCTCACCCCGTTGAAGCGTCTACACTTATTACAATAACATTGGGTTTCATTAATTATTAACTAATTTTGCATGCACCCAAACTTAAGCGTGAAATATGTTAATTTTATCAATTCAATTCCTGTTTATTTCTATAGCGATTTTTGCAATGTAGATCGTGTCAAAGCCGCTTAAGATAGAAGTTCTAGTAAAGTCCAATTTTCAAAGTTGAAGTTCAGTTTAGTGTGGTTTAAATTTCACTGCTGAAAGTACATTTTCACGAATAAATCGTGCATTATCAAAACTTTCATACTAAAATAAAATCTAAATGTGCACAAAAATTCAAGAACAACCTATACCACACGTGCGCAATAATCATGAACAACTGTGGCATTATTAAAGAACTTTCACTTAAAGGTGCAGTATGTAGTTTGACACCCAGTGGTTGAACTAGGTATTACATTCCTGGATTAAAACAAATGCAAGCACAGGTTGCCAGATTGAGGAGCGAGTCTGACTATCGAGTCTAAAGGCTGATTTAAGAAGTGTTCTAACTAAAAGCAACGACACACGATAGAAGGAATATTCTCCATATTAAAATGAGTTTTTTGTCCTGAACAACACCTCGAATTGATATATTAGAAATGGCTTCTATTTCTTGCAGCTGAACAACAAGCCTCAGGTACACCTCAAGTGCTTTATTCAGTGTTAAATGCTAATCATGTGAGTTTGAATGCCATTTTACTTGACATTTATTGCCATATACTGAAAGCAGCAGCAGATAGTTCACCTCAGATCTAGAAAGTAAAACAAATGGTTTGAAATTGAACAGAACTGTGACTTAAAATAAAACACATATCAGTGATTCAGCATGCACATTTAATAATGTTGAAGGTTTAATATGTACTAAGTAGATTGCAAACCTTACCATTTCGTTGGAGTGCAGTGAGTGCACTATTCTGTGCTTCTGAATGTCTGCATTTAAATTTCTGTCGTGTTTCGTCCGGTGCAAACAGCCAATCACTGATAATCTCATAATGTAGCGTGTTGTTAGGACACAGGGTTTCAATGTAATCTGCTCACCTAATGTTTACGTTTGTAATATTTATATTATTTGCTAATTAATGACCTCATGTGGAACTCTGAATCTGCGTCTCATTTCGGAGTCTGCTACTGTCCACCGGAGGTCGCATTTTGGTCACGGACGCATGCTTTTAGAGCCTTTCTGAATGAATGAAATATGCTGTTTTCCACCAAGGCAACCCGGGCTGCTGTAATATAATTGGCTAAACTGGCATTGGGCGGGTTAAAATAACCAAAACAAAGACAGTCGTTGCGGTACGTAACACACATTTTCAAAGCAGTATATCTGACTTCACAAATGTTTTTCAGATAAACAAGTATGTTCACTTAGCATGTTTCTTAAATATCTGTAAATATATTATGGCATTTTTATGCTTTAGAAGAGTCAAAAACCTACATGTTGGCTATAGTCACACACTGTGAATATACAACCCCTTATAAAAGGGATTTTTGCATAGTAGGTCCCCGTTAAAGGATTTTTGGAGAAGAATTTGAAACAAAGCTGATACTAATATCTGAAACGGGAGGAAAAATTGCTGGTTTGTGTGCATCATAAAGCGCTAAGTTTGAATGAGCGGGAAGCATTTGTAAATTCGAGAGCTGTAGGCAAGATTTGAGTGAATAAAGACTTCAGGCTTTTCCTCGCTCAAGACTGAAGGAACTGGGTTAATTGCCTAAAACTGGATGAAAGATTCACACTCACAGATCTAACTGCCTGTTTGAGGGATGCATTTGCTGGAAATGAGAATTGCCAGTTAAGCATTTATTGAACGGCAAATCGAGCTGTGTGGTGTCTTCATTTTTAAACAGGCTCATCCACGAGATAACATGCATTAATCAGCTGATGGATCAACCAGTGATTTGTTAAATATAAAAAGGAAGGAAACTCTCTTGAGGTTTTCCTTTTAAAAGGATAGCTCACCAAAAAAATGAAAATGTACTTATTTTTAAGGGTGCTTTTGCTTGTGTTGTTTCGTAACCGGGATTACAATTGTTACAGTGTTGATTTTTGTTCTTGGATCAGTTCGCTTTCACACAGCAACGCTTCTAAACAAACCAAAATGATTAAAACAATTCACATGCGAGTAATCTCTCCTCACACTGGTCAGAGTTTGGTTTATTTTCCAGGACTCCGCTCAGCTGTTATACGTCTTTATGTAACCCACCAGTCCTACTGCACCCATTTTATTCTGAGCTGGTATCGAACCGGTGATTCTTTGTTTGGGAGTCGGCGGTTGCTTTAACAAGGAGGCTAAAGACCATGGCCTGTAGCGCCTGTTGCTAGAGCACCTTTAGAGATCAGAGGAGTGAGATTATTCTGCATAGCACTTCGCTAGCTGGCCTTCGTTACACTTACCCACCAACCTCACTCCCATCCCGGACGAGCCCCCACATGTAACCCACCGGTCCTTCTGCACCCATGTTATTCTGAGCTGGGATTGAACCGGTGATTCTTTGTTTGGGAGTCGGCGGTTGCTTTAACAAGGAGGCTAAAGACCATGGCCTGTAGCGTCTGTTGCTAGAGCACCTTTAGAGGTCAGAGGAGTGAGATTATTCTGCATAGCACTTCGCTAGCTGGCCTTCGTTACACTTACCCACCAACCTCACTCCCATCCCGGATGAGCCCCCACATGTAACCCACCGGTCCTTCTGCACCCATGTTATTCTGAGCTGGGATTGAACCGGTGATTCTTTGTATGGGAGTCTGCGGTTGTTCTAAAAAGGAGGCTAAAGACCATGGCCTCTAGTGTCTGTCGCTAAAGCACTTATAGCTATAGCACTTAACTAGCTGGCCTCTGTTACACTCACTCCCCTAAACCTCACTTCCATTAAGGACGAGCCCCCACATGCAACCCACCGGTCCTAATACACCCATCTCATTCTGAGCTGGGATCGAACCGGTGATTCTTTGTATGGGACTTGGTGGTTGCTCTAACAAGGAGGCTAAAGACCATGGCCTGTAGCGTCTGTCGCTAGAGCACCTTTAGAGGTCAGAGGAGTGAGGTTTATCTGCATAGCACTTCGCTAGCTGGCCTCTGTTACACTCACCCTCCTAAACCTCACTCTCATCCCGGACGAGCCCCCACATGTAACCCACCGGTTCTACTGCACCCATCTCATTCTGAGCTGGGATCGAACGGGTAATTCTTTGTATAGGAGTCGGCGGTTGCTCTAACAAGGAGGCTAAAGACCATGGCCACTAGCGTCTGTCGCTAGAGCACCTTTTGAATCAAAGGAGTGAGGTTTATCTGCATAGCACTTCACTAGCTGGCCTCTGTTACACTTACCCTCCTAAACATCACTCTCATCCCGGACGAGCCCCCACATGTAACCCACCGGTCCTACTGCACCCATCTCATTTTAAGCTGGGATCGAACCGGTGATTCTTTGTCACTTAACTCTCTTTCAAGAAATATCTCCTGTTGCATTATGGGATAGTGTAGCATCCATTGGATGCATATTTCAGAATTTCGTAGTAGTAGTAGTGCAGCAGGCAACTTTTTACCCAAATACTGCACTTGACTCGATTTAAGTTGAGTGCAGCAAGTTGCCTTACAATTTTAAGTTGAGTCACCTTTTTTAAAGTGAGGATGTCAACATGACGTCAGATTTACATTGTATCCCAAAGTCGTGGGGAAATAAAAATTGGGTTGACGTCAGAACTCAACGTCAGGCCAACATCAATGTCCAACATCCAACCTAAAATCAACCAAATACCAACGTCTAATGATGTTACAGCTTGATGTTGTCTGGACATTTCGACTATGACGTCTGTCAAACGTTGGATTTTGGTTTCCATACCTGACAAATAAGTGAAGTTTATTTATAAACTAATTTCGAGAGGATCACGTGCTTATGATTGATCACGGTTGGTCCCGCATTAGCTAATGCATGATACACCAATCTGATGATTCCTAACCCACTATAAATAACCAGAGTTTCTTATCTCAGTCATCTTCGCCTTGAAGAATCCCCCCTTCCACCCCTACCCCTTCTCCCGTTACCTTGATAGGGTGGCACAGCAGCCCAGCGGTTAGCCTCACAGCAAGAATATGTCACTGGTCCAAGTCTATAACAGGCCAGTCCATGTTTCTGTGCAGAGTTTACATGTTCTCTCTGTGCTCGCATGTTTCCCCCCCGAGTTCTCCGGTTTCCTCCCACAGTCCACATAGGTGAAATTGCCAAACCAATTTAGCACCACATATGAGCTCATAATTAGCAGTATATCTCTCCATAGCAATCCCTAATTTGTCACTAGTTATAAATAAGCAGGGGAGTTCTCGAGACCTACCTAAGCTCAAACTCCCCTCTCGCCCTGCAAACGGGAAAGAGCCCCAGGCTTGAGGATCTTATGAGCTCAGAGCTCTCTCCCGGGACAGCATGCCAAACAAGCTTTATAATCAGTCATCAGCTAACTCTTGAAATGTCAGTATTTGACATCAGTATGATGTTGGTTTAAAATTATAGGTGGGCATAGATTAATTTTTTTAATCTAGATTAATCTAGATTAATTTCGAAATTAATCTAGATTAATCTAGATTAAAATGGCTCATTTGAATTCTGCCGAAGGTATTCAGAATATGTGTGTTACCCAAATAATAAGTCTTTGACAACAGGTTTCTCAATCCGGGTGTCGCATTAGACCAGGGTCTCATCTCCAAAATGTTTCCAAAATGCATCACAAACTGCTTGAGAAACTGTTCTACTATGATAATTGGTGATGAAAATAAATGATGTTCAATAAGATGTACTTGTGTTTACTAACTGTTTATTCAGTTAAACATGAATGTTGAACTGTAGGCCTACAACTCCAAACAGCGAATTCTGATGAGCTTAATCTGACTAAAGTCATCACTGAACTAAACAGAAATGGAATTAAGACATGTGGAGTATGCAGATATTAGTGGCATTATTGAAGTAAAAACCGCGGTCTTTAGGACCTTTCGCCATATTTTCCGACAAGGTCCACACGCGGCTGTCAGAAAGGACTGCACACACACATACACAAACACACACACACATCGTGAAATGCGGAAGTTTTTTTTTTACCATTTGGCATGCGTCATTAAATTCCATAACTCTCTCACCTGTCCTTACTCCGTATTTGCGTCTAATACCCCAGTTTGTCACGAAGGAATAAATGAAAAGTGAAACTGCAGTTAGAGTCTCTGCTGATTTGATTCAAAAGAGCAGATGGCTCACCAGTCAGGTATACATCCGCGGTAATATATCAAGGTGAAAGCCATCATAGCTTGCGTAAAATAGACCCAGCTCCCAACCCAACTTTGAGAAAAGATTAACGGCGATATTTTTTTTTTATCGCGCGATAAGAGTCTCGCGTTAACGCAGCACGTTAACGCCGTTAACGGCCCAGCACTATTTAAAATGTTGGCTCGACGTTGGATTTTGGTCACTTTCCAACACAACCTAAAATCAACCAAATATTAACATCATTATTGGATGTCAAAATAACGTTGTCCTTAGACGCTGGCTAGACATTGAATTTTGGCCACCAGACATCATGACCTAAATCTAACCTAATATTAACGTCTTATGATGTTGTGTGCCTGCTGGGAGGTCATCCAGGTACTTCTCGTCTAATGTTTTTCCAATGCTTTGAATTCTGACATACTCCTCAGCTTGCCTACTGTATAGTATGGAACGTGTTGGCGTGGGTTTTCTCCGCGTGCTTCGGTTCCCCCCTCAGTCCAAACACATGCGCTATAGGTGAATTGAATAAGCTAAATTGTCCGTAGTGTATTAGTGTGTGTGGATGCAAGTGTATGGGTGTTTCCCAATACTGGGTTGCGGCTGGAAGAGCATCCACTGCGTAAAACATGTGCTGCAATAGTTAGTGGTTCATTCCGCTGTGGCGAGACTAGAACTAGAGATTAAGCTGAAGGAAAATGAATGAATAGTATGGAAGTGTGCGATTTCGGACGCAGCCCAAATTTCTCAAGCGGTAGATCTTCATCCAAACTTCTGACTGACAGTACAAGTGTTGCACAAATGCATCGCCTGTCTGTTTTCAGACTCGTTTGCTATGAGGAGGAGGCCGCATGCAGCGAACGCTTCTGTGATGTACTGTAGAAGCAGAACTTTAGAGAGCGATTTGAGACAGACTGAAGAGCGTCTCCATGGATATTAACAAGGCTTTTTTAAAAAAGCCTTCACACGTCTGTGAGAGTGAGAAAAGGCTGGAGATTGGCACAGTCTGTGATTACGTAGATAAAAATAAGTGCGTGTGTGCGTGTACCTGTGTCTGTGTGTGTGTGTGTTAGTGTAAAGAGTGGCTGTGACGGCCGGTTTGGCTAACATACAGGAGGCAGATGGCCTATTTAAAATGGAAAGGACTTTACCGGCGGGCCAAGTAAACTGCTGTTCACTCTCCATGATTAGGCTCTGAAACCCATTAGATCCAGACCAGCGTTTCGCATGTCTCACACACTCACATCACTTCAGTGCGGATGTGATTTGGATGTGAATAGGCCTGTCGCAATAATCAATATATGGACTTATCGCATAACACATGGACATGACCTCAACCATTTTTGGTCATGCAATATACACTCACCGGCCACTTTATTAGGTACACCTTACTTATGCCGGGTTGGACCCCCTTTTGCCTTCAGAACTGCCTTAATCCTTCATGGCATAGGTTCAACAAGGTACTGGAAATATTCCTCAGAGATTTTGGTCCATATTGACAAGATAGCATCACGCAGTTGCTGCAGATTTGTCGGCTGCCCCACACCATTACACCACCACCACCACCACCAGCCTGAACCATTGATAGGCAGGATGGATCCATGCTTTCATGTTGTTGATGCCAAATTTTGACCCGACCATCCGAATGTCGCAGCAGAAATAGAGACTCATCAGACCAGGCAACGTTTCTCCAATCTTCTATTGTCCAATTCTGGTGAGCCTGTGTGAATTGTAGCCTCAGTAGAAATGTAGAAATGCGAAGGTTTTTTCTTTCCATTCGGTGTGTGGTATCAAATTCTATTAAAACAACACTCTTCCAGCAGTCCTTACTTAATACTCACATCAAATAGCTCAGTTTGTCACGAGGGCTAACCTAAATGAAAGTTAACCTGCCAACTGCAGTTAAAGTCGAAAAATTTTAAATGAAACTGAAATTACATGAAACTTCCAAAGAAAAGTGTATAGCGTGGTATCAAATTATGTGCTATAACAGGTAAAACGGGCTCATGAAAGGAGCATTCAAAAACCAACTCATGTAAACACCTTAATCATGTTATTGTCTTATTCAGATTAAGGCAAATCATTAGATTAGGCTACTGATGTCCATGTAAGCGTAGTCACAAACCCCAACCCCCCAAAAAGACTGCTCTTTCTGTCTTTCCACAGGTTAGCAGTAAGCTAATGTAATGTTAATTGTATAATGCAAATCTTGCATTCATGCTAACAATACTAAAAATGATCAAAAGAAATATATTAATGCAATTCAAATATATAAAATATGAATCGAAGTATATTTTAAACTTTAATTATATTGTTTAATTAAAATGATTAAAATTTTTTTTTTTTTTGTCAAATAATTTTGTGGCTCAAAAGTATCGGTTCTGGTACCGTTTTAAAAGTATCGTTTTAACACTGGTACCGAAATAACCCCAAATGGGACTCAGTTATAGCCTAGTTATAGCGTTCCTATACATTAGAATCTGTATTTTGATTTAAATAACTTCATAATATTGCCTTATTTTGATTATGATTTACTGAAGACATCCACTGAAATGGTATTTAGTGTAACAATACATGCAGTTTACATATCCAAACATTTGATAAAGCAATATTTGGAATAAAAGAATAATTTGATTATACAGCTGAAGTCAGAATTATTAGCCCTTCTTTGATTTTTTTCTTTTTTAAATATTTCCCAAACGATGTTTAACAGAGCAAGGAAATTTTCACAGTATGTCTGATAATATTTTTTCTTCTGGAGAAAGTCTGATTTGTTTTATTTCGGCTAGAATAAAAGCAGTTTTAATTTTTTTAAACACCATTTTCGGGACAAAATTATTAGCCCCTTTAAGCTATATATTTTTCGATAGTCTACAGAACAAACCATCATTATACAATAACTTGCCTAATTACCCTAACCTGCCTAGTTAACCTAATTAACCTAGTTAAGCCTTTAAATGTTACTTTAAGCTGTATAGAAGTGTCTTGAAAAATATCTAGTCAAATATTATTTACTGTCATCATGGCAAAGAGAAAATAAATCAGTTAAATTAGTTATTAAAACTATTATGTTTAGAAATGTGTTGAAGAAATCTTCTCTCCGTTAAACAGAAAATGGTAAAAAAAAAATAATTCAGGGGGGCTAATTATTCTGACTTCAACTGTATATTAAATGTAATATTAAAATCCATAATAATTATTTTTATTGTTTCCCACTGTATATTTCACAAACCATCATGCAAATGTAAAGCCTGTAGCAAAAACTGAGAAGCCGCAATGCGTTTTCATATTTTTTTTAAATATAAATACTTGTTGCTAAGCAATCAACATGTTAACCAATCCTATATAATTGAGCCATAGAAAATAAAACCCTGCATGCAAGAAAGAGAATAAAGATGTGAGAAATGACTGCAGGGAGAAGAGACTGAAGAAACTCACTGAAGCCATGAATATGATGTAACTGTGACTGAGAGAGTGACTTTCGCATTGATCCTTTCCATTGACAAACTCTAGTGTGCGTTTCTTGTATTCCTAACATTGTGGGGACCATCCAATGTCCCCACAAGTATAGCAATACTTGTCAATTTTGACCTTGTGGGGACATTTTTTTGGTCACCATTAGAAAAACAACTCATACAGTAAATCACAAAGAATTAAGTATTTTGAAAGTGTAAATGCAGATTGTTTTCTTAGGGTTGGGTTTAGGAGGACAGAATATACAGTTGGCGGTTCATTCCGCTGTGGCGGCCTCTGAAATAGAGACTAAGCCGAAGGAAAATGGATGAAGGACTGAAAATATACAGTTTGTACAGTATAAAAATCTTAACGTCTATAGGAAATCTCCATAAAGCTGTGTGTGTTCCTGTTTTTATATCCAAATGGGGACTTAAACCTGAATGCTCATAGACTTTGTTGTGTCATCGTGGGGACCAAAATTGAGATCACTATGGGTAAATATGCTTATAAATCACACAGAATTAGGTATTTTGAAAGTGTAAAAATGCAGATTGTTTCCTAAGGGTTGGGTTTAGGAGGACAGAATGTAAAGTTGGTGGTTCATTCCGCTGTGGCGATCTCTGAAATAAAGACTAAGCCGAAGGAAAATGAATGAATGAGAAAATACAGTTTGTACAGTATAAGCAATCTCTATAGGAAATCCCCATAAAGCTGTGTGTGTTCTTGTTTTTATATCCAAGTGGGGACTTAAACCTGAATGCTCACAGACTCATGGGGACTTGTGTCACCATGGGGATCAAAATTGAGATCCCTATGGGTAAATATGCTTATAAATCACCCAGAATTAGGTATTTTGAAAGTGTAAAAAGGCAGATTGTTTTCTTAGGGTTGGGTTTAGGAGGACAGAATATACAGTTGGTGGTTCATTCCACTGTGGCGACTTCTGAAATAAAGACTAAGCCGAAGGAAAATGAATGAGAATATACAGTTTGTACAGTATAAAAGCAATGTCTATAGGAAATCCCTATAAAGCTGTGTGTGTTCTTGTTTTTATATGCAAGTGGGGACTTAAACCTGAATGCGCACAGACTTATGGGGACTTGTGTCACCGTGGGGAAAAAATTGAGATCCCTATGGGTAAATATGCTTATAAATCACCCAGAATTAGGTATTTTGAAAGTGTAAAAAGGCAGATTGTTTTCTTAGGGTTGGGTTTAGGAGGACAGAATATACAGTTGGCGGTTCATTCCACTGTGGCGACCTCTGAAATAGACTAAGCCGAAGGAAAATGAATGAGAATATACAGTTTGTACAGCATAAAAGCAATGTCTATCGGAAATCCCCATAAAGCTGTGTGTGTTCTTGTTTTTATATGCAAGTGGGGACTTAAACCTGAATGCACACAGACTTATGTGGACTTGTCACTTGTGTCACCGTGGGGATCAAAATTGAGATCCCTATGGGTAAATATGCTCATAAATCACACAGAATAAGGTATTTTGAAAGTGTAAAAATGCAGATTGTTAGCTTTGAAGGTTGGGTTTAAGAGGACAGAATATACAGTTGGTGGTTCATTCCACTGTGGCGACCTCTGAAACAAAGACTAAGCCGAAGGAAAATGAATGAGAATATACAGTTTGCACAGTATAAAAATCATAACGTCTATAGGAAATCCCCATAAAGCTGTGTGTGTTCCTGTTTTTGTATGCAAGTAGGGACCTAAACCTGAATGCACACAGACTTATGGGATTGTGTCATCGTTAACATGGAGAACTTTACAAAAAAAGTATCTTCTCTCATTACAGTATGTCTGCCATCTTGGGTGTTTTTTATTTTTCTATGAGCTAATTTTTGTTAACCGCAATGCATTCTGGGGTTTATATATGTGATGCTGCCTTAAAAAGTGCTCTTTTTGGGAGAACGCATGCAAATTTTAGTTTTAAAATGTCCTGTTTATTATTTCTTTTCATGTCTGCTTCTCTCTCTGTCCTCTTTGTGCATCCTCTCCCCCCCCCCCCCCCCCCCCCTCTCTCTCTCTCTCTCTCTCTCTCTCATTATAGCGTGTTTAGATGAATAATACATGTAAGAGATGTAAGTTGGTGAATGTCAGCAGCTGTGCTGATCTGTGCCATGTCCTGCGTCCTCATAAACCAGACCGCTTCTCTTTTGAGTCGAGAGAAGGATTTTAGTACGCTTACATTCACATAAATGTCCCTGTTACTTTTCTAAAATCTCTACGTACCAAAACCAGATTATATTTGAGGGAGCATAGCATTGTATATTTAGCTGCCGCCTCCGAGTGTGTTGCCATGTTCAGGATTGAAGCTTACTACATGAGCAGAATACACTGTACACTTCTTACTACTACTGCCTTAAAAATAGCATGTGAGATAGTGGCCATTATGCAATGGTAAATGTTTCAAATCATGGTTTTCTACATTGCTGTCATAGGGTGGCCAATTCTAGGTCACAAAGTCACGCAGAAAAACAGCCTTTAAGATCTAATGACAACACAGAAAATGTAGAACGTCTGATTTTTTTACTCATCATACACTTATTCATAACATATAGAGATAAATAAAGGACCTACTACCATGCTAACAATTTTAGGTTCCCTTAACGTTTCTATTGAAGGAGTAGTTCACCAAAAAATGAACATTTACTTACTATTTGATCTCCCTTAAGTGATTCCAAACACAAAAAAAAGACGTTTTGAAGAATGCTGAAAACCGGTAACCATTGACTTCCATAGTGGGAAAAGCAAATACTATGCAGGTCAAGTTTCATGTTATGTTATTGTTCTCAGAACGTTATATTAATGTTTAAGGTTTTTCTATTCCAAACCTTTATGAGTTTTTGTCTTCTGTTGATCACAAAAGAAGATATTTTGAAGAATGGTGAAAACCTGGAACCATTGACTTAAAAAGTAGGAAAAATGAATACTATGCAATGTAGAACGTCTGATTTTTTTAAACTCATAATACACATTTTCATGACATATAAAGCTAAACAAAGGACCTACTACCGTGCTAACAATTCCCCCCCCCCCCCCCCCAAAAAAAAAAGAAAATTCTGTTGTCATTTACACACCCATTACTTGTTTCAAACCTTTATTAGTTTCTTTATTTTGTTGAACACTAAAAAGAAGATATTTTGAAGAATAGTGAAAACCTGTAACCATTAAATTCCATAGTAGGAAAAACAAATACTAAGGACATCAATGGTTACAGGTTTTTAGCATTTTTCAAAATATCTTATTTTGTGTTCGACAGAACAAAGAAACTCATAAATATTTGGGTGTAAATTATGACAGAATCTTCTTTTTTTGGTTGAAATGGCCCTTTAAGTCATTTGATGTTCTTTTGGAATGGTCTTTAATAAGTTCTAAAAAAAAGATATTTTGAAGAATGGTGAAAACCTGTAACCACTGACTTCCATAGTGAGAAAAAGAATACTTTGGAAGTCAATGGTTACAGGTTTTCAATGTTACGAGTTTCTGTCTTCTGTTGAACACAAAAGAAGATATTTTGAAGAATGCTGAAAACCTGTAACCATTGACTTCCATAGTTTGAAAAACAAATACTATGCAATATAGAATGTTAAATTTTTTTTACTCATAATACACATATTCATAACATATAGAGCTAAATAAAGGACCTACGGTTCCCTTAATGTTTTCATTTAAGGGGTATAGTTCACCCAAAAATTTAAATGCTCTCACTATTTACTCCCTCTCAAGTGCAAATCTTTATGAATAATACTAAAAGAAGATATATTGAAGAATGCTGAGAACCTGTAACTATTGACTTCCATAGTAGGAAAAACAAATACTATGGAAGTCAATGGTTACAGGTTTTTAGCATTTTTCAAAATATCTTCTTTTGTAACAGAAGAAAGAAACTCATAAAGGCGTTGAAAGAAGTAAAGGGTATGTAAATGATGACAGAAGTTACTTTTTTTTGGGAGTACTGGCCCTTTAAGTGATATAATGTTGTTTTTGCAATGGTCTTTAATAAATTCTAAACATCCAGATTTTTAGACCATGTATTAATGTTATTGTTTGTTTATAGTAATGTTATACAAAAAGGTTTTCATAACGTTTCAGTTTCATGTTATGTTACTGTTCTTAGAATGTTACATTAAGAAAGTTTTTCTATTCATAACCTGTACGAGTTTCTGTCTTCTGTCGAACACAAAAGAAGATATTTTGAAGAATGCTGAAAACCTATGGAAGTTAATGATTACAGGTTTTCAACGTTACGAGTTTCTGTCTTCTGTTGAACACTAAAAACAGTTATATTAAAGAATGCGGAAAACCGGTAACCATTGACTTCCATAGTAGGAAAAACAAATACTATGGATGTCATTTTTCAAAATATCTTATTTTGTAACAGAAGAAAGAAACTCAAAGGTTTGAAAGAAGTAAAGGGTGTGTAAATGATAACAGAATTTTCTTTTTTTGAGTGAACTGGTCCTTTAAGTTACATAATGTTGTTTTTGCAATGGTCTATAATAAGTTCTAAACATTCAGATTTTTAGATCATGTATTAATGTTATTGTTTATTGTTAACGTTATTCAATAAAAGTATGTTATTGTTCTCAGAACGTTATAATAATGTTCTAAGAAAGTTTTTTTTTATTCCAAACCTTTACGAGTTTCTGTTGAACACTAAAGAAGATATTTTGTAGAATGCTGAAAACCGGTAACCATTAACTTCCATAGTAGAAAAACAAATACTGTGGAAGTCAGTGGTTACAGGTTTTTAGCATTTTTCAAAATATCTTAATTTGTGTTTAACAGAAGAAACTCATGAAGGTTTGAACAAGTTTACATTTTTTTGGGTGAACTGGCCCTTTAAGGGACATACATCATATCCCAGCCTTTAACCACACACACACTTTCACACACACAAATCTTTATGGTGACTTCTACCATACTGTACAGACTGTATATTTTGTTCTTCTTCTCCTTCCTCCTAAACCCAACCCTCACCGCAAACAATCAGCATTTTTACATTTACAAAGTACTTCATAATGTGTGATTTATGAGCCGTTTTCCTCATGGGGACCACAAAAATGTCCCCACAAGGTCAAAATGTACATGTATTGCTATACTTGTGGGGACATTTGGGAAATAAAAGGTACACACGCACACACATGCACACACACACACTGAAACTGCCTAGGTTAATTATTCATCCATTCCTCCACAGCTCTCAGATCAGTTTAAGATGACAAGTGTGTCATGAAACAGTTTGTCAGTTTTTCCAGCATGTGTGTATGTGTCAGGCCTTGTTTAAGTAGGATGTGTGTGGGTGAATGTGTTGGCGTGTGTGTGTGAGAGAGTGTATATATCCAACATGGCCAAGTCTGTAGGCAGCAGTGTGTTGATTCACAATGGAAAGAGTTTGCGCTTGTGTAAGTGTATTTGTAAAGAATCGAACATCAGCTCGTGTTTCCAGACACTCGATATAGTTGTGAGTCATATCGTGTGTGTGTGTGTGTGTGTGTGTGTGTGTGTGTGTTTGTGTGTGTGTGTTTGTTTGCATGTGTGAAGGTAAAGCTTTATTTTGGCAAGATGTTTTCAGATGTGAGAAACAGGCTGTTAGGATGTTGTGTGTGTGTGTGTGTGTGTGTGTGTGTTTTAGTGAATGAAGCGCTCTTATAGTGTGTCTCTGATGTCAGCAGATAAAGTAGAGAGGTCATATTTGATCTCCTCTCAAGGACATCGCTCTTTCTTTCTCTCTTGCTCTCTCTCTCTCTCTCTTACTGGATCTGGCAAAATCACACATTCATGCTGCCAGTTGTGGCCCTGTGTGCGGCCAGGTTCAGTCTTCCTTAATCTCTCACAAACTCATTTTTTATGAACTGCTGACCATATGAATACACACATGCACACATACAGACATGCACACACACACAAATGATCTGCCAATGGGGTAAGCAAAATAATCTTATGTCAAAAGGAAAAACAAACTAATTTTTTTATGATCTGAGGACCGTATACACACATACACACACAAACATACATATAGACCATAGACTGTAAAAGATATGGACGTAGTATCCGTGATGTCACCCATAGGTTTCTGAAGAACTCAAAAGATTGTCGCACCGACATGGGGATACCAAACAAGGGCAAAGATGCGGAGTGTAAGCGGAGCTACAGACGCCTGGTAGTATGTTGCTAAGACAGGCTTTTCTTTGGAAGATACGCTTAATACTTCATTACCTGTGGCTCGTTTGTGTTCTGACCACATGGGATTGGTTGTACACTTTTTTTTTTTTTTTTAAAGATTTGTTTTTTTTGGCCTTTTTGCCTTTATTAGATCGGACAGTATTGAGACAGGAAGCGAAGTTGGAGAGAGAGAGGGTGGTAGGGTAGGGAAATGTCCTCGAGCCGGAATTCGAACTCGGGACGCCCTGACGTGCTACTTCACCATATGTCAACGCGCTAACCACTAGGCTATTGCGCCGACAAAGTGTTTAGACTTTTAAAAACACTGTTGTAAGCCTCTGAGCATTGTTCTTATGATGTTTTTATACAGGAGGAAAACGGGAATTACTTTTAAACACTTCAGATATAGTATATCAAGGTTTCCGCTACATTCATTCATCCGTGGCGGGCCGCCACGCCAGAATTCATCCCGCCACGGCTACATTACAGCTTCTTATTTAAAAATTTAGTCGTGTTTTTTATAGCGGATTATAATCGCACCAAAACATATTAGAGGTAAACAGCGCAAACTTTTCTGTAACCGTAGTGCTGTGCGCTATTTGTTCAAGGTGACATGCTGACTGACTCTCTGACAGACTGACTGACAGGTGCGTGAGTCTAGCAAACACCGCATAGCTTTCAGTTAAGATGAACACAGTTTCCATAAGTATACTTTATTGATAAAGGTCAATGGCTCTGCATACAATGACTTTATCTTGCTGGAGTTTATAGCCGTTTCATTTTACTTCAGGACGCGTTGATGTCGGAAAACGCACAAAAACGCACTAAATCGCGCTTCAGCAGCGCTTACTGGAGAGCGCACGAGAAGATCTGCACTTGAACGTGTAAATTTGAGTGCGTGCAAGAAGTTCTGTGCTCGAACAGAGGAAATCGGCGCGCAAGCAAAGAGATTCGCATGCTCGTATTACATGAATGCTATCTCGACTTGTTATACTGCGTGTAATATTTGTCTTTGAAATCGTTGGCAGATCTGTGTAAAAAAAAGTCCTGCCGCCACTGCTGGAAAAAATCCTAGAGGAAACACTGTATATAGTGTTAGTAAATGCAAGGATATTGATGAAATCCAGGCATAACACTGTATGACAACGCTTCAGATGACTGTTCTAGAGCCTACAGCTAATCAATCTGTCAGATTCTGGAGTGCATTGCAGCTCTAAAGAACATTATAAATGATAAATGATCTTAAATAAAACAAATACATTTATAGAGATGGTATATAAGTATATAATTTCACTAACCTGGGAAATGGAGGCCACGTGAATGGTTTGTGAGCACAAACTTAAGTGCACACAGCATGCCATATAATCTGATAATTGTAGGAAATAACTCCAAAAGGCAACTGACTGTGTAAAGCCACATAAAAGAACACAAAAAAGGAGGAAATGCGCATAGCACGATGACGATAATCGAATTATGTGCTACTGTATAACATGTAAACGGGAACATTCAAAAAGCAACTCATATAAACACCTTAATCATATTATTGTCTTAATTAGATTAAGGCAAATAATTTGATTACTGATGTCCATGTAAACATAATTACTGACTACGTTTACATGGACACCAATAACTCGATTTTAATGCGATTAAGACAATACTCTGATTAAGAGTCGACCATGTAAACAGCCATTTTTGATTAATTTAATCAGATTAAGGTCATAATCGAACTAAAGAGAAATCGAATTAAGACATGTGGAGTATGCCGATTTTAGTCGCATTACTGAAGTGCAGTACAGACATGTAAACACCTTAATCGAACTATTTCCATCATGTAGGACTTTAAGCTGCTTTTTGCGACAGGGTAGTCCACACACACACACACACACACGTACACACCCAGACACACACGCACAGCTGATTGACACGTTTTGCACCTACCAAGTCAGTGCAGACCACAGACACCTGCATCGTGAAATGGTGAGTTTTTTTTTCTTCCATTCAGCATGCGGTATGATATGAACTTTCATTAAAACAACTCTTCTAGCAGTTCATAGTTGCATCCAATATCTCGTTTGTCACGGTGGGCTTGCTTGAAATCTTCGTAAATGAAAGTGAAAGTGGCAAACTGCAGTTGAAGTCGACGAATTAAAAATGAAACACCCGAAATTACATGAAACTCCGGAGGAAAGGCGGATAGCGCGGTGACGCAATGACGTTAATCGAATTATGTGCTGTAACATGAAAAACGCGATCATGAAAGGAACATTCAAAAAGCAACTCATGTAAACACCTTAGTCTTATTATTCTCTTAATTAGATTAAAGCAAATAATTCGATTACTGATGTCCATGTAAACGTAGTTTACACTGTCTCCTCTCCCCCAATCAACTGGTGTGTGGTGTGCAGTCTGGCGAAATACGGTTGCTGTCATCTAGGTGGATGCTGCACACTGGTGGTGGATGAAGAGACCCCCCCCCACCCCCCCCCCCCCCCCCCCCAAAAAAAAAAATGTGTAAATCGGTTTGAGTGTCCAAAAAAACGCTATATAAATGTAAGGAATTACTATTATTATTAAAATGAAAAACTAAATTATTTAGCTTACCTCATTGGCAGATTATTTTGCTTGTTTTAAAGAAAAACTCACTTAATTTTGGCATATTATTTCTTAAAACAAGACAATACTTTTTGCTTGTCTAGAAAATGCAGCTGTGTATGTTTTACGCAGCTGATGCCGTTCCTTTTCATCCATAACCACTATGTTGCTTCTTACATATTTCAACGTCGCTAAGTAAAATATCCAATGAGTGGAGATAACATGTACATATGCAAGATACTAACATTCAACTAAAAGTGCCATTTAAAAGCTTAACTAATCAGGTTAACTCAGTTTAAACAGGTTATCAAGTTAGAATATTCCGGAAGTCATTGGACAACAGTGGTTTGTTCTGTAGACAATCAATAAATTATACATTTTTAAGTGGGCTAAAAATATTGACCTTAAAATTAATTCATTTTCCTTCGGCTTAGTCCCTTATTTATCAGGGGTCGCCACAGCGGAATGAACCACCAACTCCAGAAAATGCTCCAGAAAATGCTTCTGGATTTAAGAATTTGTAGATATTTGGACTAGAAACAAGACAAAAATCTAAGTAAGAAAAGCATTTTTTAAACTGTCATATTGGTTTCTGAATTAAGTTAATTCATTCATTCATTCATCTATCATAAATTTATCCCTTTAATAAATATGTTTTGTTCAAATGCACCAAAATATAAGACCTATATTCACTGAGAAATGGATGCAAATATAAATTTTCGAAATAGGGTGTACTCATTTATGTTGAGTTCTGTATATGTGTGCAAGTACATCACTGGATGCACTGAAAAAAATATATTGATTGGATTTACACATTCTTTTTAAGGTTGCAAAAAATGTATAAGGGTTAAATTTAAACAAATGAAATATAGTAATGTTCAACTTAGTTTGTTTAAATTCAGCCCATATAAATGTTTGCCATCACTCACCCCCCAAAAATGTGTAGATCCAATGGATCATGGTTTTTCAGCGTGTGACCTGTAGTTTAGCTCAGCATAACTAAGCTTTTGCTTTTCCCATGACACAATGATCAAATTGATGAGTGCACATGAACGGCGCCGCAGTGTTTTAATTACCAGTGGGAAACTGGGGGTTTTCTTTTAGCTTTTACTTTCCGAGCTGGGAGCGAGCGAATTAATAAAATCATGACGGAAGCTAATTGGTATCAATCATAATTAAACTGTAAATGTGAGAATCGACTGTGTGTTTTAGTCTCACTGCGGAGAAATAGCAGAGCAAATGCTTGAAATATCAATTATTTAGCTCATTTCGTTTATTCATTCATTTTCCTTCAGCTTAGTCCCTGGTTTATCAGGGGTCACCACAGTGGAATGAACCACCAACTACTCTGGTGTATGTTTTACGCAGCTGATTCATCCATAACCCCTATGTTGCTTCTTACATATTTCAACATCGCTAAGTAAAATATCCAATGAGTGGAGATAACATGTACATATGCAAGATACTAACATTCAACTAAAAGTGCCATTTAAAAGCTTAACTAATCAGGTTAACTCAGTTTAAACAGGTTATCAAGTTAGAATATTCGGGAAGTCATTGGACAACAGTGGTTTGTTCTGTAGACAATTAATAAATTATACATTTTTAAGTGGGATAATAATATTGACCTTAAAATTCATTCATTTTCCTTCGGCTTAGTTCCTTATTTATCAGGGGTCGCCACAGCGGAATGAACCACCAACTATTCCACCATATGTTTTACACAGCGGATGCCCTTCCAGCTGCAACCCTGTACTAGGAAACACCCATATACACTCATTCACACACACTCATACACTACGTCCAATTTTTGTTTACCCAATTGACCCACATGTCTTTGGACTGAAACCAGAGCAGGAGGGCTGATAATATGAACCTCTGGGTAAAACATGGTGCACACACACACACACATACACACACAATAACACACTTTGAATAGATACCAGTGGAGTATCTCCATTGGGGTGTTCAGAACTCCAATTCTGGGCTCCAAATCTCATGGGAAGTGTCTACTTACGGGTTTGGAAGTCGTAAATACAACGTGATGCGAGTTTCAATTGATTTTGGGCTGGAATTATGGAGTCGGTGGACAATTTCATATTTCTTTCATTTAACTTACTGACAAAGAACCTTTTTTTAGAGCTGCTGCAACTGAGTGAAGCAAAGGGTGTGCATTAGTGGTGTAACTGTTGATTTTATCTGAATATAGCAGGATGAGCAGAACACTATTAGTTTTATCTTTATTCTTCATCAAAAGGACACAGACTAAACAGGGAAGCACTGTAGACATTCAGACAAAAGTCTATCCAAGTTTAAGAAGCAACAAATAATAACTTGACTTCTAGTTGATCATTTGGTATCAGAAGTGGCTTATATGAAAGGCAAAAGCCTCTAGATTACGCTTATTTGACCAAAATAAAATATGATCATGTCTTGATTTTGAATGATTTAATTAGGACAGTAAGGTCTGACTTTGCTTAGACAAAAGTCTTGTCACTGAACAGAAATAATGTCCAGTATAGAATATAAAGTCATGATGCAGTGGCATCCATACATCTCTGCACTGACTCAAATCACTTATTAATAAAGTCATCTGGAATAGCAAAGAAAGCGTCTTGCAGGACTCCCAGAGTTCATCGAGATTCTTTGGATTCATCTTCAATGCCTCCTCCTTCATCTTACCCCAGACATGCTCAATAATGTTCATGTCTGGTGACTGGGCTGGCCAATCCTGGAGCATCTTGACCTTCTTTGCTTTCAGATACTTTGATGTGGAGGCTGAAGTATGAAAAGGAGCGCTATCCTGCTGGAGAATTTGCCCTCTCCTGTGGTTTGTAATGTAATGGGCATGGGATTAGTGATGATTGGGATCAGTGGCGGAGCTAGAATTTTTTACATGGGGTGGCCAGGGGGTGGCCACTGCTATTTCAGGGGGTCCATACATACACACACACACACACACACGTACTCAAATACAAATGCACACACAAACACACTGAAAGTGTTTAGAAAACCCAAATCTAATTCATTACCAGCATATAACTCAAAATACGAAAATATAATAATTTTCTCATCATCTACTCACTTTGTTGTGAGTTAATAAGCAATGACAGGATTTGATTTCTAACATTGGTTGAAACATGATTGCCTAGTAGATGCTCTGACCTGCTGGTGGACCTGAAGTCTGATCTAGTTTGGATATGCGCATAAAAAACAGTTGATGGAAACGGCAAGATGCACATAAATTTTGAACATGCGCATAAAAAACATATGCACATAACTGAGTAGAATAAACTTTTTTTTAATCTATAAGAAAAGATGTGCATAAACTACAATGGAATTACAAAAGTCATGTGATTTTGTTATGAGAGATCATGTGATGATAAAAATTTGTGTGAATAGACATATCAGCAGGCTGAGCACATTGTAAAACATCTGAAATTTTGTTTTGGTCATTGTAAAACGCCTTAACCATTTCAGTATTAGTGTTATTATATTATTAATGACCTCCAGAATCAAGAGCGTCTGTGCTCCGCACCTCACAAACTCCTTCAAACGCCACCGCACGTTTACTGCGTGTCAGGATTGTCTTCTGAGGCGCAAATCATTTATTACATAAAGAAAAGATTGACGCAGCTTCTCTTATCGTAGCAAATTCCGTTTTACTGTTGACATTTGGCACCAGTTAATCAGGAAGTGACGATTTTGTTCTCTTTGACTCGTTGGATGGAAACGCAGCTTTATTCGCACATCTTTTATGCGATAATCCAGTTTTGCGCATAAAGTTCCTTCGCATTTTTGGATGGAAACATAGGCTAACTGGTATGTTTGAACCTGATCTGCCTGTTTGTGTTATAAAGAAGTCTGATCTCGCTGTTTCTTTTTATGTTTAATTGACCCTGTGCAAAAATAATGTAACTGTCTGTTTACATCTGATCCACTTAGAAACACATTTATCCTAATTAAAATATCCATTATCATACCTGCACATTAAAATCAACAACCGATCTAAAAAAAAACATTTTTCTGAAGAAAGTATATGAGCTCGCTATTCCAATTCAAATAAATTTAACTCACAAACAGCTAGCCTAACATTACTGTCCCATAGTAGCAAAATATTTGAGCATCGTAAATTAAATATAATAACTTACATACATGGAATGTGCATGTACTAGCATGAAGTATACCGTTAACTGTCTAAAGAGCGAATTGATCTCTCTCTCTCTCATTAAGTTAACTGATGTCGTCGGTGCCTCGTTAACTTACGCAGCGGATAAACGTTCCTCAGCAAACAAACCTTATAATAAACTATAAAGCGTATTTCAAATATTAGGTTATGGTGTATTATTATTCGTCTTACTTGAAACCATGCACTTGTCTTCGGCTCGTCATTGATTCGAAAATAGCTTGAGCGTTGCTGGCAAAATTCAAAAACTTCTTTAGACAAATGAGATGTCAATCAGCATCAGGAACTGCCAGTAGCAAATACAATTTTGGGGTGGCACCCGGGGTGGCCAGTCGGATGTCAGGGGTGTCCAGTGCCACCCCGGCCACCCCTCTGGCTCCGCCACTGATTGGGATGCAGTTCGATAGAGGATTCATTGGAAAAATCTGCCTTCTGACATATTTCCAAATGATCAACTAGAAGTCAAGTTATTATTTGTTGCTCTTACAACTGGGATCAACAACAAGACTTTTGTCAGGTATTATGTTTTAAAATGTATCTGTTAAATAGCACTTGGGAAATTCTTGGAAAACATCAACATTTAAGCTGTATATCATATAATTATATAGACATAACATCAGAAACAAGCAAATGCAAAGGAAAAATTAGCTTTAAAAATTTACTTAATTGGGGCAGCACGGTGGCACAGTTGGTAGCACGATCACCTCACAGCAAAAAGGTTGCTGGTTCGAGCCTCGACTGGGTCAGTTGGCATTTTTGTTTTGAGTTTGCATGTTCTCCCCATGTGGCGTGGGTTTTTCTCCGGGTGCTCTGGTTTCTCCCACAGTCCAAACACATGCGCTATAGGGGTAAATTGCTAAATTGTCTGCTGGGCATCTGCTGCATAAAACATATGCTGGATAAGTTGGTGGTTCATTCTGCTGTGGCGACCCCAGATTATTAAAGTGACTAAGCTGAAAAGAAAATGAATGAAAAGTTATTTTGTTAGATTAGCTCCAGATTTGGCATCAGTACTGACTAATTTAATGTATACTGTATACAGTTGAAACCAGAAGTTTACATACATTCTTAAAAAAATGCCTGATGGTAAATCATACTAAACATTTACTATTTTAGGTTCGTTAGGATTACCTAAATCATTTACATTTGTGCTAAAAAAAGGTGGTGTACTATTACACCCGACCCAAATTTTAAATGAAAGTAGGCAAAGAAACGACGAAAGTCAATGCTTCTTTGATTCATTAGCTATATATATATTAGGGATGCAACAATACAGTTAGCTCACGGTTCAATACATACCTCGGTTTTTTTAACACGGTTTTCGGTTCGGTTCTGATGGCTTAACACATAAGTGTTTTTTTTTTTTATTGTTATTCTATGCTTAGGCAATAGGAACAGTAAGAAAGAGAAAAAAATAAAAACGATTTATTGCAATACTCCTTTATTTTACTTCAAAGCCAAGAAAGGTACACTAGTTCCTAGTGTATTGTATAATAAAAAAAATTAACACTAAAATCTCACAGCTGCTGGTAGCCTATGTACAAACGGGGCATTAAATATTAATTAAATATTTTTAATAACTGCTTTCTTATTGTATGTAGTTTCAAATAAAATTATTACTCCAGACATTATTGCTTTTGTTACTATTACCATTAAAAAAAAAAAAAAAATAATAATAATAATAATAATAATTAATATTAGAGTGATTTCTGAAGGATCATGTGACTCTGAAGACTGGAGTAATGAAGCTGAAAATTCATCTTTAAAATCACTGGAATAAATGATTAAATTAAATTATAAACTACTTTTGAACAGTTATTTTATAGTGCAATAACACTACAATTTTACAATGTGTGCTATATTTATGATGAAATAAATGTAGCCTTGGTGAGCAGGAGAAGCTTATTTTAAAATATTTAACAATCATACTGACCCCAAACTTTTGAGCAGTTGTGTATATATTTTATAAGCGAAAATATGCACTTTAATTTTGACACCCACAGACATAAATACAAATCAGAGAGGTCAGACTTTCTCATACAGAGCCTCATTTCAGTTGTCAAGTTTTGTAAAAATCTATTGAATTAATCTATTAAAGAAACGTTGGCTAGAATTATGCATTATAGGCTTAAATTACAAATAAATAGATGAACCGATCATCAGATCATGCATTAGATTA
This sequence comes from Danio kyathit, assembly GCA_903798195.1. Lineage (NCBI taxonomy): Eukaryota > Metazoa > Chordata > Actinopteri > Cypriniformes > Danionidae > Danio > Danio kyathit. The sequence continues at coordinate 80,438,438 of LR812523.1, read as the reverse complement.
TGAAGCAGATCAATTTTGATCTTTCTTTCGAGCTGTCAGTGCAGAAATGAACAAAACAACAGGCCTAATATAACATATTATAAGAATAAAATATGGAAAGATTATCAGTTGGTAACTTCGTTCAATCTTCCTAACTGATAAACAGCTCTCGTTAATATTTCAGCATGCTTTTACTTTCGCATTAGACACGAAACGCACATTTACCGGTAGGAATGACATCCCGCCCTGCTCATCATTCGTATATATGGCTATTACACAATCATAATACACTGTGGTATAGCCTGGGTCCTTAGTTTGTTGAATTGTTTTGTTTTCTCACTACAATCGATCTGCTCAATCGAGCAGAGACCACCTTATTCAGGCGATCTCGGAGCGATTGATTTGGCGCTGATTTGAGCGCGATTCCTGGACTCCTGGATATGCCAAACGAACCGCGCTAACGGGGGGAAAGAGACAGATTCCAAAACAAACGTCTATGTGTGAAAGCATCCTAAGATTGTATTTGAACGCAATTGACAGACAGTCGCAGCCAAACTTTTGTGACAAGGCAGCACTGGCCCAATCGCAATTCACAAGCGCGTATTGAACCGTGGATGTCGTACCGAACGGTTCAATATTGTATTGAGAATTGTGGCATCTCTAATATATATATATATATATATATATATATATATATATATATATATATATATATATATATATATATATATATATATATATACATATATATATATATATATATATATATATATATATATATATTTTTTTTTTTTTTTTTTTTTTTACATCAATTAGCTGTAACCATTAACTTACACAAAAGGAAAAACTAATACTATGTCAATGTAAGTCAATGGTTGCAGGTTTCCAGCTTTCTTCAAAATATCTTTTGTGTTCAACAGAAGGAAAAAAAGACAAACCGGTTTGGAACAAGTAAAGGTTGAGTAAATTATCACAATTTTCATTTTATGCGTAAACTATCCATTTAAAAAGAAAGATTCAAACAAATTTGTTCGTTTTAAATGGAGATGCTAATAGTCTAATCCTATTTAATGATTTATGTTTAGCTAATAGTGCCCCCCCCCCCCCCCCCCCAACAGACTCGGAGATTGGCTGTATGTTTATACAGTATGTAGCTTATTTAATCATTTTAATATAAAAAAAGAAGAGTCAATCAAGATAGTTACAACAATTTAGTTTACATGGAAAGACAGCTATTTAACTTTCTTTCTTTACTGGCTTATTACCTTACAACTGTAAGGCTTGAAACTTACGCTGCTATTCTGAACCAATAATCGAAAACAGAAAGCAGTTGAAGGATGGCGTGTTTAAATCATTTATTTATCTGACTCCATTGTAATTAATCTGACTCCGTTAAAGTTGTTATCATCATTGATATAGAGAAAGAATCTCAACGCCTTAAAGCAGGCAAAGTTGTTTATTAAGTTACATGTTTAAATATACAGACAGTAGAATGAAACAAACTAACATACTGTATAAAGAAATTAGCTGTAACATATGCACTGCTGAGCAACAAAGACAGTGAAACTGCCTTTGTTAGCATATGAGGCTACGCACCGGTGTGCGGGAGAAGCAGAGTAAAAGCCATTCTCCCAGATCAACAGTTACCTTTCCTTATTATACCCTGAGCAAAGCATTGTCAAACATGAGTGAAAACCAACCCCCAAAACCAGCTGAACATGAGAGCAAAGTTGAGGAGATAAAGTGTCGTGGTCTTCGAAGAACTCTCACGAAATTTTCTCACAGCTGCTGCGGTCATCAGGGGCGGGGAATAGCGCAAGTTAAACAAAAATGCACCAGTTGCAACAAAAATGCTACAAATTAAGATGCGAGTTAAAAAAAACCTTTGGTATACAGTTAAAGCAGACATACAGTGTTTCCTCTAGGATTTTTTCCAGCAGTGGCGGCAGGACTTTTTTTTACACAGATCTGCCAACTATTTCAAAGACAAATATTAGCCTACACGCAGTATTACAAGTCGAGATAGCATTCATGTAATACGAGCATGCGAATCTCTTTGCTTGCGCGCCGATTTCCTCTGTTCGAGCACAGAACTTCTTGCACGCGCTCAAATTTACACGTTCAAGTGCAGATCTTCTTGTGCGCTCTCCAGTAAGCGCTGCTGAAGCGCGATTTAGTGCGTTTTCTGACATTAACGCGTCCTGAAGTAAAGTGAAACGCAATTAAACTCCAGCAAGATAAAGTCATTGTATGCAGAGCCATTGACCTTTATCAATAAAGTATACTTATGGAAACTGTGTTCATCTTAACTGAAAGCTACGCGGTGTTTGCTAGACTCACGCACCTGTCAGTCAGTCTGTCAGAGAGTGCATGTCACTTTGAACAAATAGCGCACAGCACTACTACGGTTACAGCAAAGTTTGCACGGTTTACCTCTAATATGTTTTGGTGCGATTATAATCGGCTATAAAAAACACGACTAAATGTTTTAAATAAGAAGCTGTAATGTAGCCGTGGCGGGATGAATTTTGGCGTGGCGGCCCGCCACGGATGAATGAATGTAGCGGAAACCTTGACACGAATACACATAAATTACGGAAGTTTAATCAGAAAAACAAGTGAGTATACCGAGGGTATACGCAATTATTGTTCCTCAGAAGCTGTAATACCCAAACAGCTCATGGAAAAAAGTAAGCATACCGAGTATACGTGCGTATAGCAAGGACTACACCACTGGTAGTATCAGTGTTTTGACTATTTATAATAGGCCAATGAAATTATTGCATTCGGCTATGAATTAATAAAATGTGTATTGAGAAGGATTTCTTTGCGTCTTTTTAACTGGTAGCTCGAAACACAGGTAGTCGAGTAACTCAAATATTGTTTTGAAAAGAAATCGATTAGCAGAAACCAGTAGTCGTTCAAGCTCTAGTCGCCATCTTGTGGCGGAACGTCAACCGTCTTTGCTCTGCTCAGAATGACAGGCTGGCCGCCGATGCGCTGTATCTCCAAAATTATAAATATTTAAAATAGGCACTATCCTTATAAATAAACTGTATATTTGCAATCTAAACAACTACATTCTCGACTAAAAAAAAGCCTCAAAAGTACATTATGTTGTCCAACAGCTGCAATATTTGTCAAACTGTAGTGAGTTTACAGCCTGATCTCACGAGGAAACGTAAGTATTTTACGTTTTGTCAGTTTAGTGGCTAATTCGTACGAATTCGTACGAGTTCAGTCGTACGAAAATGTACGATTTTAAAAAGGAGGCGTGGCACCTAACCCCACCCCTAACCCCAACCGTCATTGGGTGATGGGCAAATCGTACTAATTTGTACGAATTAGATCGTACGAATTCATACGAATTAGCCACTATTGAAAAAGTTACGAATTGCCGTGAGATAGCGTTGGAGTTTATTGCTCTGCTGTCACTCGTGTGGGCGGAGTAACACACAACGGTGAAGAGGCTGTATGAGTGCTGATATTACTTTAATATCTCACAGCTATCAGCCAATCAGATTCGAGGACCAGACAGAACTGTTGTATAAGCACAAATACAATATTGTAAAGCTTCCTATAGAAAACATGAATCTAAATGAGAGATTTGTGAGGGGTGAACTCATGTATGTTGAGCTCTGTATGTGATGTGCGAACAAATTCACACACTTCAGTGCGCCATGCAGCGATGCATAAGGGAGATGTGCTGTCCTCAATGCATAAAGTATTCATTCACATGGTTACCTGGCAAACACATGCTAACGTGCAGAGCTTTGGCGGTTGTCAGTGGAAATGTACTTGTTGTAATAATGCCCTGCCGCTCACACTCATCTTTACTGTCCTTCTCCCTTTCATTAATTTCCCTCAGTTCTCATCCTTTCTTCTCAGTGAGTCTCCTACAGGCATACATCAACCTTCAGCACACACACTGCAGAGGTGCATCCTCCATATTCAAACACCACACACGCACACTTTAGACGCATGATCAGTCTTTCCCACGTCCTCTGCTGCAAAAATTGATCACACATAAAAGGCTCATTAAAGGAGCTATTCACACACACATTCAAGTTCTGTCATCATTTACGCACCCTCATGTTGTTGTACATTTAAAAAGAGGGATATGTAGGTGAATGCGCCAGCCTTTCTTTATCATAAGATGTTAAGCTGCAAAAAATGACATCCTTAAAGGGGTATCATCATTGAATGAACTGAATCGCTGAATGATTCATATGAACCATCCATCATTCTCTTATATCATTGTTACATCCATCCTTTATTCATCAATCTACCATTCTCTTTAATATCATTGCTACATCTTTCCATCCATCCATCCATCCATTTATCCATCCATCATCCATCATTCTCCTATATCATTGCTACATCCATCCGTCCATCCATCCATCAATCTATCAATCTCTTTAATGTCATTGCTACATCCATCATCCATCCATCCATCCATCCATCATTCTCTTTAATGTCATTGCTACATCTTTCCATCCATCCATCCGTCCATCCATCCATCCATCCATCCATCCATCCATCCATCCATCCATCCATCCATCCATCCATCCATCTCCTATATCATTGCTACATCCATCCATCCATCAATCTATCAATCTCTTTAATGTCATTGCTACATCCATCATCCATCCATCCATCCATCCATCCATCCATCATTCTCTTTAATGTCATTGCTACATCCATCATCCATCCATCCCTTCATCCATCCATCTATCCATCAATCTATCATTCTTTTTAATATCATTGCTACATCCATCCATTCATCCATCCATCAATCTATCAATCTCTTTAATGTCATTGCTACATCCATCATCCATCCATCCGTCCCTCCATCCATCCATCCATCCATCCATCCATCCATCCATCCATCCATCCATCCATCCATCTATCTATCTATCCATCCATCCATCCATCCATCCATCCATCCATCCATCCATCCATCCATCCATCCATCCATCCATCCATCTCCTATATCATTGCTACATCCATCCATCCATCAATCTATCAATCTCTTTAATGTCATTGCTACATCCATCATCCATCCATCCATCCATCCATCCATCCATCATTCTCTTTAATGTCATTGCTACATCTTTCCATCCATCCGTCCATCCATCCATCCATCCATCCATCCATCCATCCATCCATCATTCTCCTATATCATTGCTACATCCATCCATCCATCCATCCATCCATCCATCATCCATCCATCCATCCATCCATCCATCCATCCATCCATCCATCATTCTCTTTAATGTCATTGCTACATCCATCATCCATCCATCCCTTCATCCATCCATCTATCCATCAATCTATCATTCTTTTTAATATCATTGCTACATCCATCCATTCATCCATCCATCAATCTATCAATCTCTTTAATGTCATTGCTACATCCATCATCCATCCATCCGTCCCTCCATCCATCCATCCATCCATCCATCCATCCATCCATCCATCCATCTATCTATCTATCCATCCATCCATCCATCCATCCATCCATCCATCCATCCATCCATCCATCCATCCATCCATCCATCCATCTCCTATATCATTGCTACATCCATCCATCCATCAATCTATCAATCTCTTTAATGTCATTGCTACATCCATCATCCATCCATCCATCCATCCATCCATCCATCATTCTCTTTAATGTCATTGCTACATCTTTCCATCCATCCGTCCATCCATCCATCCATCCATCCATCCATCCATCCATCCATCCATCATTCTCCTATATCATTGCTACATCCATCCATCCATCCATCCATCCATCCATCATCCATCCATCCATCCATCCATCCATCCATCCATCCATCATTCTCTTTAATGTCATTGCTACATCCATCATCCATCCATCCCTTCATCCATCCATCTATCCATCAATCTATCATTCTTTTTAATATCATTGCTACATCCATCCATTCATCCATCCATCAATCTATCAATCTCTTTAATGTCATTGCTACATCCATCATCCATCCATCCGTCCCTCCATCCATCCATCCATCCATCCATCCATCCATCCATCCATCCATCCATCCATCTATCTATCTATCCATCCATCCATCCATCCATTCATCATTCTTTTTAATGTCATTGCTATATCCATCATCCATCCATCCGTCCCTCCATCCATCCATCCATCCATCCATCCATCCATCCATCCATCCATCCATCCATCCATCCATCCATCCATTCATCATTCTTTTTAATGTCATTGCTACATCCATCATCCATCCATCCATCCATCCATCCATCATTCTCTTATATCATTGCTACATCCATCCATCCATCCATCCATCCATCAATCTCTTTAATGTCATTGCTACATCCATCATCCATCCATCCATCCATCCATCCATCATTCACTTTAATGTCATTGCTACATCCATCATCCATCCATCCCTTCATCCATCCATCTATCCATCAATCTATCATTCTTTTTAATATCATTGCTACATCCATCCATTCATCCATCCATCAATCTATCAATCTCTTTAATGTCATTGCTACATCCATCATCCATCCATCAATCTATCAATCTCTTTAATGTCATTGCTACATCCATCATCCATCCATCCCTCCATCCATCAATCTATTAATCTCTTTAATGTCATTGCTACATCCATCATCCATCCATCCCTCCATCCATCCATCCATCCATCCATCCATCAATCTATCATTCTCTTTAATGTCATTGCTACATCTATCCATCCATCCATCCATGCATCCATCCATCAATCTCTTTAATGTCATTGCTACATCCATCCATCCATCAATCTATCAATCTCTTTAATGTCATTGCTACATCCATCATCCATCCATCCATCTCTTTAATGTCATTGCTACATCCATCATCCATCCATTCATCCATCCATTCATAAATCTATCAATCTCTTTAATGTCATTACTACATCTATTCATCCATCCATCCATCAATCTATCAATCTCTTTAATGTCATTGCTACATCCATCCATCCATCCATCAATCTCTTTAATGTCATTACTACATCTATCCATCCATCCATCCATCCATCCATCAATCTATCAATCTCTTTAATGTCATTGCTACATCCATCATCCATCCATCCATCCATCCATCCATCCATCCATCTATCCATCAATCTATCATTCTTTTTAATATCATTGCTACATCCGTCCATCCATCCATCCATCCATCCATCCATCCATCCATCCATCCATCCATCCATCCATCCATCCATCCACATTGCTACAATAATATACTGATACTGTATGTAGTTAAAGGTTGATCTGTTATGTTTTTAAAAACTTTACAGAGCTCTCTGATAGCTGAGTGTATGTACATTTGGTTGGCTTAAGGCAAAGTTTATGCGCAGAAGGAGGTGTGAGAAAGGTCATGATTCGGCAGGGCATGTTCTCATCTCAACAGGCATCTGTGTAAGTTCTGTCCAGGCAAGGTGAGACAGGACAGGGCTCACTTTTTAACAACACAAGCTGCCACTGTCCCGCCAGGTGGCCGTCTGGACTTGCAGAAATGAAGACTGGAAAAGCTAAGGCAGATTTGTCCACTTGTCCTCTCTAATAATGAAAGTTATTAGTGATGTTTGCTTCACAACTATCAAACATCACTATTGTTAACATGACTATCAACACTTACTGGAGTGAAGAAAGCTTACCTGAAACTATTGTATCAGACTGGAATATTCATTTTTTCCATTCAGGTTTTTAAAATAGTTTTGATTAAAGGGTTATTTGCTGTGAAAATATACCTTATGAAATTCATCAACCTTTCATCAGAAGTTTATAGGTGGCTGAAAAACACTTGCATGCATATAACCCAATAAACAATGAGCTTTTACCTCCCAACTGATAATGTCGTAACAGTCTGTGTGCACAATCTGTGTCAAAAAACACTGAAAAATAGAGGGAAATGTAAACACCAGATGAAAGATATGCAGATAGTCTCCTCCTTATGGCATTGATGAAATGAATAGCTGGATATGCTGTAACGTAATTCATTCAGTTAAATGAAGACAGAACAAATGCATTCGACATTGTAGTCTTTACAGATCACAGAGTAAATCTGAGCTCATCTGAAATCATTGAATAAATCTGGAAATAAATAAATAAATCTGGAAAAAAAATGGTTCATTGGATGTACTATATTTTTAAAGGTTAGTGGTTGCAAATATGGGCTGAATTTAAACAAGCAAATTAAGTTGAACATTACAAAATTTTAATTGTTTATATCATTTGTAACCCCTTACCTTAAAAAAATGTAGTAAATCCAATGAATCATTTTTTTTCAGTGTATGGTTTTAATGAACGCATTTACAGTGTAAGTCAGAATTATTAGCCCCCCTGTTTATCCCCCCCCCCCCCAATTTCTGTTTGATGGAGAGAACTTTTTTCAACACATTTCTAAACATAATAGTTTTAATAACTCATGTCTAATAACTGATTTATTTTATCTTTACCATGATGACAACACATATTATTTGACTAGATATTTTTCAAGACACTTCTATACAGCTTAAAGTGACATTTAAGGGCTTAGCTAGGTTAATTAGGTTAACTAGGCAGGTTAGGGTAATTAGGCAGGTTTTTGTATAACGATGGTTTGTTCTGTAGACTATCGAAAATAAATATAGCTTAAAGGGGCTAATAATTTTGACCTTAAAATGGTGTTTAAAAAATTAAAAACTGCTTTTATTCTAGCCGAAATAAAACAAATAAGACTTTCTCCAGAAGAAAAAATATTATCAGACATACTGTGAAAATTTCCTTGCTTAGTTGAACATCATTTGGGAAATATTTAAAAATTAAAAACAAAATCAAAGGCGGGCTAATAATTCTGACTTCAACTGTATATCTGTCCAGTCTCATCTGGAGAGCATTCGAGACCAGAGATTTGATTTGTATCCATCCCGAATGCATTTCAGAGTGCATTTACACCTGCCATTTTCATTATTGCATAGTTATCCAATCAGAAGCATGCAAACAGCCCCTATAGCCATGGTCACACTGCACTTTTTCCCCCCATACATTTCCATTCATACGCATGCGAATTCTGCAGACCGGAAACGCAAACTTGTGCATAGGGATGCAACGATTATAGATTTTGGTTGTACGATTATAGTCTGAGAAATAATCACGGTTTCACGGTTATCACGATTATTAAGCATTTATTAATTTCAAAACACGACTTAGAAAATCACATGAAAGCTCCTTATATTTTTAAGTGTTGTTTATTGCTGCTCAGTAACCAAATAATACAGCACATACTAATATTAAAAACAAACAATAGTCCAATTTTTCTCTTTGTGCTTAAAAATAAAACAAATAAAACTTTAAACAAATTTTACGCTGTAAATAAATGACAGAACAATGAGTAAATAAATAAAAATCAGAATAAAAAAATAGTATTTGTCTAATGCAAGGCTCGAATTTAACTTTTTTACTTGGTAGCACTGGTGCTCCCAACTTCAAATATTTAAGAGCACCAGCAAAAATTTAGGAGCACCCACCAAAAATGAATGAGCACCACTGAATATTAAATATTAACAGATTTATGTATTTGAAAAGAACATCAATCAGGACTAACAAAAAACAGAAACTAAGTAATTCTATTATGACATTAATATTTGTGCAATAATTCCAAAATTAATGTCTAATTGCATCACTGCTGATGATGTAACAATAAAAGTGATTTGATTTGATTTAATATTTATAAAATATTAATGATGACTCTGATGACAAAAATACTAACAATGTATTACATTTCTCATTATCATGCTGCCTTGAAAGTGCTTAAATGTGAGTTATCTGCTATATAAAGTCCAACTGTTACATTAACATAAATGTATGGTTTGCGTCAAGCAAAAATGAAGCATTGCAGTTAGAAATATACATTTTGCACTATTGTTTTATAGGTATATACTATAGTATAGTCAATATTGTATAGAATATACTGTGCTAGATTTTACATTTAGCGTTCATTTGCGCTGAACACGCAATGAATGCAACGCATCAAGATTCGGGCCATTAAACAGCTGATCCACTCCGAGTTTTTCAGCACTCTCCGAAATCATTCGATTGATCTCGGCTGGCGAATTAACATTCTCTCGTATTAACATGCGCTCATCAGCGCCATTATTTGTACCTTAAAATGGGTTTGCAAACCTGTGTACTTTTCATTGCTTCTTCCCCAAACTTCAGCCGTTTGCAGTTTTTGCAGTCACACATCTGCCTGTCATCTCAACTAGGCGCGGCTGAAAAGCGTGAGCGCGTTGTGTCGCGTGCGCGTCCCTCCATTGGAAATTACCAATTTACACGAGCTTGCCTTAGTTAATAGCCTTATTAATGGTTAATCCAGTGTGCGTGGTTATTAGTCTTGGTGTACAAACTAGCGCACGGTTGGCATAACTTTGTTTAGTTGCTGCAGTTTTGTTCTGTGCAGAAACGCGGTGTTGAGAAGCCTTTACGATTAATTAACCGTGACGAATTAAAGCGCGGTTAATAGTGAAACCGGTTAATCGTTGCATCCCTACTTGTGCAACAAGTTTTGCATGTCGCTGCGTTCAAAAACTCAAGCTTGGTAAACTCTGACTTGCAAAATCACGACACGTGATTGCGTGAGACTAATGGAAGATCAAAACATGACACCCCCTCTGAATACACGTATAACGGGAGAATGTCAATCAAAGTGTTTCTCAAGAGTTTTCATCATGTGTGATTATAACAAATAGAAGTAATACGTTTGTACTATTGGAGGCTGTTTATATCCACTTATCCATATATCTATTGCTACAGAACTGAGTTTAAATCTCTTACAAAAGTGATTTTTGCATAATAGGTCCCCTTATAAGTGATGCCTAACATTCTGAGTCTTGTTGAGGAGAGATGTGGTTTTACCTTTCTAAGCAACTGCACAGTGGATTTTAGCAGCTGATGACTCACTGATGATAAAACGTTGAAAAATAGCATACACTTCAAATGGAGGAAGGACCTGAGATGTATCTAGGGAGCAGAGTATCACTGAGCCTCTTTCTTTTGACTTGATCCATTAAGCAAATCACCTAGCAACCACATCCTAACATTTGCATGGAAACACAATATAAAACAGTGAAAATATCCAGGGTTGCATCTCCCAAAATCCTCATTAGCCAACCGAGGTCATAAGTTCTGTCGTTACTTACAGTTTTAGCTCCTGACTTTCCACTTTCATTCACTTCCATTGATTTTTTGATGTTAAAAACAGCTTGTTATGCTGCTTGATGTTGCAATCTGATATCTCCTTATTATATTATTCAACTTTTTATGTCTAGTCATGAACACACTTGTTTGTAGAGGGAGTGTGCCTCACAGCAAGAAGGTCGCTGTTTCGAGTCCTGGCTGGGTCAGTTGGCATTTCTGTGCAGAGTTGGCATGTTCTCACCGTGTTGGTGTGGGTTTCCTCTGGGTGCTCCGGTTTCCCCCACAGTTCAAACACATTCGCTATAGGTGAATTGATTAACTAAATTGGCCGTAGTGTATGAGTGCGAATGTGAGAGTGTATGGGTGTTTCCCAGTACTGGGTTGCGGCTGAAAGGGCATCCGCTGTGTAAAACATATGCTGGAATAGTTGGCGGTTCATTCTGCTGAGGCGACCCCGGATTAATAAAGGGACTAAGGTGAAGGAAAATTAATGAAGTTAAAGTTTACACAAACATTTAAATACACATCTTTTTGGACAAGCGTTTAATTAACAGTACGCTGTAAAAAATAAAATATCAAGATGAATCAAGTTAACTTTACAAATCAATTACTTAAAAATTAAGTTGAAACCCGATATAAATTCTTGAAATACACTCACCGGCCATTTTATTAGGTACACCTTACTAGTACTGGACGGCCTTCAGAACTGCCTTAATCCTTTGTGGCATAGATTCAACAAGGTACTGGTACCTCAGAGATTTTGGTCCATATTGACATGATAGCATCACGCAGTTGCAGATTTGTCGGCTGCACATCCATGATGCGAATCTCCCGTGGATTGAAAACTGGTGACTGTGGAGGCCATTTGAGTACAGTGAACTCATTGTCATGTTCAAGAAACCAGTCTGAGATGATTTGCGCTTTATGACATTGTGCGTTATCCTGCTGGAAGTAGCCATCAGAAGATGAGTACGCTGTGGTCATAAAAGGATGGACATGGCCAGCAACAATACTCAGGTAGGCTGTGGCGTTTATATGATGCTCAATTGGTACTAATGGACCCAAAGTGTGCCAAGAAAATATCCCCCACACCGTTAAGGCACGTGCACACAGAGATGTTTTTTGCTCGCGTTTCCCGTCAACGTTTAACGCCTCGTGACTAAATATAGAGCGTCAATGTTTTTTAGAAAAACGCCTCATGCTCGTTTTTTTGTTCTCTTCTCCACCATTCAGATTGCCGCTTTTGTTCACGTGCACGGAGCTGCTGCAGTTACAGTAAACAGCACTTGGTGGCGCTCAAGCGCAAAACTGTCAATGCGAGCGCACATTGAAGAAGATGCCCAGAGGTGATATGAACGTGGAGCTGCTTATTGCACTGGTGAACAATAATCATTTCTTCATCGCTAGAGCTGGAGCTGCTACTTGAACCATCCAGCGTGTCAACTTTGTCTTTTTCTTCTGTGTTACAAGTTGGTGTCAGAAGCTTAAAGTTGTGTAGCGCCATCTAACGTCAAGGAGTGATTTTGCATACTCTTCTGCTCGACGCCTGTGAAAATCCCTTGGGTTTGAATCCGGAAAAACGTCTTGAAAAATGCTGACGATAAACACAAACGAAAAGCGTCTCGGTGTGTACGAGCCTTAACACCACCACCAGCCTGAACCAAAGCAAGATGGATCCATGCTTTCATGGCGTTGACGCCAAATTCTGACCTTACCATCCGAATGTCACAGCAGAAATCGAGACTCATCAGACCAGGCAACGTTTCTCCAATTTTCTATTGTGCAATTTTGCACCATTCAGACCAGCCAGTCTGGCACCAACAACCATGCCACATTCAAAGTCACTTAAATCCCCTTTCTTCCCCATTCTGATGCTCGGTTTGAATTGCAGCAGATCGTCTTGACCATGTCTACATGCCTAAATGCATTGAGTTGCTGCCATGTGATTGGCTGATTAGAAATTTGCATTAACGAGCAGTTGGACCTAATAAAGTGGCCGGCGAGTCTAATTTCAAGCAACTTAGAAACATATGTTATCATTACTTTTTGATCATATATCATTGTTTTTACAGTGTATGAGCTGGTTTTACAATTTGGGCAGTGCTTGCGCTTGGATTTAACCTGTTTTTATCTGTTTTCTTGTACTGTAAAGCACTTTGTGACTTCTTGTCCGTGAAAGATGCTATATAAATACATTTAATTTATTTACACTGGCTGTCAGTGATACTTATTATACTGTTCAAAAGTCTGATGGCAGTATTTTTATTTATTTATTTGCTTACTTATTTAAAGTCCCATTGATATACAATTTACCAGGGAGTACTTTACAGAAAATTACACTGAGACACACAAATAATATAAATCATAATCAATTATTAAAACATGTGCAGTGTTCTAATAGCCTTTAAAATATTTTTAAAAATAGCGATAGATGCTACAGACTCCATATGTAGTATATCTAGAGAAAAACTACACAGATCTACACTCGAGTCCCCTAATAATACAGTTGTTTACCCTTGACAAGCGTCACTGTTGGACTGACTCCTCATAGTTTAATACAGTACCAGACTGTTTAGTGTCCGTACCAGAATAGATTCCAAGCCCTTCCCATGCAGCTTGCGATTTGACATAACTGAATAGTGTGATGCTCAGCAATTAGCAACACACACTCGCTCACACACATTCTGAGTCCATAATTAAGAGATCAGTAGCTTGTGTGGTGAGTCTGTATTGCTGAGTCACGCACTGCCACCCAGTGGTTGCGTACGGAGCTGCAGCATCAGTATTATTATTTATTAATATTATTATCAGCTGCTTCCCACAATCACCAACACCACCTAACATTCACACACACACACTTTGCCTCTTGAGGGCTTATCATTGGCATTATTTGGTTTAAAAAAGCTCTCAAGCGAGACCAAAACGTTTGCGTTTGATAGTAAAAAGAAATGGCGTCCGTGAGGGGAAGGCGATATGACAAAAGTCTCTTAACACAATACAAGTCGTCATATTCTGTCAGCGATGTATTTATATCATGATATAGTGCATTTTCTGTACATTCAATCAATTAGGAGAGAGTTTATATATGTAATTTGTGTTTTGTTTTGTTTTCTTGTGTTACTATATTGTGATTGTGATGTATTATGGTACATCTCAAGGGTTTATCGTAATAAATAACTTTAATATTAAAATATATTGACCACATGTGAAAGATTATTTCTTTTTTTTCACATTTTAAAGTATAATTGTACTCATATGTGATCATATTTTTAATTTTATTAAGAATTTAGAGCTGATGTTTGATTAAAAATGTAGTAAAAATTAGTAAATATTAATAAAACATAAGAAACTTTTCAAAAACTGATGATTACAGGTTCAAGATAAACATTAAAATATATTTCTAGATAAAATACAAAGTGTAAACACTAATATGCTGTAATTTTGTGTAATATTGCATTGATACAAGACAGTGTAAAACATATGCACAATATGAAATGATAGACTTTTATTTTGTAGATACGATATATATAATCATATTGCACAGCTTTAGCATCCGGCAGATGCTCCATTTTTCATATTGTGAACAATAATATCTGTGCAGCTGATCTTGGGTTGTGTTTAAATCAGTTTGTGTGACTGCATATGGTGTGTATCGAAGTATTGGGGCTGGAGCACACACACACTCGCAAATAATGAGAGAATTAACCTTTGATTTTTTACGTGGTTTGTTTGTTTCTGACTTTTTATCTTCATGTTCCTCTTATGGGTGATGCGAGTTGCTTAGCAACCGGGCCCTCAGGTCCTGATTGTTGCCATGACAACATGGCAGGGTATCATGTAGAGAATGGAGAGATGGGGGAGAAGGAATGAGAAAGATAGAAATGAGCAAAGGAGAAGAAGAATGTATGAGTGAATTCATAATATCTACATATGAGCAAGCATGGAGGAGGAAAAGAGATGCACAGAGATAAATACAATAGGAAGCGAGGAGAGAATTCATCATATTAAACCCAATGAGAGGCTGGAGATGATGACCTAATCGTAGATATCCAAAAATGTCTGTAAGGGGGCGTACTCGTACGTAGACACTCGTAATGTATGACTTATTCGTGGGGCATCAAATGCATGGCGTAAGTTGCAGGAGCTTTTACAAAAGAACAAATTACAAATGAGAGATTAATGAGTGAGAACTAACAGACATGAGTGAGATTCAATGGATTCATTTTGTTCAACCGTGATGGTTTCTCAATATTTTATTTGAACAAAAATACCATTGATTCACAAGAGGTCTCCACAGTGTCAAAAACGGGGATGCCACAAAGGTTTGCTTAAATATCAAAGTCTTTGGTTAGCGCTCAATATGTTTTCAACAATATTTGGATCAAATTCCTCCACGATGTAAATATATCTGGGCCATGCTATCCACTTTCTTATTTGTACTATATTGTATGTTGTATCTGTGTCTTATTTGATTTTGTGTTTTGAGTTTTAGGAGTTGAGGTCATGTAGTTTATCCCTGACCTATCATATCTTATTCTATCCTATAGTACATATATCCTATCCTATCCTATCCTATCCTAACCTATAATAAAGATATCCTGTCCTATCCTTTACTACAGATATCCCATCTTATTCTATCCTATAGTACAGATATCCTATCCTATTCTGTCCGATATAGTACAGATATCCTATCCTATCCTATAGTACAGATATCCTATCCTATTCTGTCCAATATAGTACAGATATCCTATCCTATTCTATCCTATCCTATTCTATATTACAGATATCCTATCATGTCCTATAGTACAGATATCCTATCCTATCCTATTCTATCTTATCCTATAGTACAGATATCCTATCATAATCTATCCTATCCTATCCTATCTTATCCTATCCTATATTACAGATATCCTATCATATCCTATAGTACAGATATCCTATCCTATTCTATCCTATCCTATAGTACAGATATCCTATCCTATTATATCCTATCCTACAGTACAGATATCCTATCCTATTATATCCTATCCTACAGTACAGATATCCTATTCTATCCTATCCTATAAGGTACAGATATCCTATTCTATCCTATCCTTCAGTACAGATATCCTATCCTATTCTATCCTATCCTACAGTACAGAGATCCTATCCTATTATATTCTATCCTAAAGTACAGATATCCTATCCTGTCCTGTCCTATCCTATCCTATCCTATCCTATCCTATCCTATCCTATCCTATTCTATCCTATCCTATTCTATCGTACAGATATCCTATTCTATCCTATCCTATCCTATCCTATCGTACAGATATCCTATTCTATCCTATCCTATAGTACAGATATCCTATTATATCCTATCCTATAGTATATATATATCCTATCCTATTATATCCTATCCTAAAGTACAGATATCCTATCCTGTCCTCTCCTATCCTATCCTATCCTATCCTATCCTATCTTATCCTATCTTATCCTATAGTACAGATATCCTATTCTATCCTATCCTAGATAGTACAGATATCTTATTATATCCTAATCCTATCCTATAGTACAGATATCTTATCCTATTCTATCCTATTCTGTAGTACAGAGATCCTATCCTGTTATATCCTATCCTAAAGTACAGATATCCTATCCTATCCTATCCTATCCTGTCCTCTCCTCTCCTCTCCTCTCCTCTCCTCTCCTCTCCTCTCCTCTCCTCTCCTCTCCTCTCCTCTCCTCTCCTCTCCTCTCCTCTCCTCTCCTCTCCTCTCCTCTCCTCTATCTTATAGTGCAGATATATCCTATTCTATCCTATCCTATAGTGCAGATATATCCTATTCTATCCTATCCTATAGTGCAGATATATCCTATTCTATCCTATCCTATAGTGCAGATATATCCTATTCTATCCTATCCTATAGTGCAGATATATCCTATTCTATCCTATCCTATAGTGCAGATATATCCTATTCTATCCTATACTGTAGTACAGATATATCCTATCCTATAGTGCAGATATATCCTATTCTATCCTATCCTATAGTGCAGATATATCCTATTCTATCCTATCCTATAGTGCAGATATATCCTATTCTATCCTATCCTATAGTGCAGATATATCCTATTCTATCCTATCCTATAGTGCAGATATATCCTATTCTATCCTATCCTATAGTGCAGATATATCCTATTCTATCCTATCCTATAGTGCAGATATATCCTATTCTATCCTATCCTATAGTGCAGATATATCCTATTCTATCCTATCCTATAGTGCAGATATATCCTATTCTATCCTATCCTATAGTGCAGATATATCCTATTCTATCCTATCCTATAGTGCAGATATATCCTATTCTATCCTATACTGTAGTACAGATATATCCTATCCTATAGTGCAGATATATCCTATTCTATCCTATCCTATAGTGCAGATATATCCTATTCTATCCTATCCTATAGTGCAGATATATCCTATTCTATCCTATACTATAGTACAGATATATCCTATCCTATAGTGCAGATATATCCTATTCTATCCTATCCTATAGTGCAGATATATCCTATTCTATCCTATCCTATAGTGCAGATATATCCTATTCTATCCTATCCTATAGTGCAGATATATCCTATTCTATCCTATCCTATAGTGCAGATATATCCTATTCTATCCTATCCTATAGTGGAGATATATTCTATTCTATCCTATCCTATAGTACAAATATCCTGTCCTGTCCTGTCCTATCCCATAGTACAGATATCCTATCCTATTCTATCTTATCCTATCCTGTAGTACAGATAACCTATCATATCATATCCTATCCTATAGTACAAATATCTTATCGTATCCTATCCTATAGTACAGATACCCTATCCTATCCTATCATATCCTATCCTATAGTACAGATATTATATCCTATCCTGTTCTATCCTATAGTATGGATATCCTATCGTATCCTATATTCTATCATATCATATCATATCATATTATATCATATCATATCATATCATATCATATCATATCATACCATATCATATCATATCATATCATATCATATCTGCTCCTCATTCATGTCTTGTCATGGATAAGATGATATATTTGTAGTCTGTTCAATGTTTTAGCCCTGTTCTGTTTCGTATTGTCCTGTCCTGTCAAACCACATTGTGTCCTGTTCACTATAGCATGTGTTGTATCCTGTCCTGGCTCTTGTCTTGTCCTGTCCTGTTACCTGTCACATTCTATCCATCCACAAGTCGTCAAGAATGTTTTGTATTCTGTCTTGTCCGTTATTCAATCCTGTCTCATCCCATTCCATCTTATCCATCTAATCCATGATATGCCTATTCAGTTTCCTGTCCTAGGCTGCATGGTGGCTCAGTGGTTAGCAAAGTCGTCTCACAGCAAAAAGGTTGCTGTTTTGAGTCCCGGCTGGATCAGTTGGTATTTTCCATGTAGACTTCGCATGTTCTTCCCGTGTTGGCGTGGGTTTCCTCCGAGTGCTCTGGTTTCCCCCACAGTACAAACACATGCGCTATAGGGGAATTGAATTAACTAAATTGGCCGTAGTGTATGAGTGTGTGTGAATGTGAGTGTGTATGGGTGTTTCCGAGTACTGGGTTGCAGCTGGAAGGCCATTCGCTGAGTAAAACATATGCTGGAATAGTTGGTGGTTCATTCCGCTGTGGCGACCCCTGACAAATAAGGGACTAAGCCAAAGTAAAATGAATTAATGAGTTTCATGTCCTGTCTCATGTCTGTGGTTCTGTGTCCTACCCAGTCCAATATCCTATCTTTACTCCTATCCTATCTTGTTCTGTTTTGTCCTGTGTCCTGTTTAGTATGGTATGAATTGTGTCATACATCTTATCCCATTCCCTCTCATATAATCCTATATCAACCCTATTCCTTGCCAGTCACCTGGACTCCATTTCCCACAATCCATTGCACTGATTACAGTTTCACCTGTTTCCCATTACCAGAACAATTTAAGTTGCACAGACACACACAGTATGGCAGTATGATGACAAAGTCTTGTTTAGATGTAGGTTGTTGTAACCACTCATTGGGTCAAATATTTACTGTTGAGTTAGAAATAATTTTGGTAACACTTTATTTTGATGGTCCATTTGAGTATTAGTAGACTCTCTGCTTAATATCTGTTGATACTGACATTTAACAATCCTTCAACAGACATTTAACTGACTATAAGAAACTTTGCAAGTACACGTCAATTTACACTAACCCTAACCCCAACCCCAACCCTAACCCCAACCTAACAACCTACTTTTAATCTACTGAGAATTAGTTGCAATGTATCTTAAATTCAACTAACGGACCATCAAAATAAAGTGTGACCATAATTTTTAATGTTGGGTGTGTGTATATTTGACCCAATTTGGGTTATAAAAACCTAGGATTTTTCAGATTGTATGTTAGAAACACTTTACACAAAATACATATGAATACTCATGCAATCGTGTCCTATTAAAAAAATTCACTCCTGTCTTTTACAGTATACTGTCCCACCCCATCATGTCCAGCCATGTCCACATGCTGTCCAGTTTGGATTGAACCATATTCTATTTGTTCCTTATCCCTGTCCTGTCAGTTGATGTCTTCTCCAGTTTTCTGTCCTATTTTCAACCTTTTTTTTCTCTCCTGCTTATATCCTCTCCATCTCATCCCTTTCCAGTTATTTCCTTTGTTTAGCTGTTGAGCGATGCTGTACGTCTGTTGTCTATTCAGTATAGCTGGAGGCAGAACCACAGGCCGCGGGGCTATAGGCTTGGCACATTGTTTGTTTGTTTTCTGTTGGTTTTGAATTGTTTATAGTTCCTTCTGTGAGCGTTTAATGCCGTTAATGGGCTTGACTTTGTTTACAAAGGTGGTCATTAGTCATCGCCCCCACTGACAAGTTACTCAGCATTTTTAGACCCATAAATAAACACACAGGAAGGATAAAGCTCAGAAAGATGGGAAACTTTTAAGATTGTAATTATGCTTTTATGTCAGCCCAGGCTCATTGGAAATACGTGCCTCTGCCTACGTTTTTGAGGAATGTAAAATACGTTGCTCAAAGTACATTGCACGTTTGAGATGACAAATCCACTAGAGGGCACTGTCTACTAGGCTTGGGCGGTAGTACGGTAATATGGTATACCGCGGGATCTAAAAATAGCAACGGTATCAGTTTCAATACTGTTATACCGTCATAAAAAACAATGCACTTATATAGGAGACAAGCATTAAATATTATTTATTTAATGCCTAAAAATGCGTATGCGTGATTGTCATCACGGGACAGTGTGGAGGAGAGAGAGAGAGGTGTGAGGTAAGATGGCGAGTCGCACACCAAGTGACCTGGTCTCGAAGTTTGGCAGTATTTCGGGTTTTGATAGAACGAGAAGGGAGATGTGGTAAATAGGAACTAGAGGTCTGCATTCCTGCTGCTGTACCGCGGGAGCCACGGGACCCGGCCAGATTTCTTGCGGTGCGGGAATACATTTCAATAAAGAGTGAGAGCGGTCGGTAACTCTGGTGTAATTTGAACGGGAGCGGGCGGTCTAACAATATCGCTCCTGAGCTTGTATCCGCGTGGATGCTGTTTATGTCTGTTTGTGTGTGTGTCTGTGTGTGAATGAGAGAGAGCGTGATGCTGCGTGTTGCTTCTTTGGTGCTGTTTATGTGTGTGTGTGTTTGTGTGTGAATGAGAGAGAGAGCGTGATGCTGTGCGTCGCTGGCTTGGTGCTGTCTATGTGTGTGTGTGTGTGTGTGTGTGTGTATGTATGTGTGTGAATGAGAGAGAGCGTGGTGCTGTGTGCTGTGTGTATATGTGTATGTGTGTTTATACAGACAGCGTGCAGATCTCTAATACAAACAAGACAATTCGCAAATTGTGCGACAAACAGGTGACCGAGGTCGCATATACGGTATTTAGTTTTTGAATGGTTTAGGCACAAGCCAACAGTTTGGTGACGCTGTCTGAGCCTTACATCGTAATTTTTTTTTATTATGCACGGTAATACCGTATACCGAGGTAAAATAGGGAGGAGGTTTGACGGTATCAAAATTTGGATATCGCCCAAGCCTACTGTCTACATGTTTGTGGATCTGAAATATGTTACCTAGGACAGTGGTCAACCTTTTTATCACTGTGGACCGGTCAATGCTTGACAATTTTACCGCCGACCGGGGGTGGTTGGGGAACTGTGGTTCATCGTAGGTTGCTAGGCAATCATCAACCATTTTCTCAGAGGATAGCAAGCTGACAAATCATTGCTGCAACTCTGATACAGGAATTATTTATGGAGAACAATTACAAAGCAGTGTTTTGGGTGTTCTGTGTTTGTCTGAGATAATTAGTCTTACTGAAATGTGTATATACCACACAAAGTATGAAGCTGATCGGTCAGTTCTTGTTACGTGATTCGCTGTGCGCTCGCAGCATTCATTCAGCTAGGAGCGTCTGGAAGGCGTGAGCACGTCACGCCATTGGAAATAACGAACTTGTGCAAACTCTAGAAAAGACACGATATGCAAACAGACTCTAAATTTGTGATCTCCAGCAGTTGATGTTCTTGCACAGACATAGTGGATTCACCTGATTTGTTGACTAATGGGATCCACTCCACAGTTCGCAGGTCCTTTACTGGGCCTTTTCCCCTTAGCAAAGAAACTTTGCAAAGACGTCTGCTTCTTACTCATTTTGCTGCTTGTGGGTTCAATGTGATAGCTCAAGTAAGCGAGAGAACATAAATAAAAGATTTTTCAAAATAAAAGATTGTTCAGACTCGGATAATAAATAAAATGGAAATAATTAATGATGTCTTGTGCAGCCCGGTACCAATTGGGCCCGGTGGTTGAGGACCACTGCAATAGAGGGCGCCGTATCATAAATATGTTACCTAGGGTATGTTTTGTTGTACATTTTAGATACACATCATTCTTGTACAAAGCTACGAGAATTCGTTTCTTGTCGTACAGATCACATAGCGAACCACTGATCTAAACCCAACCAATAGTGTTTCAAAAGAAACCCAAGAGAAAAATGCACTGCAAACACATTAATATATATTTATAATTATTTTTGGGGGTTTTCACCTTTAATTAATTGGACAGTAGGAAAGTATAGACAGGAAAGTGTGGGGAGCAAAGAGAAGAAAAGGATAGGAGTAGGAGTAGGCATAGGAGTTGAACTCAGTTCGTCGTGAGCACCAGAGCGCCATGTGTTAACACACTAACGACTACACCATTAGCACCGACCAAACACATTGTTTTACTATGGAGGTGTGCTTTAACAGACTCGAACCCGAGTGCTCTGCACATGTACACTGTCCGAAGTAAGCTACGGAGCAAACTGACCACACCAAAAAAGTTGTCCTCCTATGCTACTGTGCATCTCTTTTCAGAATGACTATGTAAGTGAACATGTGCATGAAAAGGTCAGTGATTGGTGTGTCACATTGTCAGAGCTGCTCATTTAAAGATTTTGTATATTTGCACTATTTGCACAGAATAATCTGGTAATGTATATGTTGTTATTTGTTTTATGTTATTTGTTTAATTCCCAAATAATTATAGTATAGATTATTTATTCAATTATTCATTTTCTTTTCATCTTAGACTCTTTATTAATCAGGGGTCGCCACAGCGGAATGAACCGCCAACTTATCCAGCATATGTTTTACCCAGCAGATGCCCTTCCAGCCGCAACCCAGCATTGGGAAAAGTATAGATTATACTAATGTGAAATATTTCACTTATAGTGCATGGCAATAAACACAATTCTGATTCTGAGATATGGCGATATATGCAAATTGCATATATGAAATTTGACAAGATCATAATTGGATTCTACATATATATAAAATATATGTTATATATGTATATACAGCAAGAAAATAAGTATTAAACATCTTTGTCCTGGGAATAATATTTCTAAAGGAGCTGTTGACATGAAATTGAAGCAGATTTTGGTAAAAAGCCAAACAATACAAACATAAAAATAAACAAAATCTGAATGAGTTCTGTGTAATAACAATGTAATAACACACGGAGAAAGAACTGAACTACGGAAACATATTTAATACGTTCTATAAAAGGCTTTTTTGGTGATGGCAACCAAAAAGACGCCTCTCATATGGAGGATGAAGTCACATGCATTGCTCAGGTGTGATTTTGACTTCAACAGAGTGTAAAAATCTTGATGGTTCTGTGGGATTAATCTATCAAATCTGATCTTTAATTTGTATTCTCTATTGGATTCAAGTCAGGTGATTGGCTGGGCCATTCTACAGCTTGATTTTCTTTCTCTGAAAGCATTTCAGAGTTTCCTTGGCTGTGTTTTGGATCATTGTCTTGCTGAAATGTCCACCCTGGTTACATCTTCATCCTCCTGCTAATGTAAATGTTGGACTGAAGCAGCTGATATTCATTTACACTGAGGAAGGGCAGAGGGTTGCTGAAGAACTACTGAGAGATTTCAGCTGCTGTCTGGGCTTTCACTGCCTTTCTACACCTCCCTTTCTTGATCTGTTCAATACTTTTTCCCTGTGTTATTTCATTTTATTACACATAACTTAATTTGTAAAGTAATTAGTTTAGTTTAGTTTAGCTTATATAGATTTCCTTGTTTGTTACAAACATCTGGGGAAAAGTTCAAGTCAACAGCACCTTGGTGTCATGTTCAATACTTATTTTCCCAGCTGTATATAAACAATCAAGCCTGAAATGATTCATATCACTGGCAAATTCTCACTTGAAGTTACTTTTATTCAACCAGCAGCTTTAATTTTTGACCAGAAGCAATACATTTGCAAAGATGGCCATTTGTATACATTTTTCAACCATTTGAATCGCAAATACTGTATATATGGCCAAATACTGTATATTAGCTATCATTTTATACATATGTTCACATATGGGGTGTCACGGTGGCGCAGTGGGTAGCACGATTGCCTCACAGCAAGAAGGTCGCTGGTTTGAGTCCCAGCAGGGTCAGTTGGGGTTTCTTTGTGGAGTTTGCATGTACTTTCCATGTTGGCGTGGGTTTCCTCGGGGTGCTCCGGTTTCCCCCACAGTCCAAACACATGCGCTATAGAGGAATTGAATAAGCTAAATTGTCCGTAGTGTATATGTGTGAATGCAAGAGTGTATGGGTGTTTCCCAGTGTTAGGTTGCGGCTAGAAGGGCATCCGCTGTGTAAAACATATGCCAGATAAGTTGGCTGTTCATTCCGCTGTGGTGACCCCTGATTAATAAAGGGACTAAGCTAAAAAGAATATGAATGAATATATGGCCAAATACTGTATATTAGCTGTATTTTTATACATATGTTCATATATAGTCATAAATTAGATTTCCATACGAGTCAAACATTCAAAACTTTCACATACAAAATAATTCATAGCATATTTAAGTAAATACAGACTCATATAAAGACTCATAAAGCGCTGACATGTTTACATTGCCTGAAAGGTTTCTTATGCAACTGACCGAGCTGCTAATAGCAATGTCAGCAACAGTGTGTTTACTTAATACAGTGCTTTCAGTCAGTGCTTGACATGCTTTACATAGCATAAACATAAAAGCTCATTGAAACAGAACAAGCAGACCAACAATATCACACCATATACTGTATATAGAGCGGACACAAAAATAACAACACGGTTTAAAGCCAACAGCATATTCCAGAGTGATGGCACAGATCCATCATACTGAATTAATGCTGTATGATGGGAAAATAAACTCAATATCTGGAAAAACGAAGAAAGATTAGAAACTTTCAAGGATTTGATAGTATCTTTAGATCCAGAATTCAATCTGCCAGCTCCCTCTTACTGATGAAGAACCCTCCAGAAATTCTGTTGTGTTAAAATATCATTGCTTCTCTTTTAGAATTGAAACCTATTAGCTATACAAATTATAACATGCATCCGCAAAGTATTCATAGCGCTTCACTTTTTCCACATTTTCTATGTTACAGCCTTATTCCAAAATGGTTTAAATTCATTTATTTCCTCAACATTCTGCACACTATCCCCCATAATGACAATGTGAAAAAAGAGTTTTTGAAATTGTTGCAAATTTATTACAAATTAAAAACCTGAAAGATCACTTGTACAGAAGTATTCTCAGCCTTTGCTCAATACTTTGATGCTCCTTTGGCAGCAATTACAGCCTCAAGTCTTTTTGACTATGATGCCACAAGCTCGGCACACCTGTCTTTGGGAATTTCTGCCCATTCCTCTTTGCAGTACCTCTCAAGCTCTATCAGGTTGGATGGGAAGCGACGGTGTACAGCCATTTTCAGATCTCTCCAGAAATGTTCAATAGGATTTAGATCTGGGCTCTGGCTGGGCCACTTAAGGACATTCACAGACTTGTTGTGAAGCCACTCCATACATATTTTAGCGGTGTGATTTGGGTCATTGTCCTGCTGGAAGATGAACCGTCACCCCAGTCTGAGGTCAAGAACACTCTGAATTGGTTTTCATTCAGGATGTCTCTGTACATTGCTGCATTCATCTTTCCCTCTGTCCTGACTAGTCTTCCAGTTCCTGCTGCTGAAAAACATCCCCACAGCATGATGCTGCCACCACCATGCTTCACTGTAGGGATGGTATTAGCCTGGTGATGAGCGGTGCCTGGTTTTCTCCAAATGTAACGCCTGGCATTCACCCTAAAGAGATAAATTTTAGTCTCATCAGATCAGAGAATTTTGTTTCTTATGGTCTGAGAGTCCTTCAGACGCCTTTTGGCAAATTCCAGGCGTGGAGTGGCTTCCGTCTGGCCACTCTACCATACAGGCCTGATTGGTGGATTGCTGCACAGATGGTTGTCCTTCTGTAAGGTTCTCCTCTCTCCACAGAAGTACGCTGGAGCTCAGACAGAGTGACCATCGGGTTATTGATCACCTCCCTGACTAAGGCCCTTTTCCCCCAATCACTCAGCTTAGATGGCCGGCCAGCTCTAGGAAGAGTCCTGGTGGTTCCAAACATCTTCCACTTACGGATGATGGAGGCCGCTGTGCTCATTGGGACTTCCAGAGCATCAGAAATTTTTTCTGTAACCTTCCCCAGCCTTGTGCCTCGAGACAATCCTGTCTCGGAGGTCTACAGACAATTCCTTTGTCTTCATGCTTGGTTTGTGCTTTGACATGCACTGTCAACCCTGGGAACATATAGACAGGTGTATGCCTTTTCAAATCGTGTTCAATCAACTGAGTTGACCAAAGGTGAACTCCAATGAAGCTGCTGAAACATCTTAAGAATGATCAGTGAAAACAGAATGTACCTGAGCTCAATTTAGAGCTTCACTTAATGATGTACATGTGATTTTTCAGCTTTTTATTTTTTAATAAATTTGCAACAATTTCAAAAACTCTTTTTTCACATTGTCATTATGGGGGATTGTGTGTAGAATGTTGAGAAAATCAATGAATTTAATCCATTTTGGAATAAGGCTGCAACAAAAAAAAAGTGAAGCGATATCAACACTTTCCGGATGCACTGTATGACTTTATTTTACATTTTTTCGTTGATTACACTTTGATAAGACATTTTCTTCATTTGTTGATCAGCCTGGAACCGTAAGTGGTGTGAGTTTGAGTTGGGACTCTCTGACAAACAGTATTGTCCTGTTTAAAACAATCATTATTTCTGCATTATTTCAAAGTAAAGTCAATGATAACAGCAGCGCAGCCTTTTATCGTTGGCATTTTATTTGATTTATAATATCTGAATGTTAGTGAGAAAAGAGAAATGTACTGTATGTTCATCTCCGGTAGTTCCTTTGAAGGCATCCTGAGTAAAAAAAGCTCTGTATTTTTAATGTAACATGCAAAAGAACTGAGCTGGAAGTGATGGAACCTGTTTTACATAATATAAAAGTTTGTCATGCATAACACACGTTCTGATGTGGATACAGATATGACGTTATTTTCCTTTTAAGACCCTTGGAAATCATTTTCTTAACAGGAAAAAAAAAGTGTAGTGCAGGATGAGTTATTATTTATTGTTTTTTTTTTATTTATCTGCATAAACACATTACTTAAAATTAGTTCTCTCAATTTGTATGAGCACAAGAATATACAGAAAATATAATATCAAATTGACATCTAAGAATGACATCAAAAATATGTTAAAAAATGGATTGCAGGACAGTCATATAATTGACTTTTGACTTTTTTAATGTCAATATTAGACGTCAATTTGATGTTGTTTTGACTTTAAGGTAGTTTACATGCATTGTAGAAATACAAAATCCAGTGTATAGCTTTCAGATAAATAAAACTTTTTATATATGATACTTTATAATACTTTGAGTAGTTTTTATATCATTATTTTTGGTGGTCAAATGGGCATCAATGTGTGGATGTCAAGGTTTTTACATTAAATCGATTAGCATTTTTGCATTGTGTTTTCATTCATTCGTTTTCTTTTTCCGGCTTAGTCCCTTTATTAATCAGGGGTCGCCACAGTGGAATGAACCGCCAACTTATCCAGCATATGTTTTACGCAGCAGATGCCCTTCCAGCTGCAACCCATCATTGGGAAACATCCTTACACACTCACTCCCACACACACACTACAGACAATTTAGCCTACCCAATTCACCTGTACCATATGTCTTTGGACTTGTGGGAAAAACCGGAGCACCCGGAGAAAACCCATGCCAATATGGGGAGAACATGCAAACTCCACACAGAAACGCCAACTGACCCAGTCGAGGCTGGAACCAGCGACCTTCTTGCTGTGAGGCGCGCCTCCCACTGCGCCACCGTGCAGCCCTACATTGTGTTTTTGAAGGTTATATTATCTTTCTTTTTATGCTCATGTAAAGCACCTACAGTATACTGAGAATGGCTTCTAGACACTTTTGCAACTATCATGAAATACCACAAAAATGTCATGTCTTTAAATTATTCTAGTTTTTTTTTTCTTTTTAATATGCACACTCACCGGCCACTTTATTAGGTACACCTTACTAGTACCGCGTTGGACCCCCTTTTGCTTTCAGAACTGCCTTAATCCTTCATGGCATGGATTCAACAAGGTACTGGAAATATTCCTCAGAGTTTTTGCTCCATATTGATACATGATAGCATCATGCATTTGATGCAGATTTGTCAACTGCACATCCTTGATGCGAATTCCACCACATCCCAAAGGTGCTCTATTGGACTGAGATCTGGTGATTGTGGAGGCCATTTGAGTACAGTGAACTCATTGTCATGTTCAAGAAACCATTCTGAGATGATTCACGCTTTATGACATGGCATTTTATGATAATCTAGATTGTAAGGCTGATCGGCATGAAAGGCCATCAGTCTAGAGACATTGCTCAGTATTTCTCTGTTGAAATGTAAATATCACAATAATTAACCCTGAAAAAGCCAAACCAAAGCAAGCACTAGCAGATTACTATGATATAAATACAGCACTGCAACATACAGAGAAAGTCACTTACCTGTTTTATTATGACTTGATCAGCTGTAGTTTAAAATTAAACTGAGTTTTTCCTCCCCTAGGGGCTTATTATGTGGTCTCTGTTGCCATCTTGTGGCGGAATGTCAACCGTCTTTGCTCTGCTCAGTATGACAGGCTGATAGATGTTGACGCGTTGTATCTCAGAAATTATAAATATTTAAAATAGGCACTATCCTTATAAATAAACTGCATAGATGCAATCTAAACAACTACATTCTTGCCTGATAAAGCCTCAAAAGTGCATGATGTTGTCCAACAGCTGCAATATTCGTCAAACTGTAGAGAGTTTATTGATCTGCTGTCACTCTGTGTGGGCGGAGTAATACAGAAAGGTGAGGAGGCCGTACGAATGCTGTTATGGCAGAATATCGCACAGCTGTCAGCCAATCAGATTCAAGAACCAGAGAGAACTGTTGTATATGTACACACACACACACACACACACATACATATATATATATATATATATATATATATATATATATATATATATATATATATATATATATATATATATATATACTATATACTGTATACTGGCGACGCAGTGGCACAGTAGGTAGTGCTATTGCCTCACAGCAAGAAGGTCGCTGAGTCGCAGGTTCGAGCCTCGGCTGGGTCAGTTGGCGTTTCTTTGTGGAGTTTGCATGTTCTCCCTGCGTTTGCGTTGCGTTTCCTCCAGGTGTTGGCGTTTCTGTGTGGAGTTTGCATGTTCTCCTTGTCCGTAGTGTATGAGTGTGAATGAGTGTGTGTGGATGTTTCCCAGAGATAGCTGGAAGGGCATCCGCTGCGAAAACACATGCTGGATAAGTTGACAGTTCATTCCGCTGTGGCGACCCCTGATTAATAAAGGGACTAAGCCGAAAAGAAAATGAATGAATATATATATATATATATATATATATATATATATATATATATATATATATATATATATATATATATATATATATATATATATATATATATATATGGGCAATTCCATGCAAATGTCAACGTGGCCATGAAAAAAATTAAGTTTTCAACAAAATACCGAAACAGTTTCTATGTTTTTTGTGTAAGTAAGTATTTTACAGTACTTTAAACATACTCAAAAATGTCTCTGTCATTGTTTTTGAACAATTTAATTTGCTTTACCAAAGTCACACGAATGGCAATTTCACATCGGTCACATCCATAACGCACAGGTGTCACATCCATAACGAAGCTTTTTCCTCATAAATGCAAAAATATTATATTATTTTATATTATAAAATAAAATCAATGATGTTTGTTTTATAGAGAGCCAACTCTTATCCTGTTGATTAGCATAATTTTGGGGGGTTCTGCAGTTTATTTGACAGAATTTCTACTAAGTATATTGTATACTGTAAACTCACAGACTTTTTTCGTCACATCCATAACACATGTTTATTTTCCTCATTTTAAGTACAAAACATGTTTACAGACAGATATTTTTCTGATCTTATAACTCTGTGGTCAGTAGTTTTGTAAAATATAAACAGATGGTTCAATATAATGTAATGTAAACGTTTTATGTGAATTTATGTTTTCAGTTTTTACTGCAAATGTCACATCCATAACGCTGGAATTGCTCATATATATATATATATATATATATATATATATATATATATATATATATATATATATATATATATGGCGCAGTGGGTAGCACGATCGCCTCACAGTAAGAAGGTCACTGGTTCGAGCCTCAGATGCGTCAGTTGGCGTTTCTGTGTGGAGTTTGCATGTTTTCCACATGTTTGCGTGGGTTTCCTCCGGGTGCTCCAGTTTCCCCCACAAGTCCAAAGACATGCAGTACACTGTAGGTGAATTAAGTAAGATAAAATTGACCGTAGTGTATGTGTGTGAGTGAGTGTGTATGGATGTTTCCCAGTGATGGGTTGCAGCTGGAAGGGCATCCGCTGCGTAAAACATATGCTGGATAAGTTGGAGGTTCATTCCGCTGTGGCGACCCCTGATTAATAAAGGGACTAAGCTGAAAAGAAAATGAATGAATATACAGTATATATATATATTAAAAATTTTTACTGTAGCACTTTTTTTTTACAGATTTTGCGACTTTGCATCAGAGATATTTTACATCACAGACATTTTTACAGTGTATAGAAGACCTCAGGCTAAATGGCAATAAACCAATAAACTAATTTAGATTTTTCCTATGAATATATGGCCACATAGCTTCTCTATGAGAGCCAATAGAGAGGCTTCGTTCTTCAGCGTGTGTGTAAAGCGCATGCATGATGGGGATCTTCTTCTTCTTCCAGCACAAGCGTAGGTGAGCTGGTCTCTCATATCCCTCCTCTCATCTCTCCCACCCGCTCTCTTTCTTTTCTCTCTGTCACAAACCTGTTCAGTGACTCAGAGCTGGAGCCGTCTGCCAGCTTTTCTTTGTGTTCCTACACCAACTCTCTCTCTTTCTCTCTCTCTCTACTTGTCCAGCCACTGTATCTTCCCCTCACTTTTCATCCCTGTTTTTTCCCCCTCTCATTGCGTTTGGCGTTTGCTTCGGTTGTTTGTGTCTGATGAGGGCTCGTGCGAAGCTTCCTCTGCTCTGCTCATGTGTGGTACGTAATATTTTTTTTTTTCCTTCACATCGTCTTTCTGGTGCAGGGCTGCTGTTGCATGTTGTTTATAAATTTACTGCGTGTATCTACACTGTGTGTGTGTGTGTGATTACTAACTGGCGCTAGATTTATGATGTGATGCATGTGTGGCTGTATGTGTATGTGTGTTGACACTGAAGCTGCACGTGTGTGGATACATGTGTGTTCATGCACATGTGTATTAGAAAAAAATGGAGAAATGAAAACAGGACGGAGCTGCTGTACAATGCATTCATGGGGTAGCAATAGCATTTGTTGCATTGGTTTATTGGTTTCCGGATATTTTATTGAATGTACTGATTGTTTTTGTATGTGTGTGTGTGTGTGTGTGTTTTAGACAGAGTAAAAGTCTGCGTCTGTCTGGAAGTAAACCCTGATTTTTATTGTGTCCGTTTTGATGTGATTGTGCGGTCATGGCTCAACATGCGCCTTTAAATATGAAAGGATTGATTTGGAAATGTTATGTCAGCATATTCTGCTGAATAGACAGTATGGCCGCTTTTGAAGGGCTGTGGGGCAAAAGCAGCAGTTTGGCATGTTGACTTGATATCCATCAAGCTGTAAAGCTCTCAACCAACCCCCCCACTCATTTTCAGACAAAATAGCATCGCTAATGTGTGCATATAATATTCATTGGCTTCCTTATTACTGCACAATGCTGTAAAAAGAGAGAGAGCAAGAGAAAGCGAATGTGCGTCAACATTATGAGAAGGACAGGCAAAGAACTAAAGGTCAAAGGTCAGACGCCTGGCCTTAAATTGAGCAGTCAGCCTCCAGCTCGAGTTAAAGCATCTCATGTGTTGTGAATCTGCTTGAATGTTCAAGCTAGCTAAGCTGCAAGTTCAGAATATTTAATTCAATTCACCTTTATTTCTATAGCGCTTTTACAATGTAGATTGTGTCAAAGCAGCTTCACATAGAAGATTATAGTGAATTGAAACAGTGTCAGTTTTCAGTGTTTCAGTTCAGTTTAGCTCAGTTCAGTGTCGATTAATAATCACTACTGATGCTGCGTTCACACCAGACGCGGAAGAAGCGTCAAGCGCGAGTGATTTACATGTCAAGTCAATGCAAACGCGCGAATAGGCATCCTGCGGTGCGATACGTGCGAATGGCGCGGCGCGAATGACGCGAATTGCGCGAATGGCGAGGCGCGAATGACGCGAATGGTGCGGCACGAATGGCGCGATACGCGCGAATTGAACGTTTTACGCGCTTAACGCGCAAATCGCGCGAATCGCTCGAGTTTAAATATCTGAACTTCTGCGGACATTCGCGCCGCGTTAACCAATCAGGAGCTTCTTGTGGGAGCATGATTGTGACGTAGCACCTGTTGTTGGTGTCCGGGGGAAATCCTCCAGCCGACACCGACAACAGTTCATCAAACTGGGCTTGGCTCAGTCAGAAGCACCGCTGGAAGCCCCAGTCATCCAGGTTAAGTTTCTGGAGGAGTTTATGAGCCCACAGCGCTGGGTGCACCTCTGAAAGTATCTAGTGGACTCAGACACGGCTCCAAACGTATCGACGCTGTTTTACAGCCTTCCAAAAGCACATAAACACAGTTATTTTATCAATCAAATCCATGTTAGCCATTTAGCAACGAAGCTACATTCACCGAGCAGACAGAAGCCCTGCCCATGACGCAAATCCGCGTCTGTTCTGAAGTGAATTTGACGCGCGAATGAAGCGGAGTTTGACGCGTGAATGAAGCGGAGTCTGACGCGCGAATGAAGCGAGTAAACTCAAATGTTCACGCATCTATTTACTTGCGAATAGCGCGATTTAGCCGCGCGTTCCGCGTCTGGTGTGAACGCAGCATGAGAGTCCAAACACTAAAGAGCAATTCCATCGATGCGCAGCTCTACAGATCCCGAATCATGCAAGCCAGTGGCGACAGCGGCAAGGAAAAAACATCACCAATTGGCGAAAGTGAAGAATTTAAAAAACCTCGAGAGAAACCAGGCTCAGTTAGGCACGACCATTTCTCCTATGGCCAAACGTCTTGTGCAGAGCTGCAGTCTAGGCGCCGGAGGCTGGAGAATGCTGGACCTCAGTGAAGACTCCATCGCTGGAGCGTCACAGGAATCAGTCTCATGCTCGCCACTCCACCATGACCACCACAGCAGCTGCTCAGGATACGGCCTGGTCCAGGATTATGAAAACCTTGGGATCATCTCGTCGCTGGTCTTGGATCGCATCAGTGGCGCTGCATAGTCTGAGGGCCTGAATATATATATAGCTGAATATATAGCTCTGTTGACTAGGATGACTAAGCTTTTGCAGAAAAATAATATATTATTGTTTAAGCAACTCGTTTGGAGCACTAGCTGACAATAAATAGTGGTTAGCATGAGGAGAGAGACTTGGTTTTTAGTTGATTAGCATGTTGCAAACCAGACAATACAATACTGCAGCATGCGCTTGTTGTTTGTTCAAACTACTTCTTTAAAATGAGATGAAACAACACAATTCTTGAGTTTTTTGTGGGGACAGCTTCATAGTTTTATGTTCAATTTGTAAAAACTATTAAGTTAACTTAATTCCTTCGTGGGCTGCACGGTGGCGCAGTGGGTAGCATGATTGCCTCACAGCAAGAAGGTCGCTGGTTCGAGCCTCGGCCACAGTCCAAACACATGCGCTATAGGTGAATTGGGTAAGCTAAAATTGTCAATAGTGTATGTGTGTGAATGAGTGTGTATGGATGTTTCTCAGTGATGGGTTGCAGCTGGAAGGGCATCCGCTGCGTAAAACATATGCTGGATAAGTTGGCGGTTCATTCCGCTGTGGTGACCCCAGAATAATAAAGGGATGAAGGAATGAATGACTGAATAATTCCTTCATGTTGTCCCAAAGGGCGGCACGGTGGCTCAGTGGTTAGCACTGGTGCCTCACAGCAAGAAGTTCGCTGGTTCAAGTCCCGGCTGGGCCAGTTGGCATTTCTGTGTGGAGTTTGCATGTTCTCCCTGTGTTGGTGTGGGTTTCCTCTGTGTGCTCCGGTTTCCCCCACAGTCCAAACACATGCGCTGCAGGGAATTAGATTAACTAAATTGGCCGTAGTGTATGAGTGTGTGTGAATGTGAGAGTGTATGGGTGTTTCTCACTACTGGGTTGCGGCTGGATGGCATCCGTTGCATAAAACATATGCTGGAATAGTTGGCGGTTCATTCCGCTGTGGCGACCCCTGATAAATCAGGGACCGAAGCCGAAGGAAAATGAATGAATATTGAGATATTTTGTATGAAGGATATATAAAGTTATGTAGTCAGTCAAATAAGCTTATTCCTATTACAGGAGATAACACTGGACGCCTACCTGCTGCAGCTATTGTTCACATTAATAAACAGTGTTTAATAGCAGTGTTCATTTGGTGTTTGGATTGTTAAATTTGTAATCCGCACTGCAGCTTTCAGAAAGGGTCTTTATTGAAGATCTGAGAATTAACTACAAGCATTCAGAGGTTTGGAGCTGGTAGAACATTGTCAAAATTCATTCATTCATTCATTTTCTTGTCGGCTTCGTCCCTTTATTAATCCGGGGTCGCCACAGCGGAATGAACCGCCAACTTATCCAGCACGATTTTACACAGCGGATGCCCTTCCAGCCGCAACCCATCTCTGGGAACATCCACACACTCATTCACACACATACACTACGGACAATTTAGCTTACCCAATTCACCTGTACCACATGTCTTTGGACTGTGGGGGAAACCGGAGCACCTGGAGGAAACCCACGTGAATGCATGGAGAACATGCAAACTCCATTGTCAAAATATTAATGTGAATATATTTTAAATATGCCATTTATTTCTGAGCTGAATCTTTAGCATCATTGCTCCAGTCTTCAGTGTCATGATCATGAAAACATTCTGATATGATAATATAACATTTATTAATAATTTGGACGCACTGAGACGTTTTAAGCATTTAATTTTTCAGCTAATTATGTAAAATATTTAGGAATTATATGGCATAAAGATTGTTTTATAGATGCACTTTTAGTGTTTTGTCTGTAAATAATTTTAATTATTAAACTGAAACAAATCGATTGACCAATTGGAAGACGCACTCCACACTGACAAAGGTCCAAAATTTGTTCCATACATGAGCTCATTTGTCCTATTTTGACTGCTATGCCATCCTAAATAGTAAAAACAACCCATCGAAAAAAGGCTTTAAGACCAAGTGGAATCCTGGTGTGACTTCAACTAATCAGTTTTGGCTAATGCAAACAATTATTTTTCATGAGTCCAACACCTACTGTAGCTGTGCAAGAAAACATCTGATGTAAGAGAAAACATTTGACAAGTAACTTTTATTCTATAAATCGTGAACCTTATTCTTGAAAGAAAACATGACCAATAAAAAAAGTGTGAAGCACTTGTGCAAGAGAGGCTAGAAAAATTGTGAAGCTCTAAATTATTATTATTATTTTTATGTTTCAGTTTTTTATTATTTAAATGGCCAAATTCTGACTGAGGAAAGTTACATGTGCTGGCCAGTGTGTTATTTGATTAATAAATTACACTAGGCTACAGTTTTTAATTTAAAACTTTTTTCTAATGATATTGAATGTAATAAATGTCTGTTAAAAAAAAAATAAAGATTTTCATATTTCTTTATGCTAAATATTTAGGAAATGTGTTTTGTGCATTAAAAAGTGTGGTTATGATGACCATCCAACAGGCTAATTCAGTTAAAGATGCTAAAGCTAAAGTGCTTAAAATGTCACCTAAATTCAGTATATAAATCTTATAATTAAATAGAAAATGAGGCAAATAACTGCAAAAAGGTCCACTTGTTGAGAAAAAAGAACGACTCATTTCACCAGGCTGGTTACGGGCCTGATATACAGTTGAAGTCAGAATTATTAGCCCCCCTTTGAATTTTTTTTCTTTTTAAAATATTTTCCAAATTATGTTTAACAGAGCAAGGAAATTTTCACAGTATGTCTGATAATATTTTTTCTTCTGGAGAAAGTCTTATTTGTTTTATTTTGGCTAGAATAAAAGTAGCTTTTAATTTTTAAAAAATCATTTTAAGGTCAATATTATTAGCCCCTTTAAGCTATATTTTTTTTTCGATAGTCTACAGAACAAACCATTGTTATACAATAACTTGCCTAATTACCCTAACCTGCCTAGTTAACCTAATTAACCTAGTTAAGCCTTTAAATACCACTTTAAGCTGTATAGAAGTGTCTTGAAAAATATCTAGTAAAATATTATTTACTGTCATCATGACAAAGATAAAATAAATCAGTTATTAGAGATGAGTTATTAAAACTATTATGATTAGAAATGTGTTTAGAAAATCTTCTCTGCGTTAAACAGAAATTGGGGAAAAAAATAAACAGGGGGGCTAATAATTCAGACTTCAACTATATATATATATATATATATATATATATATATATATATATATATATATATATATATATATATATATATATATATATATATATATATATATATATATATATATACATTTTTTAATTGATAAAAAAAATTATTATAATCCCACAGCTACATCTTTTATATATATTAAGTCTGCACAATATATCGTTTCAGCATCGATATCACAATGTGTGTTTCCCCAATAGTCACATCGCAGAATATGTAATGTTGAGTCTGGATTATAGTTGATCAACAATTGAGAATACATGAGATTTGTGAAGTTATTGCAAAGTATAACCACAACAGAGTTAAACTTCCTAATTTCTATGGGTTTTAAAGGCATTTCAAGTGTAAAGAGTTAAGTATTCAGCACAATAATGTACAACATTTGTAACTTTAATAAAGATTAATTTTACTGAATTAATAATACAATGACGACTTTGACGTTTTATTATTACATTTATGTTCCTACTTTAAAGCACATTTCTTTTACCTTTTTTCTTTGCTCTATTGTAATTATTCTTGCTTGGAATTTGTTTACAATTTTTTATACATGATTCACATCCTTATAAAATCACCCCAAACAATATAAATAACCCCCCCCCCCTTCCCAAATAGAGCTATTCAAGCTATCTTGTGAAATAGTATTCATATCGCAATATACTGTACAGTGCTCAGCATAATTGAGTACACCCCATTTTGAAAATGAATATTTTTCTCTATTTCTCAGTGAATATAGGCAATGTAATTTGGCTGTACTGGACTGTTTATCGTAAGTTATTTTGTTAGATAAGCTTCAGATTTGGCTTTAGTACTGACTAATCTAATGTATATGCACAAATATAATATTGTATAGCTTCCTATTAAAAATATGAATTTAAAAGAGAGATTTGTGAGGGGTGTACATATACATATATATATATATATATATATATATATATATATATATATATATATATATATATATATATACGTATGCTGAGCACTATATATTGCAGAAAAACATAAAGTATAAAGATATAGTATAAATATATCATTAAAACATATTTAGGCTGATAATCCCACTGCTACCTCTGAACTATTTCCTAAAAATATGTACAGTATAAATAAAAACAGTGCTGTCTCATTAATTATTTATTTATTGTAAATAGTGTTACCAAAGATAAACTGACCTTAAAAAAGTAGGTCCAAATGACAATGTGTTGCAATCCCTGTTTTTCCCTACTGGATACAGCAGTTTTATGTGAGATGCAGAGGAGAAATGAAATTATTAATGGTGACCATATAATGCAGATTCACTAATTGTGAATGTGTGCATCTCTCATTCATACACACATCATCCCAAAACAAAGCACTCTGCAGTCTGTGACCATTAAAGCAGACCAGAGACAATGAGCTTTGATTTCACTGCCATAAAACCTAAAGCTTTTTGTCATAAACAGCAACATTTGAATTCATAACAGGGCATAATTGGGCCAAGGATGAAAACAGGGACTGACGAATAAAGCCTGAAATTTGGGTCTTCCTCACAATCGTATGGATAATTAGGATTTAGATTATAGCACACAATTTAACTAATTTTCATTGTGTTTTAGTGTATTTTATGGTTGTATTCTTTGACTGAATATACCATGTCGTAAATGAAGTCACAATTATTTTCTTTTTCAAATATTTCCCAAACAATGTTTGACAGAGCAAGGAAATTTTCACAGTATTTCCTATAATATTTTTTCTTCTGGAGAAAGTCTTATTTATTTTATTTTAGCTAGAATGAAAGCAGTTTTTAATATTTATAAAACCATTTTAAAGGCAATATTATTAGCCCCCTTAAGCAATATTTGTTTTCGATGTTGTCTACAGAACAAACCATCATTTTACAATGACTTGCCTAATTACCCTAACTTGCCTAATTACCCTAGTTAAGCCTTTAAATGTCACTTTAAGCTGAATACTAGTGTCTTGAAGAATATCTAGTCAAATATTATGTGCTGTCATCATGGCAAAGATAAAAGAAATCAGTTATTAGAAATGAGTTATTATAACTATTATGTTTAGAAATGTGTTGCTGATTAAATGATTCAAGTAATATTATTTAAAGATGTTAAAGTGTATTCGTTTGTACCATTATGCAGATATTAAGTAAATAAGCCAATTTAATAAATGCATTTCAGATGATTATCAACTGATGCAGTATAATCAAAACGGTAATGATTTCAGTGCTGATACGTGTTTATTTATAAGTCTGCAAAGTCGCTCGTACATAATTGATGTTTTAGAAGTCAATACATCAATAGTGTACACTTAGACGCTGTTAATATGCCAATATTGTATTTTTTATTGTCAATGCAAATGTAAGTATATGTATAATTGGTAGAACCGCACTTTACATAAAAACACATGCTAATATGCATGAGATGACATTAAAATTAGACCACTGAGAGATAAGTAACTGAGTACAAGAGCAGATAATCTAAAATTCACTGTAGAAGAGTAAATAAAAAGTTTAATTTGAATGTTTTATAAAGTGCACATCATAACAACTTTTTAAAAAATAATATTTTTATTCCATATATAGACAATATATAGACTATATATTCCATATTTATAGACAGTTTTGGTGCATTCGAACAAATAAAACAGGTATAGGAAAAAAAAATACATTTTTTGTCTCTGAACATTATTAGTAAGTGAAAGATAATACATTTAAATTCTAATCAGGTGTTGCAAAAAAATACAAAATTTCAGCTAAATTTATATATTTTTTATGTTGTTTCTTCTTTATTAAAATTGCATTTATTATTTCCCCTAACATTGTTATATGTGATGGACGCTGACAATGGAGTTCAGGATCCAAATGCAGGTTTATTACAAGAATGGTCAGGCAGTGATGTGACATTGTGCACCGAGGCTTCGAAGCATGTATCAAAAAAACGATACATCTCGCAGTGAAGCAGTGTACCGGAGCTTGATTCGTTTTGCCATCATCATGTGATCAGTGACGTCTGAAGCTTCATTTTCGCTTATAACCACGTGATTGCTTCGAATTTTAATTCAAAGGTTTAAACACCCTCGTGGGTTAGTAAAGTGTATAGCGAGAGATTAGGCGTCGATTAAATACATTTCTACTGTTTCAAAGCACTGCACTGGTCTCATGTACCAGTAATTCAACTAAAATACAATAGTAATTTATAGCAAAAAACTTTTGAACCATACTAAAGTGTATTAGTGTATTATTTACAACTATTTCTAAAGAAGGCCACTGCATATTGTAGTGTAGTGTGCAACGGAGGGCACATGGCACGTGCAGCTTGTAAGCCACACTCCCATAGCCTCCTCCTTAGAGCATTCGCCTCACATGCAGGAATCGCCGGTTCGATCCCCGCTTGGAACGAGTCAGTGGGTGAAGTCCTCATCGAGCTCTGACTTGGAAAGCTTCGAGTAACGAACCTTTTTCCGATACAATTGAGTCGAACTGTTCACTGGTTCAGAAAGCTTCATTTCACCATCACTACAGGCAGGCAACGGTCAACAGGGTCAGGCAAGGCAAGGGAATCGTGTCGTAATGTAAACTAAACAGATAAACAAGACTCAGCCGAGATGTGTGTGTGTGTGTGTGTCTGTGTGCTATTTAT
Source organism: Danio kyathit (assembly GCA_903798195.1). Lineage (NCBI taxonomy): Eukaryota > Metazoa > Chordata > Actinopteri > Cypriniformes > Danionidae > Danio > Danio kyathit. Next base: position 80,398,122 of record LR812523.1, on the reverse strand, counting down.
GTAGTCCTATAATCAGTCCGTGAATAGCTTCAGCTGTGTGTGTTTGCAATCTGCGGGAAACAGGAACCGGTGTGTGTGAGGTGCATGCTGGGAGTTGTAGTTCTTCAAATGTGGTGTGTGAGAACTTCCAGCGATCCGCAAAGATTAGTTCACTGGAGATTGTGACAAACATTAATTGTGGTGTACTTCTTTTGGACCGTGATCTTAAGTTATTTTGTATTTTGGTTTTGGTACTGACTAATCTAATGTATATATCGCGATTAATCACATTCAAAACAAAAGTTTTAATTCACCAAATATATTTGTTGGACAGGTGTACCTAATAAAGTGGCCAGCGAGTGTACTCCAAATATTATTGTATAAGAGCCTACAGAAAATATTAATTTATGATAGAGATTTGTTTATGCAGGACACTATTTATGCTTTTTGTTGATTTATTAAGCAATCATTGATCCATTTGCTGTTTTTGTCTTGTTTCTAGTCCAAATATCTAAAAACTCTTAAATTAAGAAGCATTTTCTGAGCAAGCAAAAAAAGTCTTGTTTTGTTTGAAACAAGCAAAATAATCTGCCAATGCGTGCAAGCAAAATAATTGTAATGAATCAGGGTAGAACTGAGATGAGGATCCACGTGCAGTTTATTAAACAGAATGGTCGTACAGGCAAGATTAACACAGGGACAGACAGGAGCATGCAGGTAATCCAGAGAATGGTCAGTATAACAGGCGAATAGTCGAGGGAGGCGGCAAAACAACTTAAACGGTAAAAACAAACAAGGGTCCAAAACCTCAAAAGGCAAGACAAGCAAACTGCTAGGAAATGCTCACTTACAGTTAACAAGACTCAGCAATGTGTGTGGGAATGAGAGCATTATATATGTATAGTCCATGTAATCAGTCTATGATGAGCTTCCAGCTGTGTGTGTGCAATCAGGGAGAGAACTGGAACTGGTGTGTGTGTGAGATGCATGATGGGATCTGTAGTTCATATCAATGGCAGAGTTCTTCAGTGATGTGCAACTCGCTGGTGATCGTGGCAATAATCTTAAGTCAGGATGAAAAACAAGATTATTTTTCTTACCTTATTGGCAGATTATTTTGCTTGTTTTAAAGGAAAACTCACTTCGTTTTGGCTTATTATTTCTTGAAACAAGACGATATGTTTTGCTTGTGCTTTTTGATTTAATAATATGCAGATATTTGGACTGGAAACAAGACAAAAAAATGGAAGTATGAAAAGCATTCTTTGCAGTGTGTGTGGCATTAAATATTATACACTGCTGTGCTTTAACCAGGTGTTGGGTGTTATTTGATCTGTGTGTGTGTCGGAGCTTGCTTTCCCTGATTGACCATGATGAATTGGTGTTTGCAAAACGTCTGAGAATGTGTAATCTGGTGTTTGTCTGGTACTGTCGGTGTAGATTAACCTGAACACTAACACTTGACTGACAGGGCAAGCATCTCTGAACAAACATTCTTACAGAAATGTTCAAAAATAACTGGTGTTTAAAGAGTTAATTCACTCAAAAATGAAAATGTAGTCGCTATTTACTTACTTTTGTGTGTTTAAACCTTAAAGCTCCGGTTTCCCCCACAGTCCAAAGACCTGCGCTATAGGTGAATTGAATAAGCTAAATTGGTCGTAGTGTATAAGTGTGTGTGTGTGAATGTGAGAGTGTATGGGTGTTTCTCAGTACTGGGTTGCGGCTGGAAGGGCATCCGCTGCGTAAAACATATGCTGGAATAGTTGGCGGTTCATTCCACTGTGGCGACCCCTGATAAATAATAGACTAAGCTGAATGAAAATTAATATATGAATGAATGAATGAAACTATTGACTCCTATAGTATGAAAAAAACTACTATGGAAGTCAATGGTTACAGGTTTTCAGCATTCTTCAAAGGATCTTCTTTTGTGTTCAAGAGAAGAAAGTCTAATAGGTTTTAAACAAGTGAAAGGTGAACTATCAGTTTAATAATGCTATTAAAACATCAGCACAAAAACCTTATTCATTGATTGTTGTTATAAGGGATAGTTCACCCAAAAATGAAAATCACCTCATCATTTATCCTCCTTCATGGTTTTAAACCTTTATGAGTTTCTTTCTAAAAAAAAAGAAGATATTTTGACAAATGCTGGTTGATGTGATTCCATCGACTTCCATAGTAGGGAAAAAATTACTATGGAAAATAAGATATTTTGAAAAATGCTGCAGCTGCAAAAATGTCTGGTGTTTAAAGGGTTAATTCACTCAAAACTTAAAATGTAGTCACTATTTACTCACCCTTGTGTGGTTTAAAACCTTTATGAGTTTCTGTTGAACACAGAAGATATTTTGAAGAAACATCAGCACAAAAACATCATTCATTGAACATTGTTTAAAGGGATTGTTCACCCAAAAATGATAAATTACCTCATCATTTATCCTTTTTTGGGTGAACTATCCTTTTAGCAATTATTTAATGTATTTAATATTTAATTTTCATAGAACTAATAGAATGTTGTGAAGGCAACATACAAGAAAATTAGAATAAAATTCTAAACAGTTCGGTGACACGGTGGCTCAGTGGTTAGCACTGTCACCTCACAGCAAGAAGGTCGCTGGTTCGAGCCCCCGCTGGGTCAGTTAGCATTTCTGTGTGGAATCTGCATGTTCTCTCCGTGTTGGTGTGGGTTTCCTCCGGGTGCTCCAGTTTCCCCCACAGTCCAAACACATGCGCTATAGGTGAATTGATGAACTAAATTGACTGTAGTGTATGTATGTGTGTGTGAATGAGTGTGTATGGGTGTTTTCCAGTACTGGGTTGCACAGGCATCCACTGTGTAAAATGTATGCTGGATAAGTTGGCAATACCTGCACTCCATAACTAAGTGCTAATTGCACAGATATGAGATCTTGAACTGACGTTGGCATAACAACCATCAAAGGTCATTTTGGGTAGAGCGAGCGGTTCTGAGCGGATGAGCGAGCGGAGCGGAATCTTCAGATGGGCGCTCTTAAAGTAATATTCCCGCTCCTCTCCGATCACATGCTCTGGTCTAAACACGCTATAGGTGAAGTGAATAAACTAAATTGGCCGTAATGTATGCTGGATAAGTTGGCGGTTCATTCCGCTGTGGCGACCCCTGATTAATAAATGGACTAAGCCGAAAAGAAAATGAATGAGATATTCAAGTCACCTGGTGAAATTGTATTCCTATCGCAATTTTATACAAAATATCGCAATGTTAGATTTTTCCAATATCGAGCAGCCCTAAGACATAATAAACATTTCAAAAATGTTATCGATCACAGATTTTTAACCTCTTAAGGCCCAAGGTGTTTTTTTACATGCATTTTTATTTCTCTTTGCTATTTGGGCTTATTGGAACCTAATTAGAATAAATATTTAAGTATCATCTTTTGATATGATGTACTTTTAGAGAAAAATGATGTCCATATATGTGGACTTGTGGTCCGAATTTACATAACACACTTTTTCCCGAATTTTCTTTTATGCATATTTAACATAGCATTTTTTTTAACTTGCTTTGACTATCAGAGAGTTAAAACAAATTTTTTTTTTCCAATTTTGGACAGTTAAAAATAGTGTTTGGGACATTTCATACACTGCAAAAAAGTTGCAGGATGACACTGTATGTCTGTAACAAAATATAAAACATTCAAAGTGTTTTAAATAGCCATTAAAGAGCTAAAAATGTGCTGTCCACGTATGTGGACACTCGGGCCCTAGGAGGTTATCATTAGTGTATGTGTATTTTAATAACTTGCTAAATACTAATGAGTGCAAAAGGGGTAGTTTACCGCAGAAATGTAAATGTACCGACCACATATTTTACTCACCCTTAAGTTGTTTCAAACCTGTATGAGCTTCGGTCTTATTTTAAGTGAAGTTTATATATAAACTAATTTCGAGAGGATCACGTGCTTATGATTGACCACGGCTGGTCCTGCGTTAGCTAATGCATTATTCACTAATCAGATGTTTTCTAAATCACTATAAATAACCAGACTATTTTACCTCAGTCATCTTCGTCTTGAAGAATCCCCTCTTCCACCCCTACTCCTCCCCTTTCCTTGATAGGGTGGCACAGAGGCCCAGTGGTTAGCACTGTTGCCTCACAGCAAGAATGTCACTGGTTCAAGTTTTTACCTGGCCAAGTTGACATTTCTGTGCAGTTTACATGTTCTCCCCGTGTTTGCGTGTTTTCCCAGGCTCTCTGGTTTCCTCCCAAAGGCCAAAAACATGTAACATGTAAATTGACCAAACCAAATTGACACCATAGACAAGCGATTAATCAGCAATATTTCTCTCCATGGTTATTCATAATTTGCATTAATAAGCAGGGGAGTTCTTAAGACCTACCTGAGCTCAAACTCCCTGCGAACGGGAGGGAGCCCCGGGCTTGAGGATCTCGTGAGCTCAGGGCTCTCTCCCAGGACAGCATGCCAATCAAGCTTTATAATCAGTCATCAGCTAAGTGTGAACTCTTGAAACAAAATAAGTACATATTTCAGTAAATCAGCTATTTAATTACCAACATTATTAACAATATCCTCTTTGAGGGTGAGTAAATATCGATGACGATATTTATATTTTAGGTTAAACCATCCCTAAGGCAACATATGTTCAAGTCTATCTGTCTTTACATAAATGATGCAGCTTTGTCGGTCTTACATGTCGTATGTGTTCCTCCAGAAATGTATCTTATACAGTGTCTGTTGCAGTTTAATATGCTTTTTTTTTTTTTACAAACGTACCCTTAATTAATATTTTATCAGCTTGTTTTCATGCAGAATTCATCCTGTGGTGTTATTGTGAACTGGTTATTGCATATGATAGCGCGTCTGCAGATGCAGTTGCCTTGATTGAACAATGAATACATTCTTATTGATTTGTGGGTGTATATTCATGGCATATCTGCTTATAAAGACATACAAACACACACACATATATATAAATGTATACATACAGGCTGCCAACTCATACCCGCTAGGGAATCCCCGCCCCTGCAGATGTTGCCATGACAACGCTTTCCAGGCTAGGAGTCCCCCTTTCTGCACTCTTTCACTCGGATGGGGAAAATATAACATGAACTGCCAGCTGCAGAGTTTACTGTCCTTCAGCAGAGCGGTTTGAGCAGTAAATGTGTAGGAGATTATCAAAATCATGCTGAAATTAAAATTGATGGGTGTTAGTATGAGGTGACATCAAAATAATCCTTGAAGTGAGAATATTTAAGCTTTGGATGTTTATATATCTTCTAAATGTGATTTTTGTCATTGTTTTGGAGCACACTTTGGCTTACAGATCATTTTGAGGGATGTTAATGTTAATAATAGTCCTAATGTATCAGGCCTGGCGCCAAGATGTCATAACTGAGGGGGCATTTTAATCCCATAGGAGGGCACTAGACCTGGTGACTGATTTTGGTCCCTCTTGTTTCTTTCATTTAGGCTATTTATTCACTTATTCATTATTTCTTTGCATTACTGCCGTATGCCTAGTTCACACTACAGGATTTTAAGCCTGATTTGAGCCCGATTTGGAAGTTAATGAGCTCGCAGACCGATCGGGCTGTGATCGGGGAAAAATCTGCGGGTGCACGGCGCTCAGCAGTTCTTATGTGTGAACTACTGAACAACGCGTCAAAGAGGCTCGCTGAAGCGTCGCCGACACCTCGCAGGCGGAAATCCAATATTTAGCATGCTGAATATTCCAGAGCAGTCGGCCGACTCGACCCCACGTGTGGTCAGATGTAGTGACGAGCTGCAGCCAATGAGAGAGCATATCAGCATGAGCTGAATGGCCGTGTGTTCAGGAGCTGAACAGAAACGTCTGTGATTGGCCAGAATGGGCATCGATGCACTCGCTTCATTCTGTTAACACAGACACATGAGTAGGCTATATTAATAGTGGAACTAGAATTCTGTACTTATTAGAATTACCATAATGGTCATTCTGACCTTTCTCACATCATATTTACATTCAAAACTTCTGTTGCGATATTAAAACTAAGCTTTGAATGTCTGTCATCATATTTTATGACAGCATTACCCTAAAAATATTATCGTTGTTGGTAATAAAGCCTATAAATATGTAGCTAGTTAAGATAGTTAAGATTCATTTTCACTTTCAAACAGGAGCTATTTCGCAGCACAGAATATGCTGTTTTGAAATATATATCTGAAGTAAATTTATGTTTTTGCTATCAGAAAGTTTTGTTTATTTTAGCAGGAAGTTGCTAGGTAAAAAAATACATGCATATATAAAGTCACAGCGAAAAGTAGCAGATATGCATGCAGTCGTTTTGACCAATATGTTAAAGGTAGAAATGCTCAGTTCTTTACTGTTTTGTAATTTAAAAAAATAACAATGTTAGAAAGACATACACAGATATTTAGGAAACATCAGGGTGTTATAGATATGTTAGTTTTATTTCAAAGAGTTATAAAATTACAAAATTTAAAAACACTCTGTGTATCTTTCCACTTGAACTTTGCAGATGAGTGATTGATCCGCTGATGCATCAGCTGACTGATGATGTTTTTAAATGCTCCCTTTAAAGCTTGAGTGATGTAATTAGCACACAAGCAGCCAATAGTGTTCAGCTTTTTCTGACAACTCCTCCCTCAAAATTTCATTGGCTGTGGTTTGGTAGCTTGACTGAACTGTTGGCGAACAAGTTGTTGTCAGATCATGTAGTGTGTGACCCCCCTCTTGTGGATCATTAACGTAGTGTCGCGTAGTGTGAACTCCACAGTGATTGAAAGACACAAAATCAAGTCATGTAGTGTGAACTGCACAGCGATCTGCCGATGTTTAAAATCCTGTAGTGTGAACTAGGCATAAGTTACTGATTTAAGGCAGTAATATATGTTTTATAGTGATAATAATATGTACAGTTTCGCTTTTACTGGTTTTGTCACTGAAGGTAATGCAACGATTTGACATAAACAGACGGATCATGGCTTCAGCACCAAACGAGTGCTTTAAATCATATTATATTCTCCTTATTTCTTTCCGTTTTATTTCAAATAATATGAATGTTTAAAGTTTTAGGTAAAGACATCAAACTATGCCCACACATGCAAGCTGACACACGGTTAGACTTTTCTATAACCGGTGGTGAAGTCAGCATAACTGTCATCACGTATTCACGCTTCACGTATTGCCTATTACTAGGGCCAGACGGAATCTGCGGACGTTTTTTGCAATTTCTGCTGAGAATTTTGGTAAAAATCTGCGGATTTCTGTGGAATTATTTTGGGAGTCTCATAACTAAAACCTTAATATGTGAAATATGTGTAATTTAAAAACTGAATAAATTCAGATTTACACACATTTACTCAAGTAAATAAACAGAATTAATGATGGGCTAAAAATCTGCGGAAATCTGCGGAAAATCTGCGGAAAATCTGCAGAATTCTGCGCGCGCAGATTCCATGTGGGCCTACATATTACACAACTAGTAATCATCTATCAGTGTTAGGAAAAAGTGAAATGTTACAATCTAATGTCATTTAAAAAAATAGTAGCTAAATGTGTAACTAGGTTACATTTTAAGGCATTAGTGTAGCCAGAAAAATACCTAAAAAAAAAAGAAATTCACAGTTATTACCGTGAAAATTGGTTAAATTTTGACATAACACGCAACTCAACAGGTTATATAACTTTTATCATAATTTTAACGTTAAATATTAAGATTTATGTTAGGCTATCATAAGTGTTTTTTTTTTCATGATATTCTCCATTTGGCATTTGTAAAAAAACGCCACCATAAACCATTTGGTTAGGCCTACTCGTCAATTTAGTTATTTATTAAGCCTATTTTAAAAACTTGTTTTCAGGTTACATTTTAATTTTTAGGGCCATGAGCTACAAGTCAAAATAAAATGCTAACTGTATTTTAGCCGTTAAAATAGGCCTACAGTATATTTCCTGCTGTTTAATTTTGCATGAGCAAATAGCAGTATAGCCTAAATTACATATTTTTTAAAGATTATCATTCAGCCTATACCTGCAGCGCACGTAAGAGGTTTATCCGTGGCAAATCTACTTACTTACGCACTATATACCCAGTTCATTTATAACACTGTAAACTTGACTTCGCAAGCCGATCATCTTTAAACTCAAAAGGCATTTTTTAAAGTGTCATAACTTGAGGCTGCTGCTGCATAATGGGATGTTTTTTTTCACAACTGTAAAAGTGCACTTTAGTGATTTCAAAATGAAAGCAAACATTCTGCATTTTGTCAATTTTAGCTGTTTAAAGGCTATATATGGGTGCACCCTGGCCTGACGCGGTGACCTGATCTCTGGACTGTTGCTTTAATTTCACAATTTTAATTATTGAATTGCTTTTTTACAATATAAAATATCTAAATGTGTGTTCTGAAGGTTGGAATGGCGGGAGTGTTAGTAGTTAATGACAGAATGAATTTTCACTTTTGAGTAAACAATCTTTTATGAAAACTGAGGGGGCTCAAATTCTTTCTGGGGCTTCCCCCCCCCAACCTTTTCAACCAAAAAGTTTGCACATTAGAAAATAAGTCTGATCTCATGCTGTGCCAAGTGCATTTACACACTACCTTCGAAACTTTCATCCATCATAAAAAAATTTAGATCTGATTTTTTCTTCTGCTTTTTTTTCTGCATTCGTAAAAGGTTTTAGAGGGTTGACCATTTAGATTAGATTCGACTTTATTGTCATTACACATGTACAAGTACAAGGAAACGAAATGCAGTTTAGGTCTAACCAGGAGTGCAATAGCAGCAAGTGCAGGATACAGGTATAAGTTATAAAGTGCAGTTATAGAAAAACTATGGTGATATTTACAAATGGATGTACTATGATTATTATATACAGGTTGTGTTAGCTATGAACAGAGATTTACAATAGATGGATAGATGTACAGGTTGCTATTAATAATCTGAAGTGTGCAGATGGATAAAAATAATTAAAAATGTATATGTACAGTGGGTGTGTACATAATTACAAATGTACATGGGTATGTACAGTTCAAATAAATGAATCAGTGCAATGTAGTGCAATGAATATGTGCAATTTTTAAATGTGCAAATGTTAAATAGTGCAGTGATTATGAGGAGTATGAGTTATGAGGAGAGTGGGGGGTGTATTAGGGGGGCAAAAGAGTCAGTGGGGGGCAGAGTTCAAAAGGGAGACAGCTCTGGGGAAAAAACTGTTCCTTAGTCTACTGGTTTTTGTCCGGGGGAGCCTGAAGCGCCTGCCAGAAGGGCAGGGAGAGGTGGTTTTTTTATTTTATTTATTTTAATGTCCTGATTGTAAGGTGCAAATTATAAATGCTGAATATAAAGAAACAAAAATGAACAATAAGACCAAGATGGTCGCAGGTTCGAGCCTCGGCTGGGTCAGTTAGTGTTTCTGTGTGGAGTTTGCATGTTCTCCCTGCGTTCGCGTGGGTTTTCTCCGGGTGCTCCGGTTTCCCCCACAGTCCAAAGACATGCGGTACAGGTGAATTGGGTAAAATAATTGTCTGTAGTGTATGAGTGTGAATGAGTGTGTGTGGATGTTTCCCAGAGTTGGGTTGCGACTGGAAGGGCATCCCCTGCGTAAAATCGTGCTTGATAAGTTGGTGGTTCATTCCGCTGTGGTGACCCCGGATTAATAAAGGGACGATGCCGAAAAGAAAATGAATGAATGAATGAAAGACCAAGATGCTACAATAAAGCAAAAACTCACCAAAACTGGAAACAGTCGGTTCGTCACTTTTTGGACAAACTTGAATGCACTTTTACAGAAGATGTTTTTCCATTCCAATGCACTAGTTTTCCATTGTTTTTCTATGTAAACATGCACTTGTGAATGTCACACTTCTTTTGCAGTGCCTCACACACAAGCACCATGTTATTTAAAAGCCATGTCAAGTTAAGAGAATTTCTGATTTGAATTTAAGAGCTTATCAATGATGCACTGAATGCTCGAATCACATCTTTCACTTGTTTAAAACCTTCGAGTTTCTTTCATATGTTGAATATAAAAAGAAGATATTTCAAGAGTTCTCCCTTGCTGATGATTGGTTATAATGCGTATTTGGCATGCTGTCCTGGGAGAGAGTCCTGAGCTCGGGAGATCCTCGAGCCCGGGCCTCCCTCCCGTTGCAGGGCGAGAGGGGAGTCTGAGCTCAGGTAGGTCTCGAGAACTCCCTCTGCTTGATAATGGTAAATGTAGATTGTAAAGAGCTATGGAGAGTGTATGTGAATTCGAGCTTGTCTATGATGTTGATTTAGTTTTGTCAATTTACTTATGTTGCATGTTTTTGGTCTGTGGGAGGAAACCGGAGAGCCCGGGGAAAAGCCACGCAAACACGGGGAGAACATGCAAACTCCGCACAGAAATGCCGACTTGGCTATGTAAGATCTGTGCCAGTGACATTCTTGCTGTGAGGCAATGGTGCTAACCATTGGGCCTCCGTGCTGCCCTGACAAGGAAAGGGGAGGAGTAGGGGTGGAAGGGGGGGATTCTTCAAGACGAAGATGGCTAAGGTAAGATACTCTGGTTATTTATAGTAATTAGGAATCTTCCGATTGGTGGATCGTGCATTAGCTAACGAGGATCAGCTGCTATCAATCATAAGCGCGTGCTCCTCTCGAAATTAGTTTATAAATAAACTTCACTTTGAAGAATGCAGGAAACCTGTAACCATTGACTTCCATAGTAATTGTTTTTCCTTCTTTGGAAGTCAATAGTTACAGATTTTCAGCTTTCTTTGAAATATGTTCTTTAGTGATCAACAGAAAAAATGACTTGGGACTACTTGAGGGTGAGAAAATAATGAGTAGATTTTCATTTTGGGGTGAACTAATTGTTTAAGTAACAAAATATCCAAGTGGCTTTTTTTTCTATGTTCCCTGTTAATACTGAAAGCTGTGCATGAGGGTGAGGGAGATGGTTTTTTTTTTTGCAGCCTTCACATTATGGCATGCTTTGTTTCCAAGCATATCGATATCCATGGAAACTGAGTGATCCATTGGAAGATACACACAGTTAACACCACACAAACTTGGACCTCTGCCCACAACTACCAAGACCAACAGCTTTTATGCTATATGAAAACTATAACCACTCTGAGTCTGTAGAAAGAATATCTTTCGAGTCCCAGCTGGGTCAGATGACATTTCTGTGTTTGCATGTTCTCCCCGTGTTGGTGTGGGTTTCCTCTGGGTGCTCTGGTTTCCCCCACAGTCCAAACACATGCACTATATGGAATTGGGTAAACTAAATTAGCTGTAGTGTATGAATGTGTGTGTGTGTGAATGCGAGTGTATGGGTGTTTCCCAGTTCTGGGTTGCGGCTGGAAGGACTGCTGCATATAACATATGCTGGAATAGTTTGCGGTTCATTCCACTGTGGCGATCCCTGATAAATAATGGACTAAGCTGAAGGAAAATGAATGAATATATGCTTTCTAAGTTTTTTCAAATCTACTTTTGTATGCTCAACACAATAAAGAAACTCATAAAGGTTTGAAACCACTTGACGGAGAGTATATAGTGAGTAAATTTTTTTGGAGGTAAATAAAACTATCTCTTTAAGCATCCAAATACTGTAGGGGCCAGTGTATGTCCGCGTCCCGAGCTTATTCTTGTTTTTCTCAATGTTTTGTGATCATTTTTACGTGATGAGCGGAATGTCCTGGCGCCACTGCGCAGCCGCAGAGTGTGTCTGCTGTACAGTGACGTCACTGGCGCCCGCAGTCGCTCCTGAGATGAATTCACAATCCAGTTCACCTGGATCTCCAGCGCTTCCGAGCGAGACACAGACTGTCACAGCTCGCTCAAGAGCTTAGGAATCAATAAGTGAGTCGTTTGTTAAAATAAATACCGAAATAGTGGATAAAATAAATGAAAAACGATGAGAAAAGGAACTGTGCCCGCGAAGGACGTGCGCGGTCACGCTAATGGACGGCTACTGCCTTCTGACGCCACTAGAGGCCGCTGTACACTCATTATCAGTCTGTTAATACCTCCAAAAACCTCATCAGACTTACAAATCTGCATTCTTAGTTATGTGAAATTGTAGTTTACAGTTTAGTGAGATATGTCTGCTGAAATGAAAACAATATGTAATTTAATGTCATCATTATGACAATTTTAATGTATTTCTGTGTGTGAGAAAGTGAGTTCTTTAAGCTAATTACAAATAAGGTCTTATTTACATCTGCCATGGTAAGCATGCTGTTTTTTTTATATATTATTATAATTTTATTTTATTGCACGTTATTTTCTATGTTTTCCAGTTGATTCCAGTGTGTTTCAATTGACAACATAAACAAAGCAACCAAGGAAGTAAAATGGGAATAAAAAAGCTATAAAATATAGTAGGCTAGCTTATTGTAAAATAAATTAATGTTTTAATAAATAATGAACATTGATATTGTATGTTATTGAAATAAAATTGGTATTAATCATAATTAGTCATTTGGTTTTAAGACCAACTTTGATGAAAGAGTTTGATTTACTTCAAATGCTGACTACTGTATAGTTTGATGAGATTTTTTACAGTGTTTTCTTCTCCAAAACTTAATATAATCACAAAAAAATGAATGTATTAATTTTTAAGTAGTGAAACAATTACTGTGAATGGCCGTGTGATGCATCACAAGTCTACCTGCTTTATGGCAGCAATAAAATTGTGTGATTTAATTAATATATACATTTATCAACATATTAAAAATAACTAAATAATATTACCAAATTGAATTAAGCATGACATTTTAATTGGGAATAAAATAAAATAATGTTATTGGTAATATATGTACAGGGGCAAAATGATTTGCCTTCCTGTGAAAATTTAATTCTTTTTCAAATATTTCTCAAGTGCTGTTTAAATAGATAAAAAAAACCTAAAGTAATTAATTTCTATTATGTATTATTAACTAAAATATATTTATTATATTGTTTGCCATGATGATGTTATTAGTTATTTTGCAAGATATTAGTATTCAGTTTAAAGTGCATTTAAAATAATTAATATTAATAATTAATAGATGATATAAAACAATTATTTCTGCTAATAACATTGACCTTAAAATAGTTTTTGAATATTACAAAAATACCTTTATTCCAGCCAAACTAAAATAAATAAGAAATATTTATTAAATAATAATATAATAATAATAAAATTAATAATAATAATAGTAATAAATAATAATAATAATAATAATAGTAAATATTTCCTAGTCCTGTTAAACATCACTTTAAAAATATATATATTTTTAAAAATTAACATTTACCAGGAGAGCTAATAATTTTGCTTTCAAGCGTATATAGTTAGTTAAGTTGTGTTAAATTTCCTTAATTAATTAATTATTTAATTAATTAATTCATTCATTTATCTTTTTTTACGACGGCGCTTTTCTGTGACTGTTTCACCTAGTAGCTAAACCAGTTTCCCGCCAAAAATATGTAAAGCTGTTTAAGTGTCCAGAAAGCGCTACAGTATATAAATATAAGTAATTATGATTATTATTTGATAATGCTAATTAACGTCGTCGAGTGAGAGAGAGATTCACAGTCCACTGGTCGGCGTAGTTCACTCACCGCCATTGTTTATGTAGTGCGGTCATTTACTAAACTCCTCCCGCCAGTTCTTCCTCATCATCATCTTCATCCACTCAGCATCAGCAGCTCTGAGGATGAAAGAGTTTCAGCGCAGCTCCACTGATTAAACGCTCACATCACGGCTGTTTTTCGCCGTGTTTTTGTGTCTATGGGTGTCGACGTGATGTCTCCTCCTCTGAGAAACCTCAAGTGCTTTTCTCCGGTGATGTGCCAGTGTAAACTTATATGTAGCAACCGCACGCTGTCGCTTATGTTTGGCTGTAAGGTAAGCCGGGACTTTCTCTTCATTTCATTTCTTTCTGTGGACATGAAGCGGCATGTCAAGGAAAAAACAAACAAGCATTTTTTGGTTTTTAAAGAAGTGTTATAGATGTCTAATAGACGTCTAAACATAGTCAGCTTAATAGTAGACATCTAAATAGTTTAATAGACGTCAAATAGACATCTAAACGTAGACGGCTTGGCTAAAACAAGACTAAATGTGGTCTGTCAGTGAAAATCTACACATACTGACCCATAGCCTGCCTATTAAAACCTTTTTGCAGTTATTCGAGGTTCAAATACTGCATTTTAGTGACATTTTAAGCACTAATTTGTGCTGGATTAGCTTGTCGGGCGGTTATCATTACCACACTTTTTGATGCAACAAAAATACTTCCTAGTTTTTTGTCATACTATTTTTGGTTTACATAAATTTGTTTAGCTACAATTGTGCATTTAAACTGTAAATTATTAGAGTTTTGTGTATAATGTAATGAGATTAAATCTTTAGAAACACGAAAAAATACCTATTTTAAAAATGCTAATTTATTATCATCCATCATAAAAACAAACAAACCACAAAAAATAAATAAATAAATAAAATGGGCATCTGTTAAAACATGTTTTAAATGACGAGCTATAGCCTATAGGCAAATAACAAACTGGCCTGTCCATTTAAATAATAAAAGTCTTTTATTGTTTTTTTTATTGGTGATTCTTCTTAAAGCCTTCTTCAATAGGTTATTTTCACAATTTATGATGGCACACTGTCAAAAATGGGACAAATGATCTCATATAGGAGCCAAATTCTGGACTTTGTCTGAAGGGTGGTGAACCACTCGAACCACGATACTAGGGGAGAGCGGGGCACAAAGTGCAACAATTTTTGGTTTTGGTCAAATAATGAACAAAGTAATGGGGTTAGACAAACCAAATTTATTTTACCAACAACACACAAGCCTCTCCTACAAATGAGCAGTGGAATTATGATCGCCGGACCTTTGGTTTCTGTGCAGTATTGCCAAAAGTGCCAGGAGTACACTGAAAAAAATCATTCAGAGATGATTCCTTGGATTTACTCAATATTTTTACGTTAAGTGGCTGTAAACAATTTTTTTGGACTGAATTTAAACAAATTAAGTAGAATTTTATTAAACTTAATTTGTTTGTTTAAATTCAACACAAATAAATTGTTTGCAACAGTTTTGCAGACATCATTTTTTTCAGTGTATAAATGTTACTATTTACCCCACCTGCGGGGCAAATTGTAACAGACAGGGGGTTAGTTGTAACACATGCTTATAAAGGCAGATTTCACACAATTAATTTAAATTCAGTTTACTTTATATAGTAGCTTTATTTCCTCAGTAATTGGCTCATTTCTTTTTTATTCTACATAGCACGGTATGTTTATTTATTTATTTTTGTTTATTGGATAAACACATTTAAATCTATTTGCATTGTTATCCATATATCCATTATTATATAATGCATTTATTTGCATTATTAGCAATACAATATATATATATTTCTATTAAAACAATATTTTCTATTAAAAACATTTTTATTTAAAAAGTTCTCAACGTTACACTCAAAATGAAAAAAAAATATTCTGTTAGTTTAATTGGTGTCCAACAGTGTGTGGCTTATTTGTAACACCCTGTTACAACTGTGTTATGCTTTACTCAAAACTGGCTAGCAGTCACTGTGTGTTCTTTACATCTTTCAAAATGGTATCATCTTTTAGCCTAGAAGACGGTGATCACAACAATATAAGATTTCACTAATATACTTTCACAGATTTTTTCAAAATAAAAAAATATCGACTGTAATAAAAATACTTTTATGCTGCAAAAATGGTTTCTCCTGTGTTTATCTCATCCAAATTTCGCCGACAATTTTCAATAAATTGCAGGAAGTCGTCTGCCGACACTGTGGTGAAAACCTCGGAAGCATGCCATGGTTAACCCTGAGCAAATACCCTAAAAACTCCGTGTTACATTTAACCCTGCGTTACTTTGTGCCCTGCGCTCCCCTAGTCTAGATTTTGGACTATTAGATTTGGGCTATTCTCTATTAGATCTTCACTGACATCCTGAATTTAGCCATTGAGGTAAAGTTGCTGTTATATTCGCATGTTCGTTCATTTCGTTCATTTATTCGGTCCCATATTGTTTATCACGCTAATTTGAATATTTGGTCTGAAATATCATTAAGAACAGCATTAGAACTGTTTAATTCACTTTGAGTAATGTAGTCATTGAATAATTGGCTAAAGTAATATTTTTTGAAATTATATTATTAAGGAGAAAGTGCGAATATAACACCAACTTTACCTCAATGATTTAGCCTTGTTTTAGCCAAGCCGTCTACTAAACACAAAATTGCATAATGGGATGCTTTTACTCAGAGAATAAATACTCAATTTGGTTGTTTTAAAGAATGAAGTGAATGAATGAGGAATGGATAGCGTGTGTGTGTGTGTATAAACGCGCGCGTTCATGACATTACTGTACATCACTGCTACAGTACAGGAGAGTACAGTACATAGAGAGGCGTGATTTATGGTTGGATGCCATATAAAGCCACCTGTCTTTTTGCAGATGCACACATGCGTAAACATTGGATGCTGGCAAACATTGTGTGCCAATATGGCTCTCCACAGTGCGCTGTAAGGGCTGAACACATACTGTATATTAGGCGATGTGAATGTGTAGTGAATGCTAACACAACAATATACAGTGCTGCTCAGCATATATAAGTACATATCATTATAAAAATGAATATTTTTATCCATTTCTCAGTGAATATGGGTAATATATATTGGTACATTTGAACAAATTAATAGAAATATTAAACAGATATGTTTATTAAAATAATATTTTAGTCACATCTTTAGAAATGGAAAAATAATACATTTAAATTCATGCAAA
Source organism: Danio kyathit (assembly GCA_903798195.1). Classification (NCBI taxonomy): domain Eukaryota; kingdom Metazoa; phylum Chordata; class Actinopteri; order Cypriniformes; family Danionidae; genus Danio; species Danio kyathit. The sequence continues at coordinate 80,381,323 of LR812523.1, read as the reverse complement.
ATATTGCAATTTTTTTTTTTTTACAAACTACAACATTTCAACAAAATTGTATATATTTTTTGTTTCTTTTGATTTTTGTTATTTTTGAAAATGTTATTTAAAAACTTTCCCTAACATAAATTGGGGCTACTAATTTTTGAAATATTATTGTAAGTTATTTTGTCAGATTAGCTCCAGATTTGGCTTCAGTACTGACTAAACTAATGTATATGCACAAATATAATATTGTAAAGCATCCTATAGAAAATATTAATTAAAATGAGAAATTTGTGGGAGGTGTACTCATATATGCTGAGCACTGTATGTCACATTTCTGCATTTATTGCTGTCTAGAAAATAATAATAAGTATTTGAGCCATTCCAGTGTTATGGATGTGACATTCGCAGTAAAAACTCAAATCATAAATTCACATAGAAAGTATACATTAACATTATATTGAAGGAACTGTTTATATTTTCCAGAACAACTCACCACAGAGTTATGGGACCAGAAAAATATCAATCTGTAAACATGTTTTGTACTTTAAATGAGGAAAATAAACATGCGTTATGGATGTGACCAAAAAAGACCACAAGTTTACAGTATACAACAGACTTTGTAGAAATTCTGTGAATTAAACTGCACAACCCAAAAGAAATAATGATGATCAAAAGGATAAGAGTTGGCTCACTATAGAACAAACATGATTGATTTTATTTTATTTGATATTTTTGCATTTATTAGGGCAAAGTGTTGTTATGGATGTGACATCTCTCCGTTATGGATGTGACAGATGTGAAATGTCCACTTGTGTGAATATGGTAAATCAAATATAATAGTTTGAAAACATTGACAGAGACATTTCTGAGTATTTCTAAAGTACTGTAAAATACTAGCTTATGCAAAAAACTTAGAAATGGCTTTGATATTTTGGCGCAAACGTAATTTTTTTCATGGCAAGGTTGACATTTGCATGGAATTGCTCATTTACATAATTTTTACAATGCAAAAAATGATTTTCGTCATCTCGTTTCTAATCTAAATGTCTAATAAATCCTTAAATCAAGAAGCATTTTCTAGATGAGCAAAACATACTGGTTTGTTTTAGGTGTTTGTGTTTGGTTTTTGTTTTCTCAATTGAACACAATGTATTTTAAAAAACATTTAAAATATTAGGAACAGTGAACATGTCTGGCTAAATAATCATTCATTCATTTTATTTTCAGCTTAGTCCCCTTATTAATCAGGGGTCGCCACAGCGGAATGAACCGCCAACTTATCCAGCATATGTTTTATGCAGCGGATGCCCTTCCAGCTGCAACCCATCACTGGGAAACACCCATACACACTCATTCACACACATACACTACAGACAATTTAGCTAACCTAATTCACCTATAGCGCATGTGTTTGGACTGTGGGGGAAACCGGAGCACCTGGAGGAAACCCACGCCAACATGGGGAGAATGTGCAAACTCCACACAGAAATGCCAACTGATCCAGCCCAGGCTCGAACCAGCAACCTTCTTGCTGTGAGGCGACAGTGCTACCCACTGCGCTACCGTGCTGCCCATATTGTATTTTAAGAAGCTTAAGATTTCTTCACAACTTAAAAAGGCATGTTTGGATATCTTTTTTTTCTTTAGATGTAAAGTAAAACTACTTCACCGTTCAGGTCTACAGCATGCTTGGATGTTGGTTTACAAGCGATTTGTTTTTCGAATGTTTCCTGAAACGTGGGCTGAGCAGTAGCTTTTGATGTGTATGGTCTTTTGCTGCTGGAAATGCTGAGATATTTTGGCGAAGACTTGATTTTTTTCATGGCAAGGTTGACATTTGCATGGATTTGCTCAGCTGCAGATGAATGTGCATGTGTTGTGTTGTTTAAGGTGATCTGTGGCTGCAATTCTGCTCCGTTCCGTGTCAGTTCGCTGGGATTTCAGCAGGGTCGATATACTTCCTGTGCAATAGATTGAGACACAGATAGTGGCTGAGATGATGACCTTGGGAAACATGATGGTGTGGCACGACTGAATGCACTGAAAAGAGGGAGATGCACTGTAGAATGCATTTGAGTGTCTGATCATTCATATCTGTTATGATAGACTATTATGACACCTAACACTCATCATAATCTTAAATCCTTGAAAGCTTTAAATATTTAGATTTTTTTAAACGTATACATTTATATGTATGTATGTATTTACTACAGTATATCATCTTTGCATCGAATTACAAAAAACGCTTTTGCGAGGTGTTTTATAATGCAGTGTCTATGGGGGCGGGACAGTAAATTTGACATTATTCTCTTTTCTGGCTGCTGTTATCAGTCTCATACAATTTTTTTCCCTTTTCTGAAAGTCTTGATAACACCATTGTGGAGTTTTTCTTTTCTTTTTTCAGCAAAAAGGATTGTAAAAAAATATATATTTGTTGTACTCTCCCATTCACTGGACTCTAAGTTTATCAACTATGACGACTTCTGCTACTGACAAACCCGGAAATGTTAAAAAAAGGGTCCATTGTGCCTCACTGCACAATATCTTCATTGGCATAGATGTGGCAGACGCTTGAGCTCACTTGACTGAAGTGTCTCTCATTAAAGAAAGTCTTTTGATATAAAGGGTTGTGTTTGAAATAAATTTTGGAAGAAGTGAACAGGGTATTACTGTGAAAAGTTGCATTAAAAACTACAGTGAATGAGCAAGTTTTAGTGCCTAGCCTCATGACTTTTAGCAGCTGCTTTGATTATACAGTATGCAGTGCATCCGGAAAGTATTCATAGCGCTTCACTTTTTTAACATTTTTTTGTTACAGCCTTATTCCAAAATGGATTCAATTGATTTATTTCCTCAACATTCCACACACAATCCCCCATAATGACAATGTGAAAAAAGAGTTTTTGAAATTGTTGCAAATCTATTAAAAATAAAAAACCTGAAAAATCACATGTACATCAGTATTCACAGCCTTTGCTCAATAATTTGTTGATGCTCCTTTGACAGCAATTACAGCCTCAAGTCTTTCTGAATATGATGCCACAAGCTCGGCACACCTGTCTTTGGGAATTTTTGCCCATTCCTCTTTGCAGTGCCTCTCAAGCTCTATCAGGTTGAATGGGAATCAACGGTGTACATCCATTTTCAGATCTTTCCAGAGACGTTCAATAGGATTTAGGTCTGGGCTCTGGCTGGGCCACTCGAGGACATTCACAGAGTTGTTGTGAAGCCACTCCATTGATATTTTGGTGGTGTGCTTTGGGTCATTGTCCTGCTGGAAGATGAACCTTCGCCCCAGTCTGAGGTCAAGAGCACTCTGAAGCAGGTTTTTATTCAGGATGTCTCTGTACATTGCTGCATTCATCTTTCCCTCTATCCTGACTAGTCTTCCAGTTCCTGCTTTTGAAAAACATCCCCACAGCATGATGCTGCCACCACCGTGCTTCACTGTAGGGATGGTATTAGCCTGGTGATGAGCGGTGCCTGGTTTTCTCCAAACGTAACGCCTGGCATTCACCCTGAAGAGAAATCATCAGACCAGAGAATTTTGTTTCTTACGGTCTGAGAGTCCTTCAGATGCCTTTTGTCAAATTCCAGGTGGGCTGCTATGTCCCCTTTACTAAGGACTGGTTTCCGTCTGGCCACTCTACCATACAGGCCTAATTGGTGGATTGCTGCACAGATGGTTGTCCTTCTGTAAGGTTCTCCTCTCTCCATAGAAGTACGCTAGAGCTCAGACAGAGTGACCATCGGGTTATTGATCACCTCCCTGACTAAGGCCCTTCTCCACCAATCACTCAGCTTAGATGGCCGGCCAGCTCTAGGAAGAGTCCTGGTGGTTCCAAACATCTTCCACTTACGGATGATGGAGGCCGCTGTGCTCATTGTAACTTTCAGAGCAGCAGAAATGTTTCTGTAACCTTCCCCAGCCTTGTGCCTCGAGACAATCCTGTCTAGGAGGTCTACAAACAATTCCTTTGTCTTCATGCTTGGTTTGTGCTTTGAAATGCACTGTCAACCCTGGGACCTTATATAGACAGGCGTATGCCTTTTCAAATCATGTCCAATCAACTGAATTGACCACAGGTGAACTCCAATGAAGCTGCTGAAACATCTCAAGAATGATCAGTGGAAACAGAATGTACCTGAGCTCAATTTAGAGCTTCACGGCAAAGGCTGTGAATACTGATGTACATCTGATTTTTCAGGTTTTTTATTTTTAATAAATTTGCAACAATTTCAAAAACTCTTTTTTCACATTGTCATTATGGGGTATTGTGTGTAGAATGTTGAGGAAATAAATGAATTTAAACCATTTTGGAATAAGGCTGTAACATAAAAAAATGTGGAAAAAGTGAAGCGCTCTGAATACTATCTGGATGCACTGTAGGCAATGAATGCCAATTTGAAAAAGCTCAAATGTAAGATAATGAATAATAAACAAATGCAATGTGCAATAAAGGCCTAATATGAAGTAATTTTTGATTTTGGGAATTAGTCCAGTACGAGTCAATAATTATTATTATGTTTGCTTTATTAACAAAAACCAGCATGTGCAGTTTTACCATGCAACAAAATCACGTCACATTCCTTAACAAGAAGGATTAAAAGAGAAAAGAAAAATTAAATAAAAGAAAATAATATTAATTAAATAACATAATTATCAATTTACATACAAATAAATTATACATGTTTTCAAATTTGGCGGCAAGGTGACACAGTGGTTAACACGGTCATCTCTGGGTGCTCCGGTTTCCCCCACAGTCCAAACACATGCTCTATAGATGAATTGAATAAACTAAATTGGCTGAAGTGTATGAGTGTGTGTGTGAATGACAGTGTATGGGTGTTTCCAAGTGATGAGTTGCAGCTGGAAGGGCATCCGCTGTGTAAAACAAATGCCGGAAAAGTTGGTGGTTCATTCCGCTGTGGCCACCCCTGATAAATAAGGGACTAAGCCAAAGGAAAATGAATGAATGAATGATTTTTAGCAGAAAGAACAGAATAATATGATTATAAAGAGAACAAGTAGGCAGCAGAGAACAGCGTGATACTGAACAACACACTCAAGGGATCATCATATAGTGCTCTGATATGTTGTCTCATATTGATTATATCGATAGAGCCTATAGAGTTTCTACAGAAAGTATTCATCCTCATCAATTATGCATCATTATGATGTGTTGCAATGTCTGTTTAAAGCATATTATACTAACAGCTCTGAACAGCAAGGCTTATTTCTGCCGCCATCTTCAATCCCCTCACCACAAAACAATACAAATGTTGTGTTTTTCAATGTTTTTTATTTTAACAAAAACACACAACAATGAATAACAGAGTTTACTTTAAAAAAAAATATTTACAGTATTTTCTTAATGTATCGTTTATGTTATAAAGTCTCACATGATTTTTATGACCAAAAAAAAAATCATAATAACAATGTACACTCACTGGCCACTTTATTAGGTACACCTTACTAGTACGGGTTTAGACCCACTTTTGCCTTTAGAACTGCCTTAATCCTTCATGGCATAGATTCAGTAAGGTACCCAGTGTGGTCTTCTGCTGCTGTAGCCCATCTGCCTCAAGGTTGGACGTGTTGTGTGTTCAGAGTTGCTCTTCTGCATACCTCGGTTGTAACGAGTGGTTATTTGAGTTACTGTTGCCTTTCCTCTGACATCAACAAGGCATTTGTGCCCACAGAACTGCCGCTCACTGGATATTTCCTCTTTTTCGGACCATTCTCTGTAAACCCTAGAGATGGTTATGCATTAGGATCAGTAGTTTTCATCATTGCGTGCAAAAAGGAACAATTGCGAAGGCAATTCAATATATTAGTGCTTTTTATCAAAGCAAGGACATTTTTCACAGTATTTCTTATTATGTTTTTCTTTTTTACACACTTTTTCTTTATTCGGATGAGCGCAATCTTACACTCCAGGTAGACGGAAACCTGAATAACAGCATGGAAATAAGTGTTTACATTTTGCATTTTATTTGGCAACATTTTCAAAAAGTGTTTATGTTGCATTAGTAATTATTATATATTTCTACATTCTTAATCAAGAATCATTCATTCATTCATTTATTTTCTTTTTCGGCTTAGTCCCTTTATTAATCCGGGGTCGCCACAGTGGAATGAACCGCCAACTCATCCAGCACGTTTTTACACACCGGATGCCCTTCCAGCCGCAACCCATCCCTGGGAAACATCCACACTCTGTCACAAAAATGCGAAAGAGACCCAATTGCAAGTGAATACAAGCTGGTTTATTAAACAGGGATCACAGAGAAAACAGCTGGTATAGAATTCGCTAATATTAGCGAGAGTAAGGTAGATCAATGATAAATCTCTCATAGGTATCGACAACGCTCAACAGCGGTAATAATGTTCTTCAGTGAAGCAAATCAAAGGTGAATCTCTCATGGGTATCAACAGCGGTAACAGTACAGGAAGTAGCCATAAGAAGTGCAGACAAGTCCTAAAGCAAAAGTCTCTACCGCCACTCACCACCAGCAAATTCAGCGAGGAGAGCCTAGCAGGAACAGACAAGAACAACAAGGAACTGACAACATGAGATACGAACACTGAACAGATATAGGCGCAGTAATGCGCTGCACCTGTGGTTTGTTGATCAACAGCTGAGCGGTGCTGAGCAACAGCAGTGCACGTGACCGCCCAGCTGATGACATGTAAACACAGACAGCCGCGCAGTGAAGATATACCCAAACCATCACACACACACTCATACACTACAGACAATTTAGCCCACCCAATTCACCTGTACCACATGTCTTTGGACTGTGGGGGAAACCGGAGCACCTGGAGAAAACCCACGCGAATACAGGGAGAACATGCAAACTCCACACAGAAACGCCAACTGACCCAGCCAAGGCTCGAACCAGCGACCTTTTTGCTGTGAGGCGACAGCACTACCCACTGCGCCACTGCGTCGCCCTTAATCAAGAATCTAATCACATATTTGAACAAGTACATTTTTGAGTTCATACTTTAAAAAAAAATATATATATTCATTCATTCATTCATTCATTCATTTTCTTGTCGGCTTTGTCCCTTGCGGGGTCGCCACAGCAGATTGAACCGCCAACTTATCCAGCACGATTTTACGCAGTGGATGCCCTTCCAGCCGCAACCCATCTCTGGGAACTTCCACACACACATTCACACTTATACACTATGGACAATTTAGCTTACCCAATTCATGTCTTTGGACTGTGGGGGAAACCGGAGCACCGCAAACGCAGGGAGAACATGCAAACTCCACACAGAAACGCCAACTGACCCAGCCCAGCCGAGGTTCGAACCTACGACCCAGCGATGTTCTTGCTGTGAGGCAACAGCACTACCTACTGCGCCACTGCGTTGCCATATATATGTATATATGATATATATCATGATATAGTACCATATCTGTCAATTAAAACCATTTATTAGTTTATATATATATATATATATATATATATATATATATATATATATATAAACTAATAAATGGTTTTAATTGACAGATATGGTACTATATCATGATATATATCATTATTGGGATATTAAATGACTTATATCATGATATGAGTCTAAACTAAACCAACAAATTATACCTAACGAAATTCATTTCAAAAAGATAATTTTTCAGACAAAATAGTGGTAGCCTAGTACAGATTTCAAAGAAAAATCTTAATATTAAAAAGGAAACATAAGCTGGACCACAACAGATCATATCAATGTCATAACGAATGCTCAAATTATGTAGCCCACAGTTTATAGCAAGCATCATGTTTTTAGTTAGATTGTGTCGTCTGTCATATAATGTAGGCCACAGGTCTGTTATTTTTTTTTTACTAAAGAAGATATATTATTTGAGCACCAGAAGTATAGAAACCTGTATTAGGTTTAAAACAAAACAAAAAATGGCAGTATTACAAGATTTAAATCTGTTTTTTTATATACGTATATAAAAATGGGTTTAGACATTAAATATGACTCTCCATATTCCGTGGGTTCTAATAACAGTCTGTAAAACAAAACCTCAAAATTAATGTTAAAATGTTATACTGTTCTTCATAAAAATCATCAAGAATTATTTTATTTTACTTTTTATGCTGGTGTATTGTTTTTGCAGTACTTGTGTTTTTGCACCTGTGTTATGACCAGATGTCCATTGAAATTTACAAAAAAATTAAATAAATAATAATAATCAAAGAATATTGACATTTTTATTATTTTTATTTGGTCTTATTTATGGAAGCCTTAAGAACGAAAAGAACATCTTCTTAATTTTTCTGAATCTTGGAACATAATTCAGGTCTGAAGGTGTTAGTCAACCAAAAGTGAAAATTACCTCATCGTTTACTCTTCCTAATGTGGTTTTACACCTTTATGAGTTTTGTTCTTCTGTTCAACAAAAAAAGTAGATATTTTGAATAATGCTGGTTGATTACATTTAGTCATTTAGCGGACGCTTTTGTCTAAAGTGACTTACAATTGAGTGTGTTCACCCATTTGGACATGTTATTATTCATTGTTTGTTGTATGTTCATGCATAGAACAACACTACTGTTAATAAATCATCCCAATTAGCATTTTCCACACTGCACATAATTGAGGTGTCAGTGATTAGATAAAACTGTGCACAATCTGAAACAAACTGTGAAAAGCCACTTGTCAGCCAGACTCTCTCTCTCTCTCTATCTCTCTTTCTTCCTGTTTAAGTAGGTGGTTCTTGGCCAGAATAGCCTGCGAAGTGGACCACAGTTCAGGACAGATGGTCAGACGTCTATCTGAGAGTTTCTCAAACACAAATCTTCATAGTTGTCTTTATAAAACGGCTGTGACTCATCTCCGATCACTCGTTTGTTTCTACATCAGTCTACATCATGACAGTGGGCGATTTTACCTTCCTAAAATAGCCGTGAGTTTTAGAGATGGCGAAATACAGTAGGTGAAAGGCTGTTTTTTTTTTTGTTTTCCATATGTAATTCCCAAAGGAGCAAGAGAACGTGTAGCGTTTGACACCAAGACCCTGAAACCCCTCTGAGGCTTGGCTTACATTACACTTCTCCTCCAAACTAGCAGGTCAGGGGTTCAGGAAATATGTAATGCAGCACAACCTCCTCGGTTAGTGATTAATGATCATCTGTCCACCTTTATACACAGTGTAGATTTCATTGCACATTCTTATCATTCTGTTGAGTGTTATTAATAGAGCCTATATTCACAAAACATTCTTGAACATTATCACACAGCTGTCTGGAATACTCGATTCTGATTGGTCAGTCGTGACATTCTAAGGTATGTTATTCCCAGTTAACAACCGCTAAATAACATAGGCTCATCTGTGAACTTCGATTAACCTTTACTGTTAGTAAATACATTCACATCCATATACTTGCATCCATGTTCATTTGTCTGCTTGTCTCTAACACTGCAGTTTTTGTCTGTTTGGTTGTCATCTTGTAAATTAATAATATGTAGTTTAGTGGTTTTAGTGGTTTATTTTACTTAGCCAGTTTCGCTTCTGTGTTTTTGACTGTTTGGCGCCATCTTGTGACTGAATAATGTGCAGGTTATGGCCCTTTTCCACATTGTGGTATGGTACGTTATGGTATCCCAGCAAACATTTGTGTGTTTAATAGATGTCTAATAGACATCTAAACGTAGACAGCTTGGCTAAAACAAGGCTAAACTTGGGCTGTCAGTGAAAATCTAATAGACGTCTAAGAATAGCCCAAAACTAGACTAGTCATCAAATAGACAGATTAGACAGACTTCTGACGCGATCCGAGACCAGCGACGAGATGATCCCAAGGTTTTCTGGACCAGGCCGTATCCTGAGCAGCTGCTGTGGTGGTCATTGTGGAGTGAGAACATGAGACTGACTCCTGTGATGCTACAAAAGGCCAGACGAGTCTTCGCTGAGGTCCAGCTTCCTGTGCCTAGACTGCAGCTCTGCACAAGACGTTTGGCCTTAGGGGAAATGGTCGTGCCCAACTGAGCCTGGTTTCTCTCGAGGTTTTTTAAAATCTTCGCTTTCGCCAATTGGTCAAGTTTTTTCCTCGCCGCTGTCGCCACTGGCTTGCATGGTTCGGGATCTGTAGAGCTGCGCATCGATGGATTTGCTCTTCAGTGTTTGGACTCTCAGTAGTGATTATTAACCCACACTGAACTGAGCTAAACTGAACTGAACTTAATCTCTGAAAACTGAACTGACTTTGTTTCAATTCACTATAATCTTCCATGTGAAGCTGCTTTGACACAATCTACATTGTATAAGCGCTATACAAATAAAGATGAATTGAATTGAATTGAATTGAACTTCATATGTGTAGTCATTCATTTCTATTTAGTTGATGACTAGTCTAGTTTTGGCCTATTCATAGACGTCTATTAGATTTTCACTGACAGCCCAAATTTAGCCTTGTTTTAGTCAAGACAACTATGTTTAGACGTCTATTAGACATCTATTAGACATCTTTTAGAAACAAAAAATGCTTGCTGGGATGAGTCAGTACGGGTCACCTTTATCAGGCTTGGGTTTCCACTGCTAAAATGGTACCAATGGTACTCTTTTGGTGGACGTGGTGGACGACAGTAAGTTTCAGTCCACGTCATTCTCGCTCGAGGAAATGTCAAAGTAAAGCTGTACAGATCATTCACATATCATATGAGAAGCACTTCTCACAAAACAGAGGCTTTATACACATAAATACTTGTGTATAAATGTTTATTACTAACCTTTGTATCAACATGATTTGATTATAACTGAAGATCAATGCGAAATAGCCTACTGTAACGTCTGCAATTATATAAAATAATTAATAAATGCAACATATATGAACACATACAAACACTTACAGTCTCTGATATGTTACCAATTACAGAAAAAACTACACACAGCATACATTTAGTCCTTACTTGGGTTCAAAAACAACACGCAACATGTAGCCCAGTCAGTGCAAACCTCTCATCTGTGTCTTTAATCTTCACCAGCACATGTAACCTCTTGTTAGAGAGTAATTCCATCATTCCCAGTTCACAACAGTCCAAAAGGCGATGATAAACATGGCAGTTTGTTCATGGTTTAGCTTGCTGAAAGAATTAATTGCTCCTTTGTATTTTCCGGCTTCTCCTTAGATTTTTCACGCTTCACTCTTGCGTTTGTCCGTTTCTGAAAGGATCGGATGTCAGAAGCACTTCAATAATCACGTGCACGTTATTATCATCAGCTCAAGAAGTTCGCTATTTCAAATATCGACGCACACACGAGCGCAAGCTTTAGACGGCCTTGTAAAAAACTACGGGGCACAGGGTAAATTCTGCTCTTCTTCTTGGCTTTGTGGCTGTTCATCAAGACGGCGACAAGGTTTGTTTGAGCTCTGGTCAACCATGGCTCGTGTTTATATGTATATATTATTACAGTGTAATGTCTCGGCTGTGTTTTTAAAAATGTCGCTTCCTTTGTTTTCATTTTCCTGGCTTGTTGCACGAGCGAGTGACATTTCTCTTTAAACAGCGTTCAGTTGCGCGTCTAGCTCCGCCTTTTGGTACCCAAAAAGTGGTACAGTACGGTTCGCTTTTAGGTACCTTTTGACAGTGGAAATGGCCATAAAAGCATACCGAACTGTACTGTACCGTACCGTACCACTCAGTGGAAATGGGCCATTAGTATGAAGGTATATTTGTGCGAAACTCCCAAGCAGCTGTAAAAGTTTAATTTGTAGTTGTAAAGAATAGCCACAAATGTGTATTAGTAAATTTGTACTCGCAGAGCAAATTTGCAAATGTGTATCAGTAAATTTGTACTTGCAGAGCAAATTTGCAAATGTGTACCTTCATACATTAGTGTATACTCCATCAGTTGTTTTAGGTTCTGTCAGCTTTGCATTTAATAACGTTTTTTATAAACTATTATGACTCAGCGACACGGTGGCGCAGTAGGTAGTACTGTCACCTCACAGCAAGAAGGTTGCTGGTTCAAGCCTCGGCTGGGTCAGTTGGCATTTCTTTGTGGAGTTTGCATTTTCTCCCCGCATTCGCATGGGTTTCCTCCAGGTGCTCCGGTTTCCCTCGCAGTCCGGGTTAGGTGAATTGGGTAAGCTAAATTGTTCGTAGTGTATGTCTGTAAATCAGAGTGTATGAGTGTTTCCCAGTGATGGATTGCAGTTGGAAGGGCATCCGCCGCGTAAAACATGTGCTGGATGAGTTGGCGGTTCATTCCGCTGTGGTGACCCCAGATTAATAAAGGGATTAAGCCGAATAGAAAATAAATGAATGAATGAATTATGGCTCAGAACAATGTTTTTATTGTCAAATTTTTATGTTTTGTGGCAAGCATGTAATAAACGGCACAGTATAAAGTATATCCAGGCGATTGTTTTCGCAGAATAAGCATTTAAAAAAAATTAACATGTCAGTGACTGCTGCATGCAGTGACTTGCAGTAACACGTGGTAAAAAGAAGTCTTTGACGCTTTCTTGTGCTTTACCTGTATCAGTTATCACTGCTTACAGAAACTGGTAGGTTGAAAGATAATGTACAGGATAGGGTTGGGCCGATAGACGATGCAATCGTCCATCGCCGATGGCCAATAAACTTCACGATGCTGAGCTGGCATCGCGATCCATCGCCCCGCCCCACATTTATATTGATATATAACTTAATATTTGCATGTCATCTTAATAGCAATAACGGTCTTTTCATGAGCTGTGTTATATTTTACTTATAGCTGCTGTTTGCACGGCTGACAGCATCGTGAGGATTAAATACATCGTGAGGATTATACAGCACCTCTCGCGCTTAAAATGTGTAGATTCAGTGGCAAACGCTGTTACCTGGAAACCCCATCCCACAGACTTTACAGTAAATGGCTTTAGTCATTTTCATAGCGGACTTTAAGCCACTGGAAGTCTTTTATCCACTCTTGGAAAAGTGTAAATGGTGGATTAACATTCAGCACATGATCACTAATAAGATGTGCCATTATTAGTAACGTTAGGGTTTCTAAAACTAAATCTGTCAGTGTTATTTTCATTCTCTCTTCTTCAGCGCTTCACATTTTCGCGGTTGCAGCTCCTGTCATGTGAAGGCAGAAGGCATTGACTGAGTGATTGACAGCTGATATTAACCAATCCATTCGCGTTCAGTTCTAGAGCAGTGGGCCAATAAGAAGAGCACAAAGGCGGGGCAAGCATTACGGGCATTTTTTACTTCAGCAAGTTCACATAACAACTGTTTTAATCTGTTCCTGAGCGCTGCGTTTGGGGTCTTTAGGTGCAAAGATGCATCCTGCATAAATGTCTCCTAAACCAGCACACGCAGTGAGTATTGCAGTGAAAGCAGGTCGCACAGCAACAATTTATGCACTAGCACAAATGCTTGCAAATATATATTTTAGGTCGCATAAAAGTTCGGGCGCATACGCTGAAACGGTTGAGCCCTAGCATCTTTACTTGTTATTATTTCCTCATAATAATAGTAATAAAATAAGGAAGTTATCATTAATCACAATACAAATTACAGTGAACTCCAAATGAACTCTAGTCTGGTCTCCGCCACCAACTGTGTGAAAAAGCCATTATAAGGACACAGATCACTCTGCTTATTCATGGCAGAGTCCCGCGGAAAAAAAGTGATTGACAGGTGGTAATTTGTGTATAACTTTATTTATTTATGGTTTGGTTATGGGTAAAGCAAAGACCATGTGGGTCAGGTAGTGAAAACGATAGGCTACAATTATTAAATTTGTTATGAATCAATTGATATTTAACAACAAAGACCCCCACCCCACCTACAACGACGATACCATCGTCCATCGCCGATGTTCACATTAGACATTGTACGATGCCAAATTGGTCAACATCGCCCAACCCTAGTACAGTATTTCCTACATTGGGTAATATTAAACATCACAACATAACATTTGATAAATATAAACCATAATGTAATTCTATGGGATGTGCACAATGCTTTGATTGGTGGATCTTGCTTTGTGGGTTATTATGGGTAAGGTAGGATAGATATTACTTAATGTTCAATGCTTGTTTTTAATAAAGCTAAAATTACAATAAAGATCTGTCTTGTTAGGTAAACACTAAAATGTAATTCTCTATGGATTTTGTCTCTTGTATCTCCTCTATTGCACTGTTTAGCCAGAGCTTTTTAGACATATAATGCCTCATTGTGATTTTGATTTCTTTATTAACATAAACAGCCTTTTATACTAACACTGGGCGTGCATATGGCCTTTATAACTGTTGCCTGCTGTGTGGAATCTGAACGCCGGCAGACAGAGAGATAGACAGGCAGTAAGAAATTCATCCAACATCATTTATTATTCATGGAGACTCTTTGTGAAAACCTGATTCTGCTTTCTCTCAGTTTGTGTGTGTGTTTGCCCTGTTTTCCTTACGTTGTGGGGACCAAATGTCCAAATGACCTTTTTTTTGTCCCCATGAAGAAAACTACTCATAAATCACATAGAATTAAGTATTTTGAACATGTAAAAACGCAGATTGTTTCCAAAGGGTTGAGTTTAGGGATAGGGTTGGGGTAGTGGGATCGAATTTACAGTCTGTACAGTATAAACATCCTTATGGTATGAGAAATCACAATAAGGATAGCTGAAGGATAGTGTGTGTGTGTGTGTGTGTGTGTGTGTGTGTGTGTGTGTGGTGTGTGTGTGTGTGTGTGTGTGTGTGTGTGTGTGTGTGTGTGTGTGTGCGCGTGCGTGCGTGCGTGCGTGCGTGCTTGCGTGCGTGTGTGTGTGTGTGTGTGCTTGGAAAACATTTTTGTCCAAAAAGCTCAAATGCTAGCGGTGATCAAAGATTGGACTCAACATACAGTATGTGATAATAACACACTACAAATCTGCAAAAATAAATAAAAAAAATTAAATAAAAGTAAAAAGTATAAAAAATAAATAAAATAAAAATATCAAACAAAATAAAGAATAATAATAAATAAAAATAAAATAAAAAAGTAAAGTAAAAATACAATAAAATAAAAAAACAACAATAATAAAATTAAATAAATAAATTAAATAATAATAAATAAAATAAAAAGAATAAAAAAATACATTAATTAAAAAAGTAAAAAGAAAAAAATGAAAAAGAAATAAATAATTCAAATAAATAATAGTAAATAAAATTAAATAATAAATAATAATGAATAAAAAATTTATTAAAAAAGTAAAAAGATTAAAAAAATAATGAAAACGAATAATAAATCATTTAAATAAATAATAAAAATAAATAATAAATAATAATTTAATTACAAAAGTAAAAAGAAAGAAAATTTTAAATAAAATTAAACATGAAAATAAAATAAATTAAAATGAACAAAATAAAAAATAGCAAACAAAATAAAGAATAATAATAAATAAAAAATAAAATAAAAAAGTAAAAATAAAATAAAAAACAATAATAATAAAATTTAATAAATAAATTAAGTAATAATAAATAAAATACAAATAATAAAAAATACATTCATTAAAAAAGCAAAAAGGAAAAAAGGAAAAATAAATAAATCATTTAAATAAATAATAATAAATTAAATTAAATTAAAAATAATAATAAATAAAAATGTAATTAAAAAGTAAAAAGATTTAAAAAAAAATAAATAAAAACGAAAAAATTAATAAATAATAATAAATATAATAAAATAATAAATAATAATAAATAATAATTTGATTACAAAAGTAAAAAGAAAGAAAATTTAAAATGAAATTAAACATGAAAAATAAAATAAATAATAACAAATGAAATAAAATAATAAATAAAACTAAATAATAATTATAATACAAATAATAATAAAAAATAAATAATAAATAGATACAATAAAATTAATAAAGAAGCTAAAATAAAGAAAACAAATAAAGAAAAACACAAAGCAGATTATTTTGCTGACATTTACTGTTGTAAAAGGCATCAAAAATCAGATTATGAATTGAAATTGCAAAGTGAAGTGAGGGAGAAAGACTAAACATCAGTTAAAGAACCAGACGTTCACATTTTCTGCTATCTATAGTATATTTGTGGCTCATACAGAGTAAGCCTATAGGGTTTCTTTGGTTATATGTTGTTGCCTAGTAGTAATGTCACTTCAACTGTATTTATATATACAGTATATATATATTTTTTGTTTGGAACTGTGCAAGTCTAGTAATGGGTTCTTGTATTACTATGTGTGTGTGTGTGTGTGTGTGTGTGTTAGCATGCACCTTTTGTTCCTTACACTGTGTCTTGATATAAGTTCACATTGTTGTTGCAGATGAAATATAACACAGGAAACGTGATTTAAAAATTTCCCAGGTGGCTAGATATTAATTAATAGTCATTCTAATAACTTTCCCGAAGCCTCTCTACTTGATGGTTGGTCTCTCGTGTCTGACATGTTTGTAGTTTATTTACACTTTTTAGTTCTTTTTAGTTTAGTTTGTAGTTCTAATCGAATTCACGTCCAACACGCAATGCACTGTGGGCAATATTAGCGGTTAAAGTATGGATGGTTTCATATACAGTATAAATAGCAGACCGTCCAGAAACCTTTGGCATACTCTTTTCAACATACTACAGTTTGGGACATACTAATTAGATTTATTATATATATATATATATATATATATATATATATATATATATATATATATATATAATACTATTTATAATGGTATTCGAATGGTATTGGATATAAGAAATGTCCCCACAAGTATAGCAGTACCGGTAAATATTGGCCTTTTTTTGGACAATTCTTCATCCCCTTGAGAACAAATGTCTCATAAATCACACAGAATGAAGTACTGTGAAAATATATAACTGCATGTGCTGGTGTGTGTGTGTCTATGTGTGTGTGGAATTGTACAATGTACCTCCTAACAGATTGGATGTCTACTGGTGTTAGTTTCCCATGTATTGTATTGCCTGTTTATTGCCATTTTAAATGAGTTACTGCAAATGCGATTTATCATAAACTGCAGAGTTTAGTAAGCACATAGAGAAAACCTTGTTGAACACACATACTGGAGTATATTAACTTAGTAATTTAGGCACCCTATTGTGACAATTACATGAAAAACAGCTCTGTATTTTGTATATTTTTTAACAATCAATTCAGTTGAAGTCCTCTCCCACCTGTAAACACACTTGTCAAGTCACAGAAGGAGAAGAGGTCGTGAATTGTGATTAATTCCTATAATGTGTTGTGTCTTCATTGTATCTTTACATTAGTGTTTTTGCAGTCGTCTGTTCCCGTGTTCTGTCTCAGTCATCGTGGTGCTGCTGGCTCATTGTAATGTGATCTTGCTGACTGTTACCTCCCTTTACCTCCATTTTCTCCATACTTTTCTCATTCCTGCTCAAACTGAAGGATTGTGCCTTTCTCATCTTGATGCAAACAAACCTTCAAGTCTGTTTAGTTTAATTCTATTATATATATATATATATATAAATACTATAGGTGGGCATAGATTATTTTTTTTAATCTAGATTAATCTAGATTAAAATGGCTCATTTGAATTCTGCCGAAGGCATTCAGAATATGTGTGCTACCCAAATAATAAGTCTTTGAGAACGGGTTTCTCAAGCCAGGTGGCGCATTAGACCAGGGGCTCATCTCCTGTTTCCAAAATGCATCACAAACTGCTTGAGAAACTGTCCTACTATGATAATTGGTGATGAAAATAAATGATGTTCAATAAGATGTACTTGTGTTTACTAACTGTTTATTTAGTTAAACATGAATGTTGAACTGTAGGCCTACATAAGCTCCAAACAGCGATTTCATACTTGCTTTTGATGTACGTACATACAGAAAATGCTGCTTCGCAAAGGCAAATTTACAGAGCCCTGACGGTGTCAAACATTGAGTATGTTTACATGGGCAACAATACTTTAATACGATTTTAATATGATTAAAACAATACTCTGATTAAGAGTCTACCATGTAAACAGCGATTTTTGATTACCTTAATGCGACTAAAGTCATTACTGAACTAAACAGAAATGGAATTGAGACGTGAAGTATGCAGATATTAGTGGCGTTACTGACAAACTATTCCCGTCATATAGGACTTTTCGCCATATTTTCCGACAAGATCCACACAGGCGGCTGTCAATAAAGGACCGCACAGACGCACACACACACACAAATCGCGAAATGCAAAAGTTTTTTTTCTTCTCATTTGGCATGCATTATTAAATTCCATAACACTCTCACCTGTCCTTACTCATTTATTTGCGTCTAATACCCCAGTTTGTCACGAAGGCATGAATGAAATGTTCGTGAGTTAAAGTGAAACTGCTCAACTGCAGTTAGAGTCAGACATCCTGCTGATTTGATTCAGAAGGGCACTTCTTTCCCAGACGGCTCACCGGTCAGGTATACATCCGCGCTAAACTATCAAGGTGAAAGTCATCATAGCTTGCGTAGAAAAGACCCAGCTCTCTCCCAACTTTGAGGATAGATTAACGGCGATAATTTTTTTATAGCGCGATAAGAGTCTCGCGTTAACACAGCACGTTAACACCGATAACGGCCCACCACTAATAAATACAGTGTATCCGGAAAGTATTCATAGCGCTTCACTTTTTTCTAAGGCTGCTCGTTTATGGGAAAAATCATAATCACGATTATTTTGGTCATAATTGTAATGACGATTATTCAAAACGATTACTGCCAAATCAAAATTATTCGCCCTCCTGTTAATTATTGTAATTTTATTGAGCAGGGGTATGAAAGTCTGCTGTTTCACAAAAACTGAAGCATGTATTTCCAGTGAGCCTGTGTTGGGGATTAAAGTAACTCCTAATTATAAGGCGGAAGATATTATTGTGATTTTTGTTTCCACCAGTGGCACGAATCCTTCATATTCACTCTTTCAAACAGCGTTCAGCGTCTTGAAGGTTTATATTATTTGAGCTGTAGTTGTTATAAATGTTGTAATGTCTCAATCCAGCTGGTGTTCACCTTTCCGTGAGCTTTGATTGTAGGAAGTCTTCTGATCTTTAATTTATCTCCTACTGCAGACGGGAGAGGCTTGAGCTTGAAAGACACGAAAAGCAGATGAATCAATTTACCCTGCAAAACTTTCTTCTGGGTCATGTAGCATATCCAGCCAAATAAACATCTTGTTTTTTTGTTGTTGCTTTTGTAGAAATTAGGTTCAGCTTCTTTTTGATGTGCATATGAAACCTATAATGCAAATCCGCAGAATACAGGTTGATGTACAAGTCGAAGTCAGAATTATTAGCCACCCTGTATATTTTTGTTCTCAATTTCTGTTTAACGAAGAGAAGATTTGTTCAACACATTTCTAAACATAATAGTTTTAATAACTCATTTCTAATAACTGATTTATTTTATCTTTGCCATGATGACAGTAAATAATATTTGACTAGATATTTTTCAAGATGCTATTTTTCAACTTAAAGTCCCATTTAAAGGCTTGACTAGGTTAATTAGGCAAGTCATTGTACAGTATAATTATGGTTTGTTCTGTAGCAGGGTGTTCGCGGGGTCTTAACAAGTCTTAAACTTCAAAAACAAAATTTTAGGCCTTAAAAACTCTTAAATTCACAGAAATATTGTCTTGTAGGTCTTAAATAATTTTAAACAGGTTCTAATTTGAAAAGTTGTCAAAGTAATGTTACCCAATTGGGCTGACACCCATCCAATCACCAACAATCTATTTAAAATATATTATATATATATATATTACATTTTTTATTGCTAAGAGATGATTATTTCACAACAGCTGTTAGACATTTTACTGCAATTTATTAATTATTTATTAAATTCCCCAATCAGGAAAAGAAAACTAAAAGCAATTCCTTATGACAGGGATGTCCAAACTCGGTCCTGAAGGGCCAGTGTCCTGCAGATTTTAGCTCCAACTTGCCTCAACACACCTGCACATATGTTTCTAGAAAGCCTAGTAAGAGCTTGATTAGCTATAGCCCAGGTGTGTCTGATTGGGGTTGGAACTAAACTTTGCAGGACATCGGCCCTCCAGGATCGAGTTTGGACCTCCCTGCCTTATGATAATAATAGCAATACAGTGTATCCGGAAAGTATTCAGAGCGCTTCACTTATCCACATTTGTTTATGTCACAGCCTTATTCCAAAATGGATTAAATTCATTGATCTCCTCACAATTCTACACACAATACCCCATAATGACAATGTGAAAAAAGAGTTTTTGAAATTGTTGCAAATTTATTAAAAATAAAAAACCTGAAAAATCAGATGTACATCAGTATTCTCAGCCTTTGCCGTGAAGCTCTAAATTGAGCTCAGGTACATTTTGTTTCCACTGATCATTCTTGAGTTGTTTCAGCAGCTTCATTGGAGTTCACCTGTGGTAAATTCAGTTGATTGGACACGATTTGAAAAGGCATACGCCTGTCTATATAAGGTCCCAGGGTTGACAGTGCATGTCAAAGCACAAACCAAGCATGAAGACAAAGGAATTGTCTGTAGACCTCTGAGACAGGATTGTCTCGAGGCACAAGGCTGGGGAAGGTTACAGAAACATTTCTGCTGCTCTGAAAGATCCAATGAGCACAGAGGCCTCCATCATTTGTAAGTGGAAGATGTTTGAACCACCAGCTTCCCAGAGCTGGCCGGCCATCTAAGCTGAGTGATCTGGGGAGAAGGGCCTTAGTCAGGGAGGTGATCAATAACCCGATGGTCACTCCGTCTGAGCTCCAGTGTTCTTCTGTGAAGAGAGGAGAATATAGCATAATATTTATAATGAAACTTAAGGTTTTATAACAGAAATTCATTACGTTGAATAGGAATACTCAATTCATTTTGGACCGAAAGCAAACAAATATATTTTTTTGAATATTCGTGTAGTTTTCTTCATAATAAATATACATTTAACACATTAAAATATGTGGTTAAGAAATAACTACATTTGTTTTTTTTTCAATTCCATTGATCCAACTGGGCCATTACCAAAAATCCTTAGTGTTTAGGCCTGTATACATCTAAAATCTCATTCATAATGGTCTTAAAAGGGTCTTAAAAAGTCTTAAATTTGACTTGATGAAAACCTGCAGAAACTATGTGTAAAAAAAATATTGCTTAAGAAGGCTAATAATATTGACCTGAAAATGGTTTTAAAAACTGCTTTTATTCTAGCTGAAATAAAACAAATAAGACTTTCCTCAGTAGAAAAAACATTATAGAAAATACTGTGAAAATTTTCGTCTGTTAAACATAGTTTGGGAAATATATATATATAATTGTGCTAATAATTGTGACTTCACCTGTATGTTTTCTTTGTGCTATAGAAATATCGGTATCAGGATGAAGAGACTCCGCCCCTGGAGCACAGCCCCGCCCACCTGGCTCACAGCAAGAGCGCAGAGATGCTGCACACCAGCGATAAGAACCTGGCGGCTATGGACTCCGTGCACAGTTATGCTCCTCACACGCACATCTCACCAATAAAGGTATGTATAAATATATAAACACACTCTGTAGTGGAGATTGGGATGGTAATATTGTTTGCGTTTCTCAGAGAAAAGACCCTGAAATCAGAAAAACAAACAGGTGGACCCATATTGAAATCAGATATGCAAATGACATAAATGAAATACAGGTTCATATTTGAATTTCACGGATATAAAATGTCCAACATAGGCTCATTCTGAAAACGTAGCCCTGTATACATTTGTGGAGGTTGCAAATTATGTAGCCAGAGGTACGAATGGCTGCATTTTGTCTTTAAAATGAACTCTATGGGGCGGTATTACGCCGTTCCTTTTCACACTTATCAATTGACCGCTTACCTCCGTATGGACAGCTTTCCTGCTGTTACCAGTTTGTCCAGTAACTCACCATGTATGTCAGCGGACTTGAGATGCAGAGAGGAGTGGACCATGTCAAATCTGATGAAGAACGGATCCAAAAAGCGGGTGAAACAAAAACAAGCAAAAAATAAAAAATAAACAAGTAAATAAATGGGTGAGAATGTGGTAAAATCTGAAAACAGGGTAAAAATCAGGCGAGGGCTTTTCTTTTTCTGGATTGCTTTAGAAAACACTGTCGGTTGGGTTTAGGGAAGTGGGTGGGCGCTGGTCAATCGGTGCTTTTGAAAACACTATTGATTGGATTTAGGAAAGGAGGGGTGTGGGTCAGTCGATCAGTCAGTCAGTCAGTCAGTCAGTCAGTCGACTGCGTTCTCTGGTGGATTTACGCGAGAACAGCAGGCGTGAACGGCACTCATGAGAGGAATTTGAGATGTGAAAAAGCATACACAGCGGCCTCTGGTGGATTCGTGAAAACAAAAACTGCAAAAAAAGTAGCTCCTGGGACGTATTTGGTGCTCTCCAGACATGTATATAGGGGTACGTTTTCAGAATGAGCCTGGGTTGCATATATGACATACAAGTTCATATTTGTATTTTACAGATATAAAACGCCATACAGTATTTATAACGTAAATTTCAAAATATTGCAAAAATAGCTGTTTACATATTTCTTTTCAACCACTGGAATTGCGAATGAGTACTTGTATGTTAAATGCATGTTCGATTTGATTAGTTCATACATGAACACATAGTGTATATAACATCATAGCTTTATATTTAAACATATACTGTATGTACATATTTGTTATTCCAGTTCTTGAAAAAAAAAAATTTTTAAGAAATCTTTTATACCGTCTGCTATTATTATATTAAAAAAATGACCATGTCGTTCACCCAAGTAGTTCATATGTTATTCTGTGACACTGTGAATCTGTTTGTGGTTTTATAGCCAGGGTTGTGTGTTGGTAATTGGTGGTGTAGGAAGCTTTGTGTTTGTGTTTTTGTATTTGTGATGTTTGGTGATGTTTTTAGTAACATTTTGTGAGGCCAATTTCCACATGTGTGGACAATAAAGACTTCTTTTTTTTATAATTATTTTATTAGGGGTTTTTCACCTTTATTATAATAGGACAACAGATATTTCAGACAGGAAAGCATTGGGAACAGAGAAAGGGGAAGGATCGGCAAAGGACCTTATGCCAGGAATTGAACTCGGGTCGCCGTGGTGCAATATGTCGATGCACAGTACCACGAGGCTAATGGCGCCAACGACAATAAAAACTTCTAATCATATATACTGTATGTAAACAGCCGTGTTTGCAATATTAATGTAATGTGCATTTATATAGTGCATTTATTGTGTATGGCCATACATCCAAAGCGCTTAACAATCATGAGGGGGGTCTCTCCACACCACCACCAGTGTGTAGCATCCACTTGGATGATGCGACGGCAGCCACAGGACAACGGCGCCAGTGCGCTCACCACACACCAGATATTGGTGGAGTGGAGAGACAGTGATAGAGCCAATTCGGTGGATGGGGATGATTAGGAGGCCATCATCTGTAAGGGCCGATTGAGGGACTTTGGCCAGGACACCGGGGTTATACCCCTACTCTTTTATGAGAAGTGCCATGGGATTTTTAATGACCACAGAGTCAGGACCTCGGTTTAACGTCTCATCCGAAAGACGGCGCCCACCGACAGTGTAGTGTCCCCTTCACTTTTACTGGGGCATTAGGACTCACACAGACCACAGGTTGAGTGCCCCCTGCTGGCCTCTCTAACACCACTTCCAACAGCAACCTTCCCAT
Organism: Danio kyathit; assembly: GCA_903798195.1. Lineage (NCBI taxonomy): Eukaryota > Metazoa > Chordata > Actinopteri > Cypriniformes > Danionidae > Danio > Danio kyathit. Next base: position 80,357,699 of record LR812523.1, on the reverse strand, counting down.
GTGGTCTCCCATCCAGGTACTGACCAGGCTCAGCCCTGCTTAGCTTCAGTGAGTAACCGGTCTTGGGCTGCAGGGTGATATGGCTGTGGCCATATCATATCATGTGGCCATCAACACGATAACTCAGTGGTTAGCACTGTTGGCTCACAGCAAGAAGATCGCTGGTTGGATTCCCGGCTGGGCCAGCTGACATTTCTGTGTGGAGTTTGCATGTTCTCCCCATGTTGGCGAGTGGTTTCCTCAGGGTGCTCCGGTTTTCCCCACAGTCCAAACACATGCGCTATAGGAAAATTGGATTAACTAAATTGGCCATAGTGTGTATGAGTGTATAGGTGTTTCTCTGTACTGAATTGCAGCTGGAAGGGCATCCGCTACGTAAAACATATGCCGGAATAGTTGGCGGTTCATTCCGTTGTGTTGACCCCTGATAAATAAGGGACTAAACCGAAGGAAAATGAATGAAGTTCATATTTGGATTTCATGGATATAAAGTGTCATACAGTTTATGTAACATAAATTATTGCAAAAATAGCTGTTTACATATTTTTACATCCTTGCAAATATATGTTAAAATACATGTTTAATTTAATTCTGTAAATCTCTGAATGAATACACACAAATATTTTTATCCATTTCTCAGTAAATATAGGTCATATACAGTTGAAGTCAGAATTATTAGCCCCTCTTTGAATTTATTTTTCTTTTTTAAATATTTCCCAAATGATGTTTAACAGAGCAAGGAAATTTTTACAGTATGTCTGATAATATTTTTTCTTCTGGAGAAAGTCTTATTTGTTTTATTTCGGCTAGAATAAAAGCAGATTTTAATTTTTTTTTAACCATTTTAAGGTCAAAATTATTAGCCACTTTAAGCAATTTTTTTTTCGACTGTCTACAGAACAAATCATCGTTATACATTAACTTGCCTAATTACCCTAACCAGCCTAGTTAATATAATTAACCTAGTTAAGCCTTTAAATGTCACTTTAAGGTGTATAGAAGTGTCTTAAAAATATCTAGTCAAATATTATTTACTGTCATCATGGCAAAGATAAAATAAATCAGTTATTAGAGATGAGTTATTAAAACTATTATGATTAGAAATGTGTTAAAAAAATCTTCTCTCCGTTAAACAGAAATTGGGGAAAAAAATAAACAGGGGGGCTAATAATTCTGACTTCAACTGTATATTGGTGCATTTGAACAAAACAGATTTATTAAACAGATATATTTATTAAAATAATATTTTAGTCACCAAACATCATTAGAAATAGCAAGATACTATTTAATTATTTTCAGAATATTGCAAAAAAAATAACTAACTACAATTTTTTTTTTGTTTGTTTCTCTTGATTTTTGATCTTTTTAAAGTTTTTATTGAATATTCCCCTAAATATTTCCCTAACGTAAACATTTGGGCTACTAATTTTGGACCATTATCATATTGGCTTCAGTACTGACTAATCTAATGTATATGCAGAATTATAATTTTGAAAAGCGTCCTATAGAAAATACTGCTTTTAAAAATGATTTCTACACTATCTGACTAAAGTCTTGTCATTGATCCCAGTTGTAAGAGCAACAAATAATAACTTGACTTCTAGTTGATCATTTGGAAAAGTGGCAGAAGGTGAATTTTTCCGATGAATCATCTGTTGAACTGCATCCCAATCATCACAAATACTGCAGAAGACCTACTGGAATCCTCATGGAGCCAAGATTCTCACAGAAATCAGTCAAGTTTGGTGAAGGAAAAATCATGGTTTGGGGTTACATTCAGTATGGGGGCGTGCGAGAGATCTGCAGAGTGGATGACAACATCAACAGCCTGAGGTATCAAGACATTTGTGGTGCTCATTACATTACAAATCACAGGAGAGGGCAAATTCTTCAGCAGGATAGCGCTCCTTTTCATACTTCAGCCTCCACATCAAAGCTCCTGAAAGCAAAGAAGGTCAAGGTGCTCCAGGATTGGCCAGCCCAGTCACTATACATGAATATTATTGAACATGTCTGGGGTAAGATAAAGGAGGAGGCATTAAAGATGAATCCAAAGGATCTTGATGAACTCTGGGAGTCAAGCAAGATGCTTTCTTTGCCATTCCAGATGACTTTATTAATAAGTGATTTGAGTCAGTGCAGAGATGTATGATGCAGTCCTCCAAGCTCATGATGGAGTCAGACACAATATTTTCCACTGCACCATGACTTTATATACTTTACTGGACATTATTTCTGTTCAGTGACAAGACTTTTGTCTAAGTAAAGTCAAACCTTACTGTCCTAATTAAATCATTAAACATCAAGACATGATCATATTTTATTTTGGTCAAATAAGCGTAATCTAGAGGCCTTTGCCTTTCATATAAGCCGCTTCTGATACCAAATGATCAACTAGAAGTCAAGTTATTATTTGTTCTTCCTAAAACTTGGATAGGCGACAAGACTTTTAATTAACAAATTAATTTTAACAACTGTATTTCAATAAGCAAAACTGCACACACACACACACTGTATACTAACAATACATGTTCACTACCATTCTGCACTTGACGTCTTGCTGTTGTCTTTGTGAAAGTGTTCATGTGCTTGGAGTGTTGTCCACAAAATCAATCCACTTTATGATGTGTGTGTTCGTGTGTGTGTGTGTGTGTGTGTGTGTGTGTGTGTGTGTATCGACTGCTCTACTGCACTATATTTCTCAGTGCCAGCCCTGTTCTGTTTCTTTCTCCACCTGTCTTACTGTCTCCGTCTGACCTCCGTGTTCACTTCCTGCTGCTTCGCCTGTTTCCTCTGCCTTCAGTAGGTGTGTGTGTGTGTGTGTATTCTGTGTGCGGAGGCTGATCAAAGCCTCCCAAATACTCAGATTTGGCCACCTCCTCTGACTCTACATAGACACACTTGTGCATACACACGCACACACATAGAGAGTAACACACAATACTGACACACAATATACTACTTTCCACGTTTAGACTGACCTTGTAAATATTTTAACACGCATGAGGAACGCTAGCCACTATTTCTGAATAATCATATCAGCATCCACGCCAGATGATGAACAATAATTCATGTGCAGGAGAGACACAGGTATACCATATGCTGTTATTCATGCATCTTAGTGGTCGACTAATATGTTTGGTGCAGAAGGTCTTTAGCATGATGCTCATTTCCATGCTTGTGTGTGTATGTGTGTGTGTGTGAGTGTGAAGGGCGTTTGGCTGGACATGAAGGTCAGAAAGCAGGCGACTCCTCCTTTCTCTCTCTCTCTCTGTGTGTGTGTGTGTGGATGTGTCTGTGGTACCATCTGTCTACATATGAAACACGACACACACACATCCACATATAACCATAGGATGCCTTAACTGTACTGCTTTCATGAAATTTACAGTATGTGGACGTTGCAAACAAATCTGATCATTAAAATCATTAATCAGTGTAAATGTTTGATTGAAAACTATTTATAATATATATTTAAAATATTTTCTGTATTATAATAATTATAATAGAGCTATAATTGAATGAATGTAATTAATGCTACATTTTGAAATCAGCGTATTTGTTACTCCTGCTCATTAAAAAAATGAATAGGGCATGTACATGTACATTTCCCCCTAGTTTTTGTACGCTATGTGTTTATATAACATGGTTCTGTTCAGTGAATGTACTCTCACTGGCCACTTTATTAGGTACACCTGTCCAACTGCTCGTTAACCCAAATTTCTAATCAGCCAATTACATTGCAGCAACTCAATGCATTTAGACATATAGACATGGTTCATAGTTCAAATAGAGCATCAGAATGGGGAAGAAAGGTGATTTAAGTGACTTTGAACGTGGCATGGTTGTTGATGCCAGACGGGCTGGTCTGAATATTTCAGAAACTGCTAATCTACTGGGATTTTCACGCACAACCATCTCTAGGGTTTACAGAGAATGGTCCTTCTGTGGGCGCAAATGCCTTGTTGATGCCAGAGGTCAGAGGAGAATGGCCAGACTGATAGAAAGGCAACAGTAACTGAACACGTCCAACCTTGAGGCGGATGGGCTACAGCAGCAGAAGACCACACCGGTTGCCAATCCTGTCAGCTAAGAACAGGAAACTGAGGCTACAATTCACACAGGCTCACCAACATTGGACAATAGAACATTGGAGAAACGTTGCCTGGTCTGATGAGTCTCGATTTCTGCTGCCACATTCGGATGGTAGGGTCAGAATTTGGCGTCAACAACATGAAAGCATGGATCCATCCTGCCTTGTATTAACAGTTCAGGCTGGTGGTGGTGGTGTAATGGTGTGGGGGATATTTTCTTGGCACACTTTGGGCCCATTAGTATCAATTGAGCATCGTGTCAACACCACAGCCTACCTGAGTATTGTTGCTGACCATGTCCATTCCTTTATGACCACAGTGTACTCATCTTCTGATAGCTACTTTCAGTAGGAAAACGTGGCATGTCATAAAGCGCGAATCATCTCAGACTGGTTTCTTGAACATGACAATGAGTTCACTGTACTCAAATGGCCTCCACAGTCACCAGAGTTCAATCCAATAGATAGTTATATATTAGTGCCTAAAAGATCCATATTTTTACCATAAAGTTATATAGTACCTCAAGGATCCACATTGGTACTTTAGTTATTTATTAATACCTAAAGGATCATATTTTTACCATAAATTTATATATTAGTACTTCAAGGATCCATATTGGTACCTTAGAGTTATACATTAGTACCTAAAGGATCCATATTGGTACCTTAGAGTTATACATTAGTACCTAAAGGATCCATATTGGTACCTTAAAGTTATACATTAGTACCTAAAGGGTCCGTATTGTACCTTAAAGTTATACATTAGTACCTAAAGGGTCTGTATTGTACATTAAAGTTATATATTAGTACCTAAAGCAGGGGTGCTCAACCCTGTTCCTGGCGATCGACCTTCCAGCTGATTTCAGCTCCAACCCTGATCAAACACACCTGAACCAATTATTTAGAACGTGAGGAGCACTTGATAATTACCGGCAGGTGTGTTTGATAAGGGCTGCCACTGAAAACTGCAGGTAGGTCGATCGCCAGGAATAAGGTTGAGCACCCCTGACCTAAAGGGTCCGTATTGTACATTAAAGTTATACATTAGTAACCAAAGGGTCAGTATTGTACCTTAAAGTTATACATTAGTATCTAAAGGGTCAGTATTGTACCTTAAAGTTATACATTAGTACCTAAAGGGTCCGTATTGTACATTAAAGTTATAAACAGTATTAGTACCTAAAGGGTCAGTATTGTACATTAAAGTTATAAACAGTATTAGTACCTAAAGGGTCAGTATTGTACATTAAAGTTATACATTAGTACCTAAAGGGTCAGTATTGTACATTAAAGTTATAAACAGTATTAGTACCTAAAGGGTCAGTATTGTACATTAAAGTTATAAACAGTATTAGTACCTAAAGGGTCAGTATTGTACATTAAAGTTATACATTAGTACCTAAAGGGTCAGTATTGTACATTAAAGTTATACATTAGTACCTAAAGGGTCAGTATTGTACATTAAAGTTATAAACAGTATTAGTACCTAAAGGGTCAGTATTGTACATTAAAGTTATACATTAGTACCTAAAGGGTCCGTATTGTACATTAAAGTTATACATTAGTACCTAAAGGGTCCGTATTGTACCTTAAAGTTATACATTAGTACCTAAAGGGTCCGTATTGTACATTAAAGTTATAAACAGTATTGGTACCTAAAGGGTCCGTATTGTACATTAAAGTTATAAACAGTATTAGTACCTAAAGGGTCAGTATTGTACATTAAAGTTATACATTAGTACCTAAAGGGTCAGTATTGTACATTAAAGTTATATACAGTATTAGTACCTAAAGGGTCAGTATTGTACATTAAAGTTATATACAGTATTAGTACCTAAAGGGTCAGTATTGTACATTAAAGTTATACATTAGTACCTAAAGGGTCAGTATTGTACATTAAAGTTATACATTAGTACCTAAAGGGTCCGTATTGTACATTAAAGTTATACATTAGTACCTAAAGGGTCAGTATTGTACCTTAAAGTTATACATTAGTACCTAAAGGGTCAGTATTGTACATTAAAGTTATACATTAGTACCTAAAGGGTCCGTATTGTACATTAAAGTTATACATTAGTACCTAAAGGGTCAGTATTGTACATTAAAGTTATACATTAGTACCTAAAGGGTCAGTATTGTACATTAAAGTTATACATTAGTACCTAAAGGGTCAGTATTGTACATTAAAGTTATACATTAGTACCTAAAGGGTCCGTATTGCACATTAAAGTTATACATTAGTACCTAAAGGGTCCGTATTGTACATTAAAGGTACATATTAGTTAGGGTATCACTCCATTGACAGCTCTTGTACCTTTTTTGGTGTGTCTACCAATAAGAAACAAGAATTGAGCCATATTATTGTGTGATGATAATCTACAGTCCCAGAGGCATTACAGTAATTGACTGCACATTGTCTGAACAATGGCCAATTAATTTAGTGGTCAATATACACACACATTTGAGAAATCAATGCTATAATCAACCAGTGTACAGTAAATAAGAGTGATCATAGAAATGTCTAAAATGCTTAAAATTTTGTTAGTTTTTTTTGTTTGTTTGTTGAACACTTGGAGTGTTTGACAGTGTTTATCAGTGAGTAAGTGAGCAGGGAATTGGAGAAATGCTCGTTCCTCTGGGAGTCTTTCAATCACTGAGCTCTCAGATGGATTTGGGTCAGGAATGAACCTCCGGGGCTTCAGTGATCATCCAGCGGCTTCAGGGAATGTGTAATATGAGATTTCATCTGCCTGTTGAGAGCTCTTATCTTCAGCGTTTATTTTTGGAAAGCACAACATTTCGTACATGTAAAGGATTTATCATGCTGAGAAGCAACACCTGAAGCCATTTAACCGCTCATAACTGCACAACAGCGCCATCTGCTGGAACTGCAGGGAACATTTCAGCACCAAGGACAGCTCCGAATTACACTGCAATATGCAACCCAGGCTCATTGGAAATATGTTAGTTAGTTAGTTAGTTAGTTAGTTAGTTAGTTAGTTAGTTAGTTAGTTAACTTTATTTGTCCTCATAGGGAGATTTTAATTGCAGCATACACCCACATCTGACAGTTTCACATTTGGCATTTATATAAATATAAAGAATATATAATATAAATATACACTACCTGACAAAAGTCTTGTCACCTATCCAAGTTTTAGAAGAACAAATAATAACTTGACTTCTAGTTGATCATTTGGTATCAGAAGTGGTTATGAAAGGCAAAGGCCTCTAGATTACGCTTATTTGACCAAAATAAAATATGGTCATGCCTTGAGGTTAGCACTGTCACCTCACAGCAAGAAGGTCGCTGGTTCGAGACCCAGCTGGACCAGTTGCATTTTTGTATGGAGTTTGCATGTTCTCCCCACGTGTGTGTGTGGAGTTTGTATGTTCTCCCCGTGTTGGTGTGGGTTTCCTCCGGGTGCTCCGGTTTCCCCCACAGTCCAAACACATGCGCTATAGGTGAATTGGATTAACTAAATTGTGTGAATGTGAGTGTGTATGAGTGTTTCCCAATACTGGGTTGCGGCTGGAAGGGCATCAGCTGTGTAAAACATATGCTGGAATAGTTGGCGGTTCATTCCGCTGTGGTGACCCCTAATAATTAAGGTACTAAGCCGAAGAAAAATGAATGAAGTTCAGTCACAAGTTCATTCTGATGAGTAATTTCTAATAAGATTGCTGTTTATTTTTGATGTTCCCCCTCAAAGAATATTTTGGTGAATATTTTGGTTATCTCAGTTGGCGTTTCTGTGTGGAGTTTGCATGTTCTCCCTGCGTTCGCGTGGGTTTCCTCCGGGTGCTCCGGTTTCCCCCATAGTCCAAAGACATGCAGTACAGGTGAATTGGGTAAGCTAAATTGTCCGTAGTGTATGAGTGTGAATGTGTGTGTGTGGAAATTCCCAGAGATGGGTTGTGGCTGGAAGGGCATCCGCTGCGTAAAATCGTGCTGGATAAGTTGGTGGTTCATTCCACTGTGGCGACCCCGCAAGGGACAAAGCCGACAAGAAAATGAATGAATGAATGAATTTTGGTTATCCTCACAACAAACGAATGTGTACAGTTGTCTACACTGTAACTACCACAGTAACATAACTCACCGGCCACTTTATTAGGTCAACCTGTAAAACTGCTTTCTAAAACAGACATCACCAGTGAATTCCTCTCACTCAACTGTAGGGGTCTCTAAAGTCACAGAAATACACAAAATACATACAGTTGATTTAGGGAAGTTTATAAAAGTGTCTCAATCTGTTGCTAACACTTAGACTTTTTGTATTTTTGTACGTATTCTTATACTACTAGTACTACTATAAATAATAATAATAGTAATAAAAATACTACTACTACTACTAATGAAAAAGGTAAACTTTACATGGCAACTGCTTAAAGCAAAAATTCCCTCTGTATGTAGTGTTAACCTCCTAGGGCCCGAGTGTCCACATACGTGGACAGCACATTTTTAGCTCTTAAGTGGCTATTTAAAACACTTGGAATGTTTTATATTTTGTTACAGACATACAGTGTCATCCTGCAACTGTTTTGCAGCATATGAAATGTCCCAAACCCTATTTTTAACTGTCCAAAATAGGAAAAAAATTTAGTTTTAACTCTCTGATAGTCAAAGCAAGTTAAAAAAAATATTCTATGTTAAATATGCATAAAAAAAAATTCGGGAAAAAGTGTTTTATGTAAATTCGGACCACGAGTCCACATATATGGACATAATTTTTCTCTAAAAGTACACTGTAAAAAAAAAAATCGTAAAAAAAAGGTAAATGACTGGCAGCTACGGCTGCCAAACAAAAACCATAAAATTACGGTAAAATTTCTTTTGTTGAAATAAAGTGCAAAAATAATAAATCTACAGATATTTTCATTAAAATGTTTACAGAAAAACACTGTTATTTTACAAACTTCTCCTAGATTATTATGATCAAATATGTTCAATAAAGTTACAAAATAAGAGTTTTACAGAGAAACACTGTTATTTTACAGACTTTTCCTAGATTATTACGATCAAATCCATTTAATAAAGTTACACAATAAAAGTTTTACAAAGAAACACTGTTATTTTACAGACTTTTCCTAGATTATTATTATCAAATCTGTTTAATAAAGTTACACAATAAGAGTTTTACAGAGAAACACTGTTATTTTACAAACTTTTCCTAGATTATTACGATCAACACCATCAATAAAGTGACTGCACTAAAATTTTAAGAGAAAACAATGTTATTTAAAAGAATTTTCCCTAAATCATTACGATTAAACACCTTTAATAAAATGCCAAGACATGCTCAAGGTCATAATTTAACAGTTTTATTTTGGATCAAAAAAGTCTGGAAAAAACAAGATACAAGATACAACTGGTTAAAATTCTCACAACTTTAAAATTAGTGGTTACATTTTATTGAATAGTATTTATGTAAAACCTGTTGAGATTTAAGTTATATGGAATGACTCCGTTCCAAATCTTAAATGAAACTGTAATGTGAAGGGGACGCTGACAAAGGAGTGCAGATCCAAATGCAAGTTTATTACACAGAGATGGTCAGGCAAGCAACAGTCAACAGAGGAGCTAACAGATGTATGCAGGGAATCCAGAGTCATGGTCAAATAACAGGCAAATGGTCAGTCCCAGCAGCAGCAACAACATAAACAATTAACAAGCAAAGCAAGAGAAACGCGTCATAATGTTCACAGTAACAGTATAACAAGCCTTAGCAATTAGTGCGTGCGTCTGTGCTGCTTTTAAAGTCCATGTAATCAGTTCATAACGATCCTCCGACTTACAGATATTGTTTGTAATTTTTACCGACTTTTGAATATAATTTAAAATAACAGAAAAAATACTGTATAAATAATAGTGTAATTTCCCTGTATAAAAAACAAAAATGTCAGTAATTTGTCTTTAATGATAAAGTACCTAAAATGAAAGTCAAACTGTTAATTTAGAGAGATTGTTTGTCATTTTACTAAGTTTTGAATATAATTTGAAATGACAAAAAATTACTGTAAAAAATTTAGAGATATTTTCTGTAAAATTAGGTTTTTTTTTTTACAGTGTACATCATATCAAAATATCAAATTTTTATACTAATTAGGTTCCAATAAGCCCAAATAGCAAAGAGAAATAAAAAATGCATGTAAAAAAACACCTTGGGCCTTAAGAGGATATAAAAGATGATTTCCATCAAACATGTCAAGCACTGTATATGTGTACATATTATGGGAACAAAGCAGTGTGCTGTATACAAGGGTTATACTGCGACAATAGTATTAAAAATATTTATCACTTGAATAAAACTATTATCGACGTGATGGTGCAGTAGGTAGTGCTGTCGCCTCACAGCAAGAAGGTCGCTGGTTCGAGCCTCGGCTGGGTCAGTTGGCGTTTCTGTGTGGAGTTTGCATGTTCTCCCTGCGTTTGCGTGGGTTTCCTCCGGGTGCTCCGGTTTCCCCCACACTCTAAAGACATGCGGTACAGGTGAATTGGGTAGGCTAAATTGTCTGTAGTGTATGAGTGTGAATGAGTGTGTGTGGATGTTTCTCAGAGATGGGTTGCAGCTGGAAGGGCATCCACTGCGTAAAACAGATGCTGGATAAGTTGGTGGTTCACTCCACCGTGGTGACCCTGGATTAATAAAGGGACTAAGCTGAAAAGAAAATGAATGAATGAATGAATAAAACTATTTAATCTAGATGTTGCCATTTGTAGGTTTTATTTGGTGTCATTTAAAAAGAAGCTGATTGTCTCCTTCCCTCCTTCTGGGTCTTTTTTTAATTTATGGTTTCTTTTCTTAATTTGCACTCATTGCAAGAAATGCAATTGCAATGTCTCCCTCTAATCCTGCTCACTAACAAAGTGGTAACCTTGAACTGTTTCCTTCAAGAGATGTTTTACACCCGATTTAAATATTCAGTAATTTAGGTTACTATTTTTTTTTTTTACATCCTTACAAATAAAATTTTCCAATTTCCTTTGCAGTCCTCAGAACAGAGCCTTTGATTGGATGCAGTATTTTATTAATGAATTTATTAAGCTAACTTGAACACTAACTTGGGTCAAATATTATTTTAAGGTGTGTTTGTTACAGTGTAACTACTCATTTAACTACTGAGTATTATTAATTAACTGTATGGGTAATGTATTTACTATATATGCTAATTAGGTTTAGCATGTAATTATGCATACATTAATTGTAATTACTATAGTAAGTGCATTAAACGTGTAACAGAAACACTTTAATTTCTTTCAAAACGCTTAAGTCACATAAATACATACACTGAAAAAATGATGTCTGCAAAACTGTTGCAAACAATTTATTTGTGTTGAATTTAAACAAACAAATTAAGTTTAATAAAATTCTACTTAATTCGTTTGTTTAAATTCAGCTTAAATAAATTATTTACAGCCACTTAACGTAAAAATATTGAGTAAATCCAAGAAATCATCTCTGAATGATTTTTTTTCAGTGTACATTTTATTCACATAATCATGTATTGCACATTCTAACAACCCCCCGATGGTCAAAGTATAATTTGCACCCTTCTCGTAACTATAAATCAAAGGCTCTGTTTTTCTGCTTCAGTTATTCCTGCGCTGTTTAAGTTATCCTGCTTCCTCTGCTGTTGTTTTCCCAGCCAGTGCTGCTGTCCTCTGGTCAAACCCCGCTCTACACATCTGCCGTCTCCACACTGGTAAGAGCAAAGATGTTTTACTGATCCGTTCATCTTCTTCTTCATGCCACTTCATCAGCCGCGAGGTTAAGACATCATCAGAACTGTGGAGGAAACTCAACAGCCAATGACTTTTTCCATCGTTTTGTTGCTGGTTTCATCTAGAACAGTTGCTCTCAGAAGGTCAAAAAGGCAATACAAGAAAACCTTAGATATAACTTTTTAACCACATCTGAAACCAGCAATAATCCTAATTAACCTGTCAACAATCAACACAAAAAAAAATTCCACAATACATACACAAAACTTAAGAAAAACAATATATCCTGTATTGTTTTAACATATTTTGTTAACATATAACATTTATTATTGTTCTTTATTATCTTTATGTATTTATTCTTCTGTATTTTTCATGCATATTGTTTTTTTACACGTTATTTGTTGACTGGTTCATTATCTAAATCTTGATTAAAAGTGTGATCAAATGATTGATTAAAGGTTTGTTAGGATAGAACAGTATTTGGCCTGAGGTGTAAACATATATTTGAAAATCTGGAAAAAAAAAATCTAAATATTGCAATAATCTTTACTTAATATTTTTAGGATTTTTGGCCAAAAAGAAAAATAAGTAAATTTGACCCATATTGTTGGCAATTGCCACAAATATACATGGGCTAGTCCAAGCTCAAAATATCACTGTGCACAAAGATACACTCAAAAATGTTGAACAAATTTAATTAAATTAGGGAAAACTTTTCCACACAATTGAAATGAGTTATTTAAACTTATTTGAATTGAGTCATTGCAATGTATTTGAATTTTGAATTGGGTTATTTCAACCTATTTAAATTTTGTTATTTTAACTTCTTTGAATTGAGTAATTGCAACTTATTTGAATAGTTATTGCAATTAATTTGAATTTTGAATTGAGTTATTTCAACTTATTTGAATAAGTATTATTGTATAAGTAAATTAAATAAGTAAATTGTTGTAATTTATTTGAATTGAGTTATTGCAACTCATTTGAATTGAGTTACTGCAACGTATTTGAATCGAGTTATTTAATTATTTGACTAAGTATTATTGTATAAGTAAATTAAATAAGTAAATTATTGTAATTTATTTGAATTGAGTTATTACAACTCATTTGAATTGAGTTACTTCAACTTATTTGAATTTAGTCATTGCAACTTATTTGAATTGAGTTATTGCAACTCATTTGAATTTTGAATTGAGTTATTTTAACTTATTTGAATTGAGTTATTGCAACTCATTTGAATTTTGAATTGAGTTATTTCAACTTATTTGACTAAGTATTATTGTATAAATAAATTAAATAAGTAAATTATTGTAATTTATTTGAATTGAGTTATTGCAACTCATTTTAATTGAGTTTAACTTATTTGAATTGAGTTATTGCAACTCATTTGAATTTTGAATTGAGTTATTTAACTTATTTGACTAAGTATTATTGTATAAGTAAATTAAATAAGTAAATTATTGTAATTTATTTGAATTGAGTTATTGCAACTCATTTGAATTGAGTTACTTCAACTTATTTGAATTTAGTCATTGCAACTCATTTGAATTGAGTTATTGCAACTCATTTGAATTTTGAATTGAGTTATTGCAACTCATTTGAATTGAACTATTGCAACTTATTTGAATTGAGTTATTTCAACTTATTTGAATTGAGTTATTGCAAGGTATTTGAATTGAGTTATTTTAACTTATTTGAATTGAGTTATGTCAACATATTTGAATAAGTATTATTGTATAAGGAGACTCAAAAAAAGATGTTTGCTGTTTGTTCAAAGTACTTATTTAAAATGAGTTGAAACAACACATTTCTTAAGAGTTTTTGGGACAACTTAATTATTTTATGTTCAATCAACTTATATTTATAAAAATTACTTAGTTTACTTAATTCCTTTATGTTGTCTCAACACAAATCAATTTTGTGGAACCCAGCATTTTTTACAGTGTAAATTAAATAAGTAATTCATTTTGAACAAATTAGCAAAATTCATTTTGAACAAATTAAATCAGATCATTTTCATTTGAATTTCCAGAACTTCCTGTTATTTATTGCAATTCGAAACTGCAACTGCTTTAATAATGCCTACAGTTGACTGAGACTGATCTCAGAACTGCCGTTAGCACAGTTGTGGCTCACTGAGCCAAGTAACGAACAATATTGGTGTTAATGAAGCTGCCAACAACCAATGCATGAGTACTCCTCTTCAAAGTTTTAACATTAAAACTTAAAACATTACATGAAACTCTTCTAAATATTTAGACTTAGTGAAAATTAACTTTAAAAATGTAAGATTACCTTTATTTTTAACATTAATGCAATCTAATGCAAAGCATGCCGGAACTACACATCCAGTAACCAGGTAGTTGCACCAACACAATTTCTTCATGTTGTCCCAACACAAAACAATTAAGTTAACTTATTATTATTATTATTATTATTATTTTTTTACAAATTTAAGTGAATTGAACATAAATAAAATAAACTGTCCAAAGAAATTTCAAGAATTGTGTCGTTTCAGCTCATTTTAATCAGGTAGCAACAATTTTTTTTTTATTATTTAAGTTTAAATGCCGACTTCATTCAAATCCAATGTGTGCTTATATGCGTCAGCCTGCTAGTTTACTGCACTTTTTGACAACTGCAAATTTACTTACAAATAAAGAAACTCAAGCTGAAAAGTCATTTGGCAAACTCATTCAGTAGAATTGACAGAAATTGTTGCGAGAGGTTAAATAGATGAAAACAAAGATGGCTTTGCGTGATCATTTGTACAGTATTTTCCCTGCATTGCTTCGACATCAGCTTGTGTCTGCAGTTGCTCCTTTCATATTTCTATGCGGTTTGTCTCTGTAGCCTGAAGTCATCATATTCTCTGTGCTGTCATATTCACTGCAGTAACATGAGCACACACACACACACACACACACACACACACACACAGCAATATATATCCATACAGGTAGACTCCTACATTCCCTCTGCAGTTTCACCCTATTATTTCTGACAGCTCATATGTCTGCAAACAAAAAAAAAATCAGTTTTCTTCTTGTTCTGCTTAACGTCACTCAAGATGTGAATATTGTTTTCAAATGTGCGCTCTCAGCTTCTGTATTATATGTCCGGAATTATTAACTCATAGTGGTAATCTGCTAAACATGACTTATGATTAATGATGTTGCTTCAACAATGAGTGTGTGAGATTGGTTTTACTTTACAGATTTCCAGTGATCTGTTCTGACCTGTCATAAACATTTCTAGATCAGGTTTATTTGTATCTAATCTATCTAGTGTATTTAGAAGAGGAAATGCAGTGCTAAAAGCGTCCTGCAGAGGTCAGTGTTTGTTATGTTGTTGGTGATTTTATCAGGAAGTGGTTTGTCTTTTCATTGCAGTATAACACAATTAATTTATTTATTTATTATTGAATAACGTCAAAATATACAATGCAAGTCAAGTATAACAAATGTAAAGGCTAGGGGGAGATATAAACAATATCACAGTAATACTGTAAATCAGGGGTGTCCAAACTCTGTCCTGGAGGGCTGTGCTGCGTCCCAATTCGCATACTTATACTACGACCTAAAAGTATGTACTTTTTTTTGTGGAGGAAAAATATATACTTTTGAGTGTGTTACAGAAAAGTATGCAAGCTTTGGGACATACTACTTCCTCGTTACACAGATCGGTGTGTTGCCTAGTTTAGAGCCCTGTCAATCATCCACATTTCTGTCGTATTTAATTTCCTACCTTATTGGAGAAGCAGCAGCAGGATAATCTCCCATTCACGAGTCTTTCATGCAGAGAAATCTCCTCAGGTCTTTGGATAAGTCTGCATTCAGACGGTAATGTCCAAACACGTCTTTATATAAGTTCAGTATTGTTGTTGCAGATGAAATATAACACAGTCAACGCTATTTAAATATTCTCCAGTGGGCTAGATATTAATTAACAGTCATACAAAAATCTTTACCGAAGCCTCTCTGCTTGACGGTTGGTCTCGCGCGTCCATCATGTTTGTAGTTTGTTTACACTTTTCACCCGCGTTTTGTAGTTCTAATCGAATTCACGTCCAACGCGCAGTGTACTGTGGGCAATATCAGCGGTTAGAGTATGGAGGCTTCTACACTTAAAATTTTGACCTGAAATAGTAAACCATCCGGGAATTTTTGGCATACTCTTTTCAACATACTATGATTTGGGACATACTAATTCTATTTTCACATACTATTTAGGACGGATAGTATGCGGATTGGGACGCAGCACTGGTGTCCTGCAAAGTTTAGTTCCAACCCCAATCAGACACACCTGGGCTAGCTAATCAAGCTCTTACTAGGCTTTCTAGAAACATCCTTGCAGGTGTGTTGAGACAAATTGGAGCTTAAATCTGCAGGACACCGTCCCTCCAGGACCGAGTTTGGACACTCCTGCATTAAATGATACACAGGCTTGTACAATTCGCATAGCTTTTTAATTTTTTGAGGGTAATATGGACTCAATATAACGCTTCACTTCATTTTTAAATGCAATTTTTTCCTGAAAAATTGCATTTATGAATATGAAATTTGGGGCAGCACAGAGGCGCAGTGGATAACACGATCGCCTCACAGCAAGAAGGTCGCTGGTTTGAGCCTCGGCTGGGTCAGTTGGCATTTCTGAGTGGAGTTTGCATGTTCTCCCCGTGTTGGCGTGGGTTTCCTCCGGGTGCTCTGGTTTCCCCCACAGTCCAAACACATGCGGTACAGGTGGATTGGGTAGGCTTAATTGGCCGTAGTGTATGTGTGTGAATAAGTGTATGGGTGTTTTCCAGTGATAAGTTGCAACTGGATGGGCATCCGCTGTGTAAAACATATGCTGGATAAGTTGGTGGTTCATTCCGCTGTGGTGACCCCAGATTAATAAAGGGATTAAGCCGAATAGAAATAAATGAATGAATGTGACATTTGGCACCTTGGATAGCACGATCGCCTCACAGCAAGAAGATTGCTGGTTTGAGCCTCGGCTGGGCCAGTTGGCATTTCTATGTGGAGTTTGCATGTTCTCCCCGTGTTGGTGTGGGTTTCCTCCGGGTGTGTTATCCCCCCCTGTCCACACACATGTGGTAAAGGTTGGATTAACTAAATTGGTCGTAGTGTATGAGTATGTATGGATGTTTCTCAGAGATGGGTTGCAGCTTGAAGGACATCCGCTGTGTAAAATATATGCTGGACAAGTTGGCGGTTCATTCCGGTGTGGCGACCTCTGATAAGTAAAGGGGCTTAGAAATTAGAAAATGAATGAATGAAATTTGGCCATTAAAATAAAGAAATTAATAAAAAATGTATGGGTCTTTTGTCTTTTTAAAAAAAATCCAGTAGGTAGTGCTGTCGCCTCACAGCAAGAACGTCACTGGGTCGCAGGTTCGAACCTCGGGTGGGCTGGGTCAGTTGGCGTTTCTGTGTGGAGTTTCCATGTTCTCCCTGCATTCGCGTGGGTTTCCTCCGGGTGCTCCGGTTTCCCCCACAGTCCAAAGACATGCGGTACAGGTGAATTGGGTAGGCTAAATTGTCCGTAGTGTATGAGTGTGAATGAGTGTGTGGATGTTCCCAGAGATGGGTTGCGGCTGGAAGGGCATCCGCTGCGTAAAATCGTGCTGGATAAGTTGGCGGTTTATTCCGTTGTGGCGACCCCGGATTAATAAAGGGACTAAGCTGACAAGAAAATGAATGAATGAATATTGACAGCAATAAAGTCAATTACATTTCACCAAAAAAATGACACATAAGAGCAATACCAAAATAAATGAACTGCAGCAAAACACACATACAATAAGGCAAACACTTTGTAAATGTGCAGAACAGAGCACAAATAATAAAGATAATCAATAAATAAAATTATGAGGAAGTGATTTGTCAGTGGCAGGTAACTTGCTTTATGCGTCTACTTTTTTTTTTAGATGTTTCTTCTGAAAGGAAATAAAAAATAGACACAAACACAGCAGTGGCTGAGAGATAAATTTAGATCACTTGCTTCCGGATCTTTTGATGAATTTCGGGCAGGTTTTGGCATCTTTGCAGATATAAGCACAGTATGAGATCTATTTTTGGGTGGCTCAGTGGTTAGCACTGTTGCCTCACAGCAAGAAGGTCGCTGGTTTGAGCCCCGGCTAGGCCTGTTGGCATTTCCTCCGGGTGCTCCGGTTTCCCCACAGTCCAAACACACGCGCTATAGGTGAATTGGGTGAACAAAATTGGCAGTAGTGTATGTGTGTGAATGTGAGTGTGTATGGATGTTTTCCAGTACTGGGTTGCAGCTGGAAGGGCATCCGCTACTTAAAACATGCAGGAATAGTTGTCGGTTCATTCCGCCGTGGTGACCCCTGATAAATAAGGGACTAAGCCGAGGGAAAATAATGAATGATTTGTTGAGATCTATATTAAAAATATTAGGAAAAATGAGAGATTGCTGGGTTGTTTTCTTAAGAAGAAAAGTCTGAGAAATATTTCCAAAAACTTTAAATTCAAGGCAAGAAACACAAGTGCATAAGGTTAAATTACCGTAATCAGGCAAAAATAAAAGACATAATTAGAAGATGCTGTATAAGTGCACAGTATTTATAAGTACTCATTTTGAGAAAACAGCATACTCTCTCAGAAATAAAGGTACAAATTTCGTCACTGGGGTGGTAACTTTTCAAAAGGTGAAGTTTTGTACCATACGGGTGGACACAGTGGTGCAAAGTACTTGAGTAAATGGACTTCGTTACTTTACTTAAGTATTTTTTTGGCTACTTTGTACTTGTACTGAGTATCAAAAATATAAGCAACTTTTACTCTTTACTTGACTACATTTTTGATTGAATATATGTACTTTTTACACCACTACATTTGAACGGATGCTTACCGTTACTCATTACATTGCGATTGTGCACGACAAGTCGGCATCTTTGTCTACCACAGCTAATTTGTTGGGTGGATAAGGCTGCAGGGTGCTGAAGGTACTGTATGCTATTTATGAGCTGAATCATGTGAACATAATTTAGCAGCTTGCCTAATACCAGGTATTTAATTAGCGACATGGCTGCAGCCAGTGATGAAGCAGAAGCTTGAATTTTTATGTAGTTTACTAAGTTGAAAAATAACAGTGCTCCTCTTTGTTTAATTTTAATACAGAGAAAACATCTTAATCAATTGAAAAACTACTTAAAATAAAAATATTCCCCTCCTCTGATACTGAGAGATGAATCACATCAAAGTCAGCTCTGATTTTTTTTTACTACGTTTTACTACTTTTTTTTTTTTTTTGATAAATTGTTTGTGCCTTTTTAAACATTTGAGTTTGACTGAGACTTTTTGTTCTATTTTTTAAATATATTTTGTTCTTCCATTTTGAAACATTAAGGTGTTAAATTTAATTTATATATTAGGAAAATTAAACCTTTCTTGGTGTTCTTTGAGCCTACATTCAGTATAAGTAAAATACTTAAGTTCTTTTAAAATCGGATACTTAAATACTTTTACTCAAGTCTTATTGGAATTGGTGACTTGTAACTTGTAATGGAGTAATTTCTACAGTAAGGTATCTGTACTTTTACTCAAGTATGCTTTTCAGGTACTCTTTACACCTCTGGGTGGACATACCTTTAGGCTACACTTTTGTACCTTTAATGTTTACTTTTGTACTTTTAAGGTACTGTGAGGTACACATTTGTACTTTTTAGGTATTAATATGTACCTTTAAGTACCTGTTAGCAGGGTGGAAATTACAGTGGGGTTTGGGGGGGATTGATCCTCCTAATTAAGGCTTGATCCCTCCTGAAGGACGTCAAAACAATATGTGTGGGGGGGTCAGCTCTTTGAAACTGAGAAAAAGTTTCATCTGATCTGTATTTTAAATAATAATGTTAATAATTAAAATAATACACATCCGTTTGACCACCCCTATAACGGTTCATACCATTGTGAATGCATAGTCGCGCCAATCAGTCTGAAACCAGCAGATTTACAGCACTGATAGACATCGTAAGAGCTTACAAGACATGGAGAAAACCACGTTTTCTCATAAGATAGGTGTTTGTTTCTACATATTGCCTAAAAGTAACTTCAAATTAGATGCACTGTTTGCATAGTTTGTCCTAAAGTAAGCCGAATAGCTAATCAGGTAAGAAAACACTACATAGCACAGAGGTGGGCAAACTACGGTCCGCGGGCCATATGCGGCCCGCTGAACACTTTTATCCGGCCCGCGAGGGAGTTTTTAAAATGCTGCTTCTGAGTAACAGTTTGGTTTCAGAACTAGTAAATGAATGATGCAATACAAGGGAACGCCATTTGATGGCAGTATTGCACGCGGTACAGTTAGCGCAACCAGTAGAATTAGAACACACTCTCAGACATTAAAATGCACTTTCACGCAAAATGCGCTTCTTTTTTTTTATTTTTTGCGAGAGCGCTTCTTAAACTGAACAGCGCATCATCGATGACGTAAGCGTGCTCAGGCCCGAATGTAATGTGAGTGCGGGTCGTCGGGGGAGATGGGAGGGGGAACAAGCATGCTTCGGCCCGGTTCAACGCAACTGTACATAGTGTGAGTACACTCTCAGATTCTTCTTCCGTTTTATCTCATAGTTTTATGATTGATATGAGCATATTAATACAAGCTCAAGTGCGACTGTTGTGAATTTGACTCAAAGTGTATAATAATTGCTGGTTAAATGTGTTCATTTTTGTCATAGAATATATTTTCCATGCATACATCCACTTTAAAAAGTTCTTTTATCAAAGATTTGTGGTTTCATCAAGTTTTATGATGATTGATCTGTATATTCTAAAAGCAGTGCAAATTAGATTAATATAAATTTGACTGAATAGTAAACTTTAAGAATTATTTTTAATGTGTTATTATGAGATTTTTTCTATCAGACAATATCTTTTCTATTCTCCACTGTAAAAATTATTACATTATTATTATTATTGGGCAACCCAGTGGCGCAGTAGGTAGTGCTGTTGCCTCACAGCAAGAACGTCGCTGGGTCGCAGGTTCGAACCTCGGCTGGGCTGGGTCAGTTGGCGTTTCTGTGTGGAGTTTGCATGTTCTCCCTGGGTTCGCGTGGGTTTCCTCCGGGTGCCCCGGTTTCCCCCACAGTCCAAAGACATGCGGTACAGGTGAATTGGGTAAGCTAAATTGTCCATAGTGTATGAGTGTGAATGTGTGTGTGGAAGTTCCCAGAGATGGGTTGCGGCTGGAAGGGCATCCGCTGCGTAAAATCGTGCTGGATAAGTTGGCGGTTCATTCCGCTGTGGCGACCCCGCAAGGGACAAAGCCGACAAGAAAATGAATGAATGAATGATTATTATTATTGATAGTATTATTATACTTTATTCTTTTATGATGATTAATAAGTAAATATAAATAGCAGTGCAAATTAATTTGACTTGTAAATTTGACTCAATTATAACTATTAAAATAATCTGTTTTGTATTAATGTGACATGATTCTGTCCGATATTACATATTATTCCATGCATACTGCCACTATAAATAAAAGTTATATTTTGAAGGATTTGACATGTGGCCCTTCACTTGGTTTGCAAAACTTGATGTGGCCCTCGGGTCTAAAAAGTTTGCCCACCACTGACATAGCATATCCCACAAAACACTGAAAACCTAAATACATTTTATGAATAAATTAGATGTAATTTAAATAAACGCACACATTTGATTCATTGAAGCATGTAAAGTAAAGTAAAGTAAAGTGTA
>LR812523.1:79986146-80331146 GCA_903798195.1 Danio kyathit | reverse complement strand
ATTTATCTATTTTTGTGCTCACCATCCCATGGCAGCTATAGGGACATTCTGCGGTGCATGTGTGTGTGTGTGTGTGTGTGTGTGTGTGTGTGTGTGTGTGTGTGTGTGTGTGTGTGTGTGTGTGTGTTGATGTGTGCTCATTCTCATCGCCCAGCGCAGCTTCAGCAAAACGCTTTATGTGTGTGTTTGGATTTGACGTGATTACCTTTTGCTACAGTGCGCTCCTCTAGGGTCTGCGCTTGCCACTCTCTCTACCTCTTTTGCATTTTTTTTCTCCACTACTTCTTGAAAAAAATATACATAAATAAATCCTGCCGTGTGAGTGTGAGGCTTTGGATGTCTATTCAAAGGTTCTAGCGCACTAATGAATGTTTAAAGTTGTCCCTGCAGCTCTAAGGTAATTACTGAACAGACTTTTGCTGAGACAAATGGTCTGGGGGATCCAAACGCAATAGAGAGAGACAGAGAGAGAGAGAGAGAGAGTGGGTGGAAATGGAGGCAGAGAGCACTGAGATAAAGAAAAGGGGAAGAAGAGAGTGCATTTCTCATTTAGGTGAGCCTGTCAACTTGGAGTATGTTACGTAACACTTGTGCACACACACAGTGGACAACACTTCTGCTGTGGAAAGCATTGTGGGACATTTGCGCTTCCCGAGGTTAGCGACGTTCAGCTGGCATGCGGGTTTACAGTGATTATTGTGGCATGGTCTCATTTAGCACGCAGGTTTAATTCAGGAACTGACATCCAGTTACACTGAAAAACAATATGATTCATTGGATTTACTACATTTTTTAAGGTAAGTGGTAAGGTAAATTTATATGGGCTGATTTAAACAAACAAGTTAAGTTGAAAATCACTACATTGAATTTGTTTGTATAAATTCAGCCAATATAGATTGTTTGCAACCACTTACCTTCAAAATTATTATTATTTATTTATTTATTTATTTTTTGGGTGAACTAATACTTTTTTTTTTTTAAATTTAAATATTTATACCTTCAAAATTATTACCATTCGATGAGACACATAGTGGAGTTGACCGTGAAGATTATTCATTCATTCATTTTCTTTTCGGCTTAGTCCCTTTATTAATCTGGGGTCGCCACAGCGGAATGAACCGCCAACTTATCCAGTATATGTTATACGCAGCGAATGCCTTTCCAGCTGCAACCCATCACTGGAAAACATCCACACTTATTCACACACATACACTACGGTCAATTTTAGCATACCCAATTCCCCTGTACTGCATGTCTTTGGACTGTGGGGGAAACCAAGCACCCAGAGGTAACCCACACGAACACAGGGAGAACATGGAAACTCCTCACAGAAATGCCAACTGACCCAGCCGGGGCTCGAACTAGCGACCTTCTTGCTGTGAGGCGAACGTGCCACCCACTGCTCCACGGCAGGTAAAACAAAAGACAAAAAATAAAATAAACAAGTAAATAACACGGTGAGAATGTGGTAAGATCTAAAAAAAAGTGTTAAAATCAGCCGGCTTTTCTTTTTCTGGATTGCTTTAGAAAAAAACTGCTGCGTCCCAAATGGCACACTATGCACTATGTACTTATGCACTTACACACTCAACAGCATAGTACATGTATGTAGCATAGACTGTAAAAGATATGGACGTAGTATCCGTGACGTCACCCATAGGTTTCTGAACACTGCAAAAGAAGCTACAAGTAGGCGCGGCCAACCGTCGCCATTTTGTCTGCGCGTCATCGCACCAAACGCGGGATACCCAATAAGGGCAAAGAGGCGGAGAGTGAGCGGAGCTACAGACACATGCTGGATTCTCAGCATTTTGCTTAGACCTGGCTTAAAACAGACTTATTACTTTGGGAGAACGTTTAATACTTCATTGCCTGTGATTCGTTTGTGTTCTGACCACACGTGCTTGGTTGTACACTATATCAATAAAGTGTTTAGACTTTTAAAAACACTGTTGTAACACATTGAGCCACTAAACATTGTTCTTATGAAGTTTTTGCACAGGAGGAAAACGTGAATTACTATCAAACACTTCAGATATATTCTGTGTTAGTAAATGCAAGGCTGTTTATAAAATCCAGCACTAACACTGTATGACAACGCTTCAGATGAAGCCTATTTTATAGCCTACAGCTAATCAATCTGTCAGATTCTGGAGTGCAATACTGGTCTAAAGAACAGTTAAATGATAAATGATCTTAAATAAAACAAATACATTTAAAGAGATGCTATAGAAGTATATAATTTCACTCACCTGGGAAATGGAGGCAACTTGAACTGTTTGTGAGCACAATTAAGTGCACACAGCATGCCATAGTATCTGATAATTGCAGGAAATAATTCCAAAAGGCAACTCACTGTCTAAAGAAACATTAAACAAAACAAAAATACAATGTATATGCCGAGTTCATCGGCTAATCAGCCGGAATCAGCTGAGGTGACGAGACAGCGAGCAACGAGACTTAGCTGTCACTCAAGTGGCCACGCCCTTAATTATGCAGACTTAATAAAGCTTAATATAAACAAAACGGATGAGTTATAAAAAAATGCACCCCCCTCACAGTTGTCATGAAGGGTAGTATTAGCTATATGAACCAAATCCATCTTTTGTACTAGGCTGTAAACATGTTTTTATCAGCTATAAAATTGGCCTATTTACCATTGCAGTCAGAAATCATCTGGATTTCCTGGAGCCAGCCACCAAAGGCAAGTCGATGAATTGCAGTTTTAGTCACTTCCGTATTGGCATCCCGAGGGAGAGGGTTGCCGCTTGGTGTTATAGGAGATCAACCTACGTTATAAGATTGATCAGGGGTTTATTAGCTCATATCAATGACTCGGATCTTGAAGATTCGAATCATTGATTCGACACAATTGAGTCAGATTGAATCAGATTCAAAGATTCAAACTTCATCTACCATTTGTAAATAAATAGCAGAGATCGTATTTTACCAATCTCGTTTATATTATTTTCGTGGCCAACGATAATAACATAACACAGAATCGGGTTAACTTTTAGCAAGGTAACAAGATCTGCAGCTTGAGGCATTGACTTAGAAGCACATAAAACAAGAACACAGTTCTTGCAAAAGGAGAACAAAGATTTATTGAGCTACACTACGATACATGAAGCTAACTACGTAATAAACAAACAACAAACAAACGCACACACACATTCACACATACACACAGAGGCAGTTCAGAGGATGCAAAAATGAGTTAACAACCGTCCCAAATTAATTCTAGTACTTCTTATTAGGCCTTAGAATCACCTGAGAAACCACAAAAGCAGAGATTTGAGTTATCTTTAACTGCTTAAGATCATAGGCACCAAATCAGCAAGAGACAATATTTGTTCGTGTTACTTGCGAATTTGTTGAAGTCTTCTTGACTAGAGTTTGCCTCGCCAGGCTGGCCTGAGAAAACACGCGTCGCTCTTGATAGGGTGGCTTCGGTGACGTCTTTGGGATTTCCGCTCGTGAGTGGAGGTTGTTCTGGTTTGCTGGGGTAACGGACTTCGCTGAGAGTCCGTTTGCGGAAGTTTGTGCGGTTCAGAGGTCCGAAACCTAAGAGGTTTGCATGGAGAGTTCGTGGTGACCCAATCACGTAGCGGCGCGGAGTCCGAGCAAGTGAAAGGGGGGAGAAGCAACAGCAGGCGCAAGCCAGCTTAATGCAAAAAGTGACGTTTTAGGGCTGCAGCCAGTTTTTAAGGGACACAAATTGATCCATCCCCTTCCAATGAGCAGTTGCCATGGAGGGCGGGGCCACGCCCCGTACCACCGTAGCAAAAGTCAAACATTAACCGACTGCAAGAGATTGCACGTGGTAAAATCTCTTGTAAGATTGTAACTATCTTACATCAAATGTTACAAGACGAATACTGTTTGTACTACTAGTTTCTCATTTACACCAATGTATTGCAAATAAAAAAAGGTTTTGTTTAATACCAAATAATCAAACCTTTCAGACACATACAGATCATTTGAACCTGTTATAAGGGTAAAACAACACATTATTAACCTGGTTGGTTGGAATAAACACAGCACATGAGGAAACCTATAGCGTATTATTCAAAATGTTATATCTGCCTTAGTTCTAACATTTAAGAGATTGTCTTTCTTAAGTCTTTCATTCGTATGCATTAATTGCCAGAGCTTTCTTTGTCTCTATGGAATTTGTCCATCTGGCTGCAATTAGAATGTCCCGAGGGAACACGACCACATGACCGGTCTTTCAAAAGTCTAGTGATGAGAGATCCTGCCGAAACTTTATAAAACCTCATTGTTTAGATGGTTAATCATTTACGAAATGGCTGGAGCATCTCTGTCCATCTGCGGCCAGAGTATTGGGGGAAACTGGAGCTGAGTTAAATGAATTAGACAATGTGGCTGCCCCAAGACTCCAAGCCTGATTCGACCTGGTTTTTGATTTCTGCAACATCCTTTGCATTGAGTTCCAACAGTGTCGACGCACTAATCACTACACCATTGGCACCGACGTGTACTCAACTTTTGAAAACATCAGTTGCACTGACCTAAAATGTCTGAAGCTGAGTGAACAAAAAAACTCTTGTGGAAATTGGTACTAAGAAATAATACATTATTAGAACAAACAAACATATTTAGCCGTGTTGGTGTGGGTTTCCTCCAGGTGCTCCAGTTTCCCACACAGTGCAAAGACATGCGCTATAGGGGAATTGGATAAACTAAATTGGCCGTAGTGTATGTGTGTGAATGAGTGTGTATGGGTGTTTCCCAGTACTGGGATGCAGCTGAAAGGGGATCCGCTGTGTAAAATATACAGTTCGCTGGATAAGTTGGCGGTTCATTCCGCTGTGATGAATAAAGGGACTAAGCCAAAGGAAAATTAATGAATGAATATATAAACTTAAAATGTTTTTTAAATAAATTAATTTTGAAACCAAAATATAATTATTATTATAAGAAAAAAACAATATTATTTCTTATTAAGTATTTTTAAAAAGTTAAAAAAGTTATTTTTTCAGTGCTCTGACAGCATGCTGCATACTCTCCTTTTTTTTTTTTAATTTGACACACAGTGCTTTTCAATTTCAAATCTCTTTGTTTTATTGTGATCTTTCCCTGTATTTACCTCTGTAATCCATTAACCTCTGACTCTGCCGTCATCATGCGTAAGCAATGATAGTACATCTATCAGAGATGCAGAATAAAATGATGCACTGTGCTCTGCAAGCTCTTCTGCCTCTCCTTCAGCTCAACCTTTAAGCAATATTTATGTATAAGGAAAGGCAGTTAAAAGCAGGCCATTATCATAGGTCTTATTTCCCAAAGGACATCGCTGTTGTGCAGCCGGATTAATTCTGGAATGCTGGAAGTCTCTTCAGTAGTGAATATGAAGCGCTGTGAGGATCTGCAATACTCTGGAGTGCAGTATAGCTCCAGTAGATCTGCAGACTCAGCACTCCCCTGTGTCACACACACACTCGCTCTGCAAATGAACCGGAAATACACTACAGAGTATCGCTGGGTATATTGTAAGACGTGTTGTGGTGGTATCTTGTATGCAGATGGTGTAATAAAGTGAGGCAGGGATGATGCACTTTTCAAATTAGGTGGATTTTAGCATTTATTATTAAAATGTTACTATCATTTTGATGTTTTATTTGGTGCCTGAAATAATGTTATGCATGCAGCTCAAAGCTCCCTTTTGACTGTAAGTGAAAGTGGAAAAAGTCGTAAATTAATGTATATTAAAGGGCACCCATGGTGAAAAATCTACTTTTCAAGCTGTTTGGACAGACATATGTGTAGGTATAGTGTATAGACCGTCATATTGGGGTGATATAAACACACCCAGTCCTTTTTTTTCAATTTAACAACATAAAAACGGTGGACCAATTGGAGCGGTTTTGAGACCGACCGCAACTTGATGTAAGAGTGCGGTCCCACCGAATTGATTGACAGCTGCGTATTAACATGTCTCCGTAGTAACGTTTATAATCCTATCAACAAGACAGGACGTGCGCAAAGCAACCGGGAATAAAAGGTCTGTTCAGTTTGCTAGGATCATCAATCATCATCAAATGTGATCAAGAGTGAGTTTTACAAGTTTAAAATCTTTTAAAACAGTGCATGTTTATAATGAATTACAGCGATTTACTTCAGCTTTACTTCATCACCACAGCCGCGTGTCAGAACAATTATAAAAGAAGACGCTTCAATCCTGGTTTGTGGACGTTAAATCAGGTTTATTTTGTACATTAACATAACAGATATCCATACAGGAGTGGAGATTAACCTGTATCCTGTTACATTTGCGTGCAAAGACATTGCTAAGCTAAATGCATGCACTGTATGTGTGTGTGTCCGCACTGTGTGTGTGTGTGTGTGAACTTTGTAACGACATTGTGTGTGCAGCTCCACAACAAATGCGTCAAATAATCATTGGTAAAGTTCTTACTGTGGTTTTTCCTCACAAACGTTACGTGAGATCTGCTTCCTTTATGTCTGTCAGTTGTCTAAGGCAGTCGAGGGCGGAGACTGAGGCCCGCTGACGGCACGTGGGAACGGTGGGCGGGGAGGACTAGCCTTAAAGGCCCAGTACACAAAAACAGCAAAAAGCTGTTGAGAGCTATAAAATACAAACTAGTGAAAGCTATAATAAATAATCTGATGGGTGTTTTGAGCTGAAACTTTACAGACACATTCTGGGGACACAAAAGGCTTATATTAAATCTGGAAAAAGGGGTAACCTAGGTGCCCTTTAAAGGGGACCTTTTATGCCTCCTTTTTATAAGATATAAAATAAATCTCTGACGTCCCTAGAGTGTGTATGTGAAGTTTCAGCTTAAAATACCACATAAATAACGTTTTATAAGTCTCTGAAACTGATTTGGTGATTGTCGCTTTAAATCCAAATCAACTTGTGCTCTTTTCAAAAGAGGGCGGAGCTACAAATGCCTATGTGTCAGCGTAGTGGCAGAGTCAAAAACAGGATTGACATCCTATGCTAATGAGGTAGAGATCATCGCTAGTGGGCGGTGCTTTCCCCCTTTGATGACACGTACAAAGGGAGAATGTCAATCAATGTGTTTCTGCAGACTGTTTTTATCACGTGTGATTATAAAAAATAGACGTAATACTTTTTTTACCATTAGAAGCTGGTTATATTCACACACTGTTGGCACATAACAGGGTTTAAAACCCCATATAAAAGTGATTTTTGCATAATAGATCCTCTTTAAGACAGATTTAAGTTGAAAGGCCCCAAAATAAGATTCAGCACACACTAAAACGTCAAAATGTAAATGTCTTAAAAGAAGGATGCAATTAAGGTGTAACAATAATTCAGGCAGAAGCTAAAAAAAAAGAGTACTTTTTGGTATTATCTCTCATATTTTTTTAGGAATAACCATGATAAGGAAATATAACATTAGCAATAGGTATGTGACAACGTATGACGAGATCTTGCGAGATTAAATTGCAAAGAGATTTCTCGTCGGGGTGAAAAGTTGTCTCGTGAGTTGTGATGTTATGATGGAGCGTAAGGGTGAAATTAGCACTGAAGATTGGAGGCAGGATTTGATTTGAACTGCACACTAAGTGCTTTGCACACACCTGGCAACCCAGGCTGCAGGCACGTGCACACATAGGGCTCATCCTGTGCAGTGTACATGCCCTTTTGAGTCTGGGATATAAAGTGCCCTTCCAAAATGAAAGTAAGTACCCCACCGTCCCCCCGCTCTCCTTTCCACGATCGCCTTCCTGAGCCCCCCCCCCCCTCCTTTCGTGAAAACCGGGGCCGTCACCAATCTCCACCCCCCCCCCCCCCCCCCCCCCCCCCCCCCCCCACACACACACACACACATACACACTTTTCGTGAACACCGGGACCGTCAGACAACAATTCTGCACATGCCCTAGGGAATGCCTCTCCACGGGCCTGCCAGGCTGCCTCTGTGTTGCGCGTCACTGGTTTGCTTGGGTGGGTGTGACTAACCGCTTTTTTTTTTTACTGGAGTTCAGCGGCTGCCGCGTCCAACAGAGGCTACAACTGCAGCTGAACACATTAACCATGCTTCATAATTATGCGATGCAATAGCACTTTAGATATGCTAAAAGTCATAATCGTTGTAAACACAATTGGAGCACAATTAACACATGTGGACATGTGGAGTATTCCTATTTCAGTCGAATTATTGAAGTGCAGTACAAACATGTAAACACCTTAATCAAACTATTACAATCGTGAGGGAATTTTAGCCGGATGTTGCGACAGGATAAGACCTACCGAGTCAGTAAAGTACCACAGACGCACACTTCTCTAAGCGCGGGCACACACACACACACCGTTAACTCGAGACTCGTCACATCATCATCACAAAACACGCGTTTATGCTGTCCGGGAAAAACATAAGGTCTCTTTTCATTCAGCGAACGGTATTAAATTACATTAAAACAACTTTCTCCTATCAGTCCTTACTTCATTGTCGCGTCCAGTACCTCAAATTGAGTCAAGGGGGCATGAATGAAATGAAATTAAATTAAAAGAAATTAAATGCTAAAAATTACATGATTTTTTTTAAAGTTCAATTTGTGGAATAGAGTTCGATTTCTCAGGTGAAGTCAGTCAGTAGAGTTTATAGCTAAATGGCGCAGTGGGTAGCACAATCGCCTCACAGCAAGAAGGTCGCTGGTTTGAGTCCCGGCTGGGTCAGTTGGCGTTTTTGTGTGGAGTTTGCATGTTCTCCCTGAGTTTGCGTGGGTTTTGCTCCGGGTGTTTCGGTTTCCCCCTCAGTCCATAGACATGTGGTATAGGTAAACTGAATAAGCTAAATTGGCCGTAGTGTATGTGTGAGAATGCAAGAGCGTATGGGTGTTTTCCAGTGATGGGTTGCAGCTGGAAGGGCATCCACTGCGTAAAACATATGCTGCATAAGTTGGCGGTTCATTCCGCTGTGGCGACCCCTGATTAATAAGGAACTAAGCTGAAAAGAAAATGAATGAATGACTAAAATGTTTCCTATTGTTAGCTTATAAAATGTTATAAAGTGTTTTATGCAGCAATAAATCAGAATTACTCATTAGTTGTAAGCGTGTAGATTCCAGAAGCACTCGAACAGCATAAGGCTGGGCTATAATGCTGAGGTATTTTTGCAAAAATAAACCTCAACCCCTGATTCTTCACAGTTTCATTTTTGGGTAGAGAAAATAGAACTAACTTTCCCCTCACACTTCCAGTAATATCCAGCTGAGCACAGCGTTGATTCAACTGGCGTCTGCTACAGTGTGTGTCTAGCCTCTTTCTCTTTTGGCTCGTTTCCACTGACTGCTACAGTACGGTACGGTTCGGGTCGGTACGGGTCACCTTTATCAGGCTTGCGTTTCCACTGCTAAAAGGGTACCAAAGGTACTCTTTTGGTGGGCGTGGTGTACGACAGAAAGTTTCAGTCAACGTCATTTTTGCTCGAGAAAATGTCTACAGTAAAGCTGTACGGGTCGCTCACATATCATATGAGAAGCACTTCTCTATACTTCTGTATAAAAGTTTATTACTAACTTTTCTATGAACATGAGTTGATTATAACTGCACATTAATGACAGTGCGAAATAGCCTACTGTAACATCTGTAATTATATTAAATAAATAAATAAATGCAACATATATGAACACATACAGCCCCTTACAGTCTCCGATATGTTACCAATTACAGAAAAACTACACACAGCATACATTTAGTTCTTATTTGGGTTCAAAACAACACGAAAAAGCCCAGTCAGTGCAAACCTCTCGTGATTAAATGTGTCTGTAATCTTCAGCAGCACGTGTAGCCTCTTGTTAGAAAGTAATTCCCTCATTCCGAGTTCATAACAGTCCAAAAGGTGATAATAATAGTTAAACATGGCAGTTTGTTCACGTTTGCTCCTAATGTGCTCCTTTTTTCCGGCTTCTCCTTTGTTTTTTGGCGCGTCACTCTCGCGTTTGTCAGTTTCTGACAGGATCGGGTTTCAAAAGCACGTCAATAATCAAGCGCACATTATTATTATCAGCTAAAGAAGTTTGTTATTTCAAAAATAGACGCGCGGCCAGAGCAAGCAAGAAAGCAAAACCGTTCGCGCTTCAGACTGGCTCGTAAAAAACTACGGGGCACAGGGTAAAATCTGCTCTTCTTTTTGGCTTTGTGGCTGTTCAAGACGACGACAAGGTTCGTTTGATATATATAATTAGTAATTACGCCGTAATCTCTCTCGGCTGTGTATTAAAAACATGGCGGCTTCTTTGTTTTCATTCTGGCTTGTTGCGTGAGTGAATGACGTATCTCTGTAAACCAATAGCGTTCAACTGCGCATCTAGCTCCGCCTTTTGGTACCCTTTCAAAAGGGTGCCGAAAAAGTGGTACGGTTCGGTTCGGTACGCCTTTTGACAGTGGAAACGGCCATAAAAGCGTACCAAACCGTACCGTACCGGCCCACTCAGTGGAAACGGGCCAATTGTGTACTGTGCTTGTGGGCTTGTTTCCCGGGTGTGCACGGCGCAACAACTGGGCGGGGCTTAAGTTTCGTATTCACGTCACGCCGAAACGGCTAAAGACTTTACTTCACTTAGAGCTGTTTCACACTATATGGAAGGTCATTCTCAAAAATCCATAATAGGGGCTCTTTAAATTACCCATTAAATTTTATTTTATTAACATCTACCCATACCCAACCCTAAACCTACTCCTTACAGTAATGCAAAAACACAATGAAAATTATTTATTAAAATACGCATTAAATTGTATTTTATTAACGTCTACCCATACCCAACCCTAAACCTACTCCTTACAGTAATGCAAAAACACAATGAAAATTATTTATTAAATTACCCATTAAATTGTATTGTATTACCGTCTACCCCAACCCTACCCCTCACAGTAATGTAGAAATATTAATTAATGCTGTACAGTCTCACAAATTTATGCTACTTTATATTGATGAGAGTGTCCGCAGCTGTATCCCTTCTAGACTTCACCCAATAAATCTAAGTTCTCGCGCCCTCTCTCCTGTTCGCGGTTTCTCGATAAACAGCTACATGATAGTTCTGAAGCAACTATGACGCCATTCTTATGATTATAATATCACAAATATACCGCCTATAAAGCATGCAATCACTTCATCCATGCGCGGTGCATGATAATACGAAACCACTGGCACTATGTCTGTCGCGTAATAAACTTTACGCGCTTGAAGAGCCTCGCCTTCTGTTTGATTGCGTCCACCAAATGCGTCGTGCGTGAATGTCTTTTCAGCCAGTGTCAGATGTAAAGCGCAGGCGTGTCCCTCCTCCTCCTCCTCTTCATTTTCTCCTCCTCCGGTTTCCCCGTGCTCGTCGTGAGGAGCTCCGGTGTCAGTCTCCGGTCTCAGTCCGGTGTTGTTCCGCGCTCCGCAAGGATGTTTGTGTCCGTGTGGTACGCCAAGAAAATGGGCCGGCGTTTCATCAACAACGTACGGAAAGCTAAAAAACAACGCCACCGTATTATGGTAGGAACTGCTGGCTTTATGATGTACACTGACATTTGGTTTCGCGTGCTGTTTATTGCTGAGGGAATTTGCACATGACTTCTAGCGGAATTTCGAAGCTCAGTTGTAGTAATGTGATCTGAAAAGAGACTGGATAAAGTGAGTTGGTGTTTGATGCTGTGTGAAATTCGTGTTTCATCATTGTAATGTCCTCCTATTGAACAGTTAAAGAGATAGTTCACCACAAAAAGGACAATTCTGTCATCATTTACTCGAGTTTCTTTCTTCTGTTAAACACATAAGAAGATATTTTGAAGAATGCTGATAAAAGACTGTCACCATTGACTTCCATAGTATTTGTTTTCCTACTATGGAGGTCAATAATTTTCAGCTTTCTTCAAAATATCTTATTTTGTGTTCTGTCATCATTTACTTGTTTTAAACCTTGAGTTTCTTTCTTCTATTAAACAAATAAGAAGATATTTTGAAGAATGCTGAAAAAAAACATTGACTTCCATATTTGTTTTCTTACTATAGAAGTCAATGGTTTTCGGTTTTCTTCAAAATATCTAATTTTGTGTTCTGTCATCATTTACTCGAGTTTCTTTCTCCTGTTAAACACATAAGAAGATATTTTGAAGAATGCTGAAAAAAACCTGTCACCATTGGCTTTCATAGTATTTGTTTTTTTTCTTTTATAGATGTCAATGGTTCTCAACTTTCTTCAAAATATATTATTTTGTGTTCTGTCATCATCTACTTGTTTTAAACCTTGAGTTTCTTCTGTTAAACACAAAAATAAGATGTTTTGAAGAATGATGGAAAAAAACCTGTCACCATTGACTTCCATAGTATTTGTTTTCCTATATGGAAGTCAATGGTTCTCTGCTTTTTTCAAAATATCTTATTTTGTGTTCTGTCATCATCTACTTGTTTTAAACCCCGAGTTTCTTTCTTCTGTTAAACACAAAAGAAGATATTTTGAAGAATGCTGAAAAAACCTGTCACTGTTGATTTCCATAGTATTTGTTTTTTTCTTTTATGGATGTCTGTGGTTCTCAGTTTTCTTCAAAATATCTTACTTAGTGTTCTGTCATCATCTACTTGTTTTAAACCTTGAGTTTCTTCTGTTTAACATATAAGAAGATATTTTGAAGAATGCTGGAAAAAACCTGTCACCATTGACTTCCATAGTATTTGTTCCTACTATGGAAGTCAATGGTTCTTGGCTTTCTTCAGAATATCAAATTTTGTGTTCTGTCATCATCTACTTGTTTTAAACCTTGAGTTTCTTCTGTTAAACACATAAGAAGATATTTTGAAGAATGCTGAAAAAACCTGTCACCGTTGATTTCCATAGTATTTGTTTTTTTTCTTTTATGGATGTCAGTGGTTCTCAGCTTTCTTCAAAATATCTTACTTGGTGTTCTGCCATCATCTATTTGTTTTAAACCTTGAGTTTCTTCTGTTTAACATATAAGAAGATATTTTGAAGAATGCTGAAAAAAACCTGAAACCATTCCATAGTATTTGTTTTCTTACTATGGAACTCAAGGGTTTTCAGCTTTCTTCAAAATATCTTGTTTAGTGTTCAACAAAAGAAAATAACCACTGGAACCATGTGATGGTGAGTAAATAGTTAGTAAATGTTAATTTTTGAGTGAACTTTCCCTTTAAAAGAAAAAACGGATGCTGTAGGAGTTTTACAATCAATTTTTGCATCCTTGTGGGAATTATAATTGGAGTTATGGGTTCATGATGATCTTGTTATGTTAGAATTGTTGTATGTTAAGTGGATGTTGGAGGCATCAGTAGATTGGTTGGACTGGTGTCAGACAGATGGTGCTCAGAGGTGCGTCAGAAGGTTCCACAAAATGTGGAAAGTTAAAATTAGGGTGTCTGCGTGTGAAATGGTGCTTTCGACAAATGGCCTAGCAGCTTTAAATAATAGATGAGATGATTAATGAAACTGAAGGGATTAAATTTAAGAGTTAAAAACGGGACACCTGAGCTTGTTTATAGTACATGCTAATTTATTAAGGTCTGCATGAAATCAAAATGTATTTTTGCTAGCACAAATTGTTAGTCTGAAAGTTCACCGACAAATAAAAAAACAGTTAGTTTTGGCAATAATTAATCAAAATATGACCATTTTCTTCTGCTCTGGAATGCATTTCACAAACAACAACAAAACTATAGTGGCTGTGTCGCAGATCTGTCAATTGAACCACGTTAGTTTTAACGTAAAACGTCCATAATGACGCTCCAAATGGGGCGGAGTAACACCTTTAGAGTAAATTTGCATTAAATTATTATTATTTTTTGTTTTATATTGTTTCTCACGCACACACATACACATTTTTTAAATCCAATGTTAATTTTGGTATAAACATGCATACATTTTTCTTATTAATGTAAAATTAACGGCATATATAGGGCTTAATATTGCTTTTACAAACATTATGGACAATATTCCATATTCTATTCTATATGGCTGAAATGATTTCAGAGTGCACTACGAAGGGAGAACAATTGTCAATCTGAAGTTCGATAAAATAACTTGCATGTGAGAGAGATAGCTTTAAGCTTTTTTTTAATTAATTATTCAAAGTGAATGTTGGAGCGTTTGATAGGAAAAGGACATAGGGGGGATAACTGGAAATAGAACACAGCCATGCTTTTAACATCAGCTCTAGACGTGTAGTTGCAATGTTTGTTTGAATGAAGTATTCGGTAAAAGGCAAATCTTGTCCGCATGAAATCAAAATGTATTTTGCTAGCACAAATTGTAAGTCTTAAAGTCCAATGGAAATTAGTTAATTAATCAAAATATAACCATTTTCTTCTGCTCTGGGATGCATTTCCCAAACAATGACAAAACTAAAGTGGCTCCATCGCCCAAAATGACACCCAAATCTACCTGCCTTTAAAACCAAGTTCAAGTGGGCTAGAAACCCTTATGCTGTGCTTGTCGGATGTGAAAGACTGGTTGTCCTTGAACTTTCTAGATTTTAATGAGAGTAAGAGTGAAATGATTTTGTTCGGCCCGTCAAACTCTTCCAGAGCACCGATAGCTAATCTAGAAAAAACTAGTTTTTCTATGAAGCCCTGGGTAAAAAACCTGGGCGTTATTCTGGATGATGGCTTGAGCTTTGACAAACAAATAAATGCAGTGGTCAAATCCTGCTTCATTCAGCTTCGACTTTTAAAAACAGTCAAATCTATTTTATCTAGAAAAAATTTTGAAAAAATAATTCATGCTTTTATTACCACTAGATTGGACTATTGTAACTCATTATACTTTGGGATTAGTCAGAAAACCTTATCCCGGTTACAATTAGTCCAAAATGCTGCTGCAAGGCTTTTAACAGGTACCAAGAAACATGACCACATTACACCAGTTTTACGCTCTTTGCACTGGCTGCCTGTGCACTATCGAGTCACTTTTAAAATGCTTCTCTTGGTTTTTAAATCTTTAAATGGCCTGGCACCTTCTTATTTGTCAGACATGTTAATTGCTCATCAGCCTAGTCGGTCTCTTCGGTCATCTAACCAGAGACTGTTATGCATCCTTAAGTCGAGGCTGAAATGCAGAGGTGACCGTGCCTTCGCAGTAGCTGGTCCTAGGTTGTGGAATGCTCTGCCCCACTGTGTTAGATCTGTTTCATCCCTGTCTGTTTTTGAATCTAGGTTGAAAACTTACCTCTTTGATTTGGCATTTTATCAGTGAGAATTGTCTGTTTTAGCTATAATTTTATATATATATATTGTTTTTTCTCTGTTTTGATTTGTATTGTGCAGCACATTGGTCAACCTCTGGTTGTGTTAAATAGTGCTATATAAATAAAATTGACATTGACATTGACATCGCAAATCTGATACTTGAACAACGTTAGTTGTTTGCACTTCAAAATGAATATACACACTCTACTTAAATCTTGGGATTTATTAGGTTTGGTTAATTTTTTTTAAAGTCTTTGATGCTATAATGGTGGCACGTTGGCTTAGTGGTTAGCACTGTCGCATCACAGCAGGAAGGTCACTGGTTCGAGTTCCGGCTCGGCCAGTTGGCATTTCTGTGTGGAGTTTGCATGTTCTCTCCATGTTGGCGTGGGTTTCCCCCACAGTCCAAACACATTCGCTATAGGGAAATTGATGAACTAAATTGGCTGTAGTGTATGAGTGTGTGTGTGAATGAGTGTGTATGGGTGTTTCCTAGTACTGGGTTGCGGCTGGAAGGGCGTAAAGCATATGCAGGAATAGTTGGCGGTTCATTTCGCTGTGGCGACCCCTGATGAATAAGGGACTAAGCCGAAGGAAAATGAATGAATGAATGAATAATGCCATAATTGAACTGGTTTTAAAATGCATGTGTTCTGGGAGTTGCTGCAGACTTTTACTTCAGTAGGGTGACTTATTTCCAACTGAAACTGAATATTGAGTAGGGGGCGGGGTTTTGTTTTTGTATTTATGCAGCAAACTATTAGTTTAAGGGGCGTGGCTATGCATATTTCGCCCAATCATTCAAGCTGACATCATCAGAGATGAATTGTCTTTCTGGAGTGTAAGAAAATTGTTAGATTTTGATTAAAGATTACCAAAAACAAACAGTTTTTTTCTCAATAATTATGCAGTTTAAGACTAACAATGTTCACTAGTAAAGCAAACATGCTCACTTGCTCACTTTACAGATCAGATTATTTGAAAAAGGCATTTCCAGGTAGACATTTACCGATGGTTTCCATTTTACTATTGTAGATTGAGGGCAGAGTTGAATTTGTCTGCAGACAGAGAATATATATCATTACAACCAAACTTGTAGTACTCTGTCAGAGGAGGATGAAGAGAGGGAGAGAAACACAATAATAACTGCCAAGAGCAGATCGCTTGTGTGTGTTCTGCCTCTTGAGTGTGTGTGTGTGTGTGTGGGTGGGTGGATGCGTTTTGTCTTCTCATTGGTTTGTATCATAAATTGTGGGTGTCGTTTCTGTCTGATGGTTTTTGTGAAGCATTCATTTATTTATTTATAAGATACGTAGTCAGAGAAACACATTTAGAAGCAGAGAAAGGCTTTGCTGCCTCAGGTGCATCGACATTCATTCCTTGGTATAAGCTTTTATTAAATGAAGAACACAATCTGTATATTTTATTGTGTTCTGTAATGTGACAGACCATAATCAGAGATGGAAAGAGTCCTGATCATTTTCTGATCAGTTTTCAACACATCATGTTTTTACTTTACATTAAAGGTTTTTTGGTGACGGCAGCTTAAAGACGCCTCATATTAGAGGTGTTCAGTTACGATTATCATGCCAGCGATTCGGTTCAATCAATATCTCGGTGCATCGCGGTGAATTGACGATGCTTTTCATACACAATTTTATATTTTCACAGCAATTCCTGTAATAAAATGTATAAATATATTTATATTTATAAACAGTGGTGTAAAGTAACTAATTACAAATACTCAAATTACTGTAATTGAGTAGTTTTTCTCAGGAATTGTAATTTTACTTTCACTTGAGTACATTTTTAGTGCAGTATCTGTACTTTTACTCCACTACTTTCTTTCAACCTGCAGTAACTACTTTATTTTTCTTGTCTATGGGGATTAGAAAAATCAGTCCTGTGATTCCTGTCCAGTCAAATCGCACATCGTAGAAGGTAGATCGCATCATATTGAGCTACCTCAAGACGTGTGCACTTTGTAACTGCAGCAAACTGTTTGGAAGTTTTAAAAGGGTCCATGAAGATGTTCAAAATCTTTACGCGCATTGACCCAGAGACTGTTTAGATGCATGTCACTGATGAGAAGATGACGGATGTTTACTGTATGAAGACCGAATTGGCCTTAAACACCCAGCAGGCACAGGACGTCAACATGACATCTGATTGACGTTGAACCCTAACGTCATGGGGACTTTGCATTTTGTTTGGAAATAAAAATCGGTTTGACGTCAGAACTCAACGTCAGGCCAACATCAATATCCAATGTCCAACCTAAAACCAACCAAATATCAACGTCTAATGATGTTACAGCTTGACATTGTGTGAATGTTACCCCTATGACGTCTATCAGACATTGGATTTTGGTTGCCGTACCTGATGAATAAATGTCAGTATTTGACGTCATATATGACGTTGGTTTAAGATGTTGGCTCGAAGCTGGATTTTGGTCGCTTTCTAACAACCTAAAATCAACCAAATATCAACGTCATTTGACGTCATTATTGGACATAAAAATAACGTTGTCCTTAGCTGCTGGCTTGACGATTAATTTTGCTCACCTGACATTATAACCTAAATCTAACCTAATATTAACGTCTCATGATGTTGTGTGCCTTCAGGGCAATAACTAAATGCACTACAGAATGTTACATTTACACACACATGCACAAATTACATGTAAACACATCAGCTTTTGACAGCATAATACTCACTACTCTTGAGTACTTTTGAAAGGGCTACTTTTTACTCCTACTTTGAGTAATATTTACAACAGATACTTTTACTCTACTCGCACTACATTTTTAGGCAAGTAATGGTACTTTTACTAAAGTATGATTTTTCAGTACTCTTTCCACAACTGTTTATATACTATTTGTAATACTATTTTGTCCTGTAATACAAATATATTAACTGTACCTTTAAACAACACAAGCATTTATAGCAAGTAAACAATATCCCGCTCACTTTCGGGGACTTGTCTTACCAAGAGGTGCGTTCGACATGAAGCACAGCTGCAGCAGGTGATCAACGAGATTAGCCGAGCGCAGTCATGATGACCGATCACATGATCATGTATTTATATTTATTTATTGCGAGACAACAAAAGATTTACAGTACAAATAAAACAGAATACAGTCTCTACAAACTATAGTTCATTTTTAAACAATACGGGAATTATGACTTAAATTTATGTAGCTTATGTAACAAACGCATGAGAAATAAGGGGAAAACCAGAGGGCACATAAAAAGGAAATAAATATCCACGAATAGGGTTTTTTTGGATAATAAAAGCATTTTTAAAAAAGCACTTTAATCCAAAAAGATTGAACAAAAGTATCAAAATAAATGAGCTACACTTAGTATAAATTTCCCATAAAGAGCAGCTACATCAATGACACTTTTAAAATGTCTGCAAAAATGGCTTGACAGGAAATAAAATATTTTATAGTCATATATTTATATTTATATATATATATATATATATATATATATATATATATATATATATATATATATATATATATATATATATATATATATATATATTTATATATATATTATTATTATTATTATTATTATTATTATTTTTTATTTATTTATTTATTTTTTTTTTTTTTTTTACTTAATTTGTCAGGAAATCTTTATATGGGTGTCAGGATCAATGATGATAATTGTTTTATTACAAGTCTGTAAGACTTATTTGAGTTAATATTTAGGTTATTTACTAAAATATAGCATTTAAATCATTTACAGTATGAATCATTTATGAATACAGTAAATAGTCATAACAGTATTTAACAAAAGATGATACTGCAGTAAAATATTTGTAGTCTTTTAATAAGCATGATGTGTACAAGATGGAGAGGGTATGAAAAGTGAATTGTTGAAATTTGTGAGACGGAAGTTGTCCAATAATAAACCCGAAACACACGTGGTTGTTGTCATGCGGTGAACTCGACCAATCGTGTAATATCTGTGTCGTCATCAGAGCTCGTGCAGATGCTCTTCAGATGCTGCACCGGCTAAATCTGTCGTCTGATCTCGGAGCGCTGTCGCGGTACTTTGATGCCACATGTGACAGTCACGTGGCGTCCGTGCAGCATCAATCCGGACAAGGTTTCTAACCAGCATGCACCGCTTTAAGACAGATTTCGATCGACCTGCGCAGCGCTGCATGAAGTCGAACGCACTCAAGTTCTTTCTTACACCCCTTTGATTTGCCACGCGCTCAACAGAAAGAGCTGCGATTGGCGCTCTTCACAGATGAGTGACACTGATAAACGCCAACGGCAATCACAGCTGATCCATGATGGACACGGTAGAGAAAACTCAGCAGACACTCGCTCGTGTCTGTACCCAGAAGTATCGCAGTAACAGCTGAGAGAAGAGGAAAAGTTAAGCCAGCGGGTCAAATGAGCCACAGTGAGAGACAGGGGCGCCCCCAAGGGGTAAACCTCTGGCCACCCCTGTGGCCACCCCAATATGATTTTGCTGTTGATATTATTAATTTAAATGTACTTATGTAAATTCCCAATATTTCAATAAATAAATAAATAAAATGCAGCCACTAATTTATTGTTGGTGCCACTGACGTAGCTGATTCACTGCCCCTCCCTCTCCCTCCCCGATCGTCGTTGCAGCACACACATAACTTCAATAGACAGCAATGGCAATTTATTATTTACCTTAAGGTACATCAATAGAACAAGCTGCATTAATAAAATTGTGGCTCAAAAAGGAATGTGGATAAATGATATTATTAGGGTCTGTATAGTGAGTGTGTGTGTGTGTATATACTGTAGTAATCCCTTTTGTTCAGTTTGTTTGTTTTATTAATTAACTCATTAATCTTCATTAATTTTAGACATGCATATACAGTATGCTGTACAATAAAAGTATGGGAAAAATAACTGAGAAGTTATTTATATGTATATGAAAAGCTTTTTTAAAGTAAATATTTTTTGCACATGTACATGCTGAATTATTTTAAGGAATAAATTGCAATATTTCAAGAGCAATTAATAAATGAATTAAAACCACATTTCATTTACAAAAATATAACATTACACTGAATTCCTTATTGTTTTGTGTGCTACCCCAAGATTTGGTGTGGCCTCTTCTGGTCACCCCTAAGAAATATTCTGGGGGCGCCACTGGTGAGAGAGAGAGAAATGGAGTTTACTTTTATTCTCTCAATCGCAGTGAAATAGGGGCTTCTGCTGTTAGTGTCAGTGAAAGACTGTCCAGCAAACACACACGCAGTGAAATTCTGCACAGTTTCTGCGTTTTTAAGTAGTTGGAGCGTTGTAAACACTCGCGCTCGCCTCCCTCGCCATAGTAAGCTACAGCGACATAGCGCATATGAGATAAATGACGTCAGTACATAATAACCGGTTATGATTATTACTGAACCGATACTGAATTGTCCGCGTCTGCATCGCTGTGCACCGAAGAAACAATTAATTTTGGCACCCCTACCTCATATATGGAGATTTAAGTCACATGCATTGCTCAGGTGTGAGTTCGACTTCAACAGAGTGTAAAAATCTTGATGGTTCTGTGGGTCTCTGCTATCAAATCTGAGCTTGATTTGGTATTTTCTATTGGATTCGCCTCAGGTGATTGGCTGGGCCATTCTACAGCTTGATTTTCTTTCTCTGAAAGCATTTCAGAGTTTTCTTGGCTGTGTTTTGGATCATTTTCTTGCTGAAATGTCCACCCTGGATTCATCTTCATCCTCCTGCTAATGTAGATGTTGGACTGAAGCAGCTGATATTCATTTACACTGAGGAAGGGCAGAGGCTTGCTGAAGAGATTTCAGCTGCTGTCTGGGCTTTCTACACCTCCCTGTCTTCATCTGTTCAATACTTTTGTCCTGCGTCATTTCATTTTATTATGCATAACTTAATTTGTAAACTAATTAATATTTATTAATATTAATAATTATTTAAACTAGTAAGGTGTACCTAATAAAGTGGCCGGTGAGTGTACAGTATATGCAGTAGTTGTGAAGCAAAACGTTTGTTAAATATAATGTGATTGTGATTATATACTGTGCTTTTCTCATAGTTTGCATTTGAGTGGGAGGGGATTTCATTCTTTTCTCTCGTCCAACACGCGCACACACACACACACACACACAGCTTCTGAGTGGGAGTTTATATAAGTAGATTCTGTTGAAATGCGTGTGCTGTTTCTGCCCACTTCTGTTCCCTCAGGTTTGCATGTGCCGCCAGTTTTACCTTCCCAAAAACAAGCATGTCATTCAGAAGAACTCAAAAACAAGCGATGTTCAAGCACAGCTCTATAATGTCATGCTCTCAGATGCCGTCGATTGCCTAGTACCCTTGAAGCAAATACAAAGGAGTTTTATTAATGTGTGTCATAGACGGCGTGCGCGCACAGACCCGATTTGTGTCCTGTTCTGACAAGCACATATAAAAGAGCAGGCTTTCAGACTGATTGTGCTTTAATTAATTTTGTGCATCTCATTTTATGGATTAGTTGCTCTCTGACTTTAGATTAATTTGCTGAATAAATGCGAGTGT
Organism: Danio kyathit; assembly: GCA_903798195.1. Taxonomy (NCBI): domain Eukaryota; kingdom Metazoa; phylum Chordata; class Actinopteri; order Cypriniformes; family Danionidae; genus Danio; species Danio kyathit. The sequence goes on along the minus strand of LR812523.1, from coordinate 80,309,392 downwards.
TAATCATTAACTGTTGCTATAAATGTGTTGTATAAGGACTAAGAAGGCAGCGTGCCATTTTGTTTCTGTGTCGTTTAATATGCAGACTCTAGTGAGACATTCATTGATTGATCCTCAACTGAAAATAGCTTAGGCACTCTAATAAGCCTGAATGCTTTCAATATTTACCTTTAGAGTCATAGTAGCAGTATTGGCATGTTACTTTACTTATTAGTTTTAGTGATGTGCTATTGTTAAATTATTAGTTATAGTTAGTTACTAGGAATGCTGCAATATGGGTATAATATTGAACCGTTTGGTATGATCTACATGGTTCAATATGCATATGGATATTGTCGGTTTTGCATTAACCCCTGTGTGCTGTTGGGGATGTTTTCATCCACTCTGAGGGGATTTTGAGGCTTAATTTGGCCACAACTTTCTCTGTTTTAGCAGATGGAATGATTTTTGGTGACAAATCTTATTCATTCAGTCATTCATTAATTTTCTTATCGGCTTAGTCCCTTTATTAATCTGGGATTTCCACAGCGGAATGAACCGCCAATTTATCCAGCATATGTTTTACGCAGCGGATGCCCTTCCAGCTGTAAGAATCATGCATTCGTCAAAGTTAATTATTTTGTAAAATTAATCAAAAATGAACCCTAAAACTAGGCATGGGCCGATATAAGATTCTGACGGTATAAAAACCTTGGATAAAAATATCACAGTTTCACGGTATCACGGTATTGTGATTACTGCTCTAACATATGTTCTTTTTAAATGCCTGTGTAAAAAACTAAACGTTTTTTTCCCCTTTGAACACAATATATTTTATTTTGAGAAACATTTGTAATATTTTGGAGCAGTAAACGTGCCAAGCCAAATAATGAAAATAAATCATTGACGTCTGCTGTCTTCATTAGTTTCAAAAACACAGATGTATTTACAATTTAAAATGGCATCTTTGGATATCTTTTCTGCTGGAGGTGCTGTTGTTAAAAAAAAAATGTAAATAAAAAAATCTTACACATACCTAAGGAACGGTATTAGAGAAATTTTGGCGGTGTCAAAACCAACGCTGCGTCCGAAACCGCCTACTACTCAGTAGGTACTGCATTTGAATTTAAACGTACTACTCGGCCGTTAGAAAAGTACGTTCTATACAGTATGAATGGGAGAAGTATAATTGGAATTCGGACGTGCTACATCCGCCATTTTGTCATGGTCACGTGATCTACCTGCGTCAGTTGCGTCGATTTACTTCCATTCATGAATTCTCTCGTGGAGCATCATGGGATAGCGCAGCGTGCATGGGATGCGCACTTCAGAATTTCGCTGGAAGTAGTAAGTCATCCGGGTACTTCTCGCATACTGATTTTCGAATTCTATGAATTCGGACATACTACTCGGCTCGCATACTGATTTTAGCGTACTGTATAGTATGGAAGTATGCGGTTTCGGACGCAGCCCTAGACTTTTCCAAACCGCGGTATACCTTGAAAACAGTTATCGTCCCATGCCTACCTAAAACCAGTTTCCAAAAATCATCAGAAAGTTTACAAGTACAAAATAGATGTAAAAGATTTCAGGCTCAGTGTTACTAAAAGAACATTGTGGTGAAATTCATTCATTCATTCATTTTCTTTTCGGCTTAGTCCCTTTATTAATCTGGGGTCGCCACAGCGGAATGAACCGCCAACTTATCCAGCATATGTTTTATGCAGCGGATGCCCTTCCAGCTGCAACCCATCTCTGGGAAACATCCATACACACTCATTCACACTCATACACTACTGACAATTTAGCCTACCCAATTCACCTGCACCGCATGTCTTTGGACTGTGGGGGAAACCGGAGCACATGGAGGAAACCCACACGAATGCAGGGAGAACATGCAAACTCCACACAGAAACGCCAACTGACCCAGCCGAGGCTCAAACCAGCGACCTTCTTGCTGTGAGGCAGTTTCTTTTTAAAATTTATTAATAAACATATTGCAGGGATAGTACCTGTATTTGGGATTTGTATTTGAGCTAACATGAAAACGACTCTCATATTTCCTAGTTCCTCCGAAAGGTCCACCCTCAAGAGGCTCTGATTGGTCATCTAACATAATGTGCTGTGATTCGCGGATCGGCTTCACTTCACCTGCTCTCTAAAATTAGTGTCTTTCACATATGTTCGAACATATGTTATAAGCATGTGTAAGTAATATGAAACGTTCACATATCTTTTGTGAGTTTGTTATTTGAGATGTAGAACGCAGGGAAAGCGTCCGCATAGAGAGACACTGCAGCGCTGGTGAAGATTGTGGGTGTTTACAGAGGTTTGATAAATATGAATTTGTAGTTAAAATGTTAGCGGTGCTAAACAGCAGGGACGTGCAGAGGTGGGGGCTTTGGGTGCTTGAGCGCCTGCCCTTTTTTTCTCCTGGAGAGAAAGTGCCCTTTATTCCTGGGGGTAATAATTATTTTTTAATACTACTAATAATATAATATATGTTAATGCATGTTCTATTTAAGGACCGCTTTCCCTGTCAAACAATAAAAAAAACGAAACTTTAAAGTATCTTGGTTTTAGTCTATCGCTCCAAGCGAGCCTCGAACCGACGATTTGGAAAGAAAAGCCACATGCGAGGCAAATGCTCTAACGAAGACTCTATTTACATTATTACTCTCGCCTCAAAAGTAAGGTGTCAACAGTGGAGTAACGTCTATCAGCACCTATGCCAACTCCTGCATCCGCATTGCACGCGGACTGCATCTGGGTAATGTAATGGAGAACCGACAGCTGGATAGTGAAAATATTGTCCTCTTGTTTTTGCAGTCACACAAAATATATAATGTCAATTGAAGCTATAAAACAAGTACATATAGGCTAGCTATGGAAGTCAGTGGCTGTCAGTGTGTCCTACATTCTTCAAAATATTTTATTTTGTTCAACAGAAAAAAAAAAATCAAACAAATATAATAGATTGAAAAGGGATAGTTCACCCAAACATTTACATTTACTCACCCTCAAGTGGTTCCATTTCTTTGTTTCTTTATTTTGTTGAACACTAATGAATAAAAGATTAAAAAAGGATATTTTAAAGAAAGCTATAAACTTGAAATCATCGACTTCCAGACTAGGAAAAACAAATACCATGAAAGTCAATGGTTACAGGTTTCCTGCTTTCTTCAAAATATTACTTTGTGTGTTCAACAGAAAAAAAAAAAAAGCCAAATGGGTTTGGAACGAGTAAATGGTGACAGAATTTTCAGTTTTGAATTAACTATCCTTTTAAGAGTGAGTATGTGGTGAATTTAGGGTGAAATCTCCTTAATAATCTCATTTTAATATATTTTATTTATTAAAGTACAATTTTTATTATTATTTAATAAAAAGTGCCTTTTTTCCATTTGAGCCCCTGCCCCTTAAAAGATCTCTGCACGTCCCTGCTAAACAGCATCTCCGGTTGTTTACATCCTTGCTTACGTCCTCTCTACAACATACCATTAGCGTTAGACACTATGCATGTAATAGATCAATTTTAACAAATAAAAACAGCTTCGTCTATTATGGTTGGAGCCAGGGACGTGCAGAGGTGGGGGCTTTGGGTGCTTGAGCCCCTGCCCTTTTTTCTCCTGGAGAGAAAGTGCCCTTTTTACCTGGGGATAATAATTATTTTTTAAATACTACTAATAATATAATATATGTTAATGCATGTTCTATTTAAGGACGGCTTTCCCTGTCAAACAATAAAAAAAACGAAACTTTAAAGTATATCTTGGTTTTAGTCTATCGCTCCAAGCGAGCCTCGAACCGACGATTTGGAAAGAAAAGCCACATGCGAGGCGAATGCTCTAACGAAGACTTACATTATTACTCTCGCTTCAAAAGTAAGGTGTCAACAGTGGAGTAACGTCTATCAGCGCCTATGCCAACTCCTGCATCCGCATTGCACGCGGACTGCATCTGGCTAATGTAATGGAGAAACGACCACTGGATAGTGAAAATATTGTCCTCTTGTTTTTGCAGTCACACAAAATATATAATGTCAATTGAAGCTATAAAACAAGTACATATAGGCTAGCTATGGAAGTCAGTGGCCTACATTCTTCAAAATATTTTATTTTGTTCAACAGAAAAAGAAAAAATCAAACAAATATAATAGATTGAAAAGGGATAGTTCACCCAAACATTTTAATTTACTCACCCTCAAGTGGTTCCATTTCTTTGTTTTTTTATTTTGTTGAACACTAACGAATAAAAGATTAAAAAAAGATATTTTAAAGAAAGCTATAAACTTGAAATCATCGACTTCCAGAGTAGGAAAAACAAGTACCATGAAAGTCAATGGTTACAGGTTTCCTGCTTTCTTCAAAATATTACTTTGTGTGTTCAACAGAAGAAAAAAAAAAGCCAAATGGGTTTGGAACAAGTAAAAGGTGAGTAAATGGTGACAGAATTTTCAGTTTTGAATTAACTATCCTTTTAAGGGTGAGTATATGGTGAATTTAGGGTGAAATCTCCTTAATAATCTCATTTTAATATATTTTATTTATTAAAGTACAATTTGTATTATTATTTAATAAAAAGTGCCTTTTTTCCATTTGAGCCCCTGCCCCTTAAAAGATCTCTGCACGTCCCTGCTAAACAGCATCTCCGGTTGTTTACATCCTTGCTTACGTCCTCTCTACAACATACCATTAGCGTTAGACACTATGCATGTAATAGATCAATTTTAACAAATAAAAACAGCTTCGTCTATTGTGGTTGGAGCCAGGGACGTGCAGAGGTGGGGGCTTTGGGTGCTTGAGCCCCTGCCCTTTTTTCTCCTGGAGAGAAAGTGCCCTTTTTTTCTTGGGGATAATAATTATTTTTTAATTACTACTAATAATATAATATGTGTATAAGTTAATGCGTGTTCTATTTGTGTCGGCGATTTGGAAAGAATAACCACATGTGAGGCGAATGCTCTAACGAGGACTTTACGTATTTACATTGTTACTCTGTCCTTAAAAGTGTTAACAGTGGAGTAACGTCTATCAGCGCTTATACCAACTACTGCATCCGGGCTATAGCTTTGCAGTCTGGCCCATACACACACTGCAGACGGAGTGTGTGTAAAACATACATTACTAGCTGACCTCCGTTACGGCAGCACGATATGATCGACAGAACCGCCGAAGTAAATTCATCCGTCATTCATCTATATTGTGTGGAGGTGAGTAACGGTTAACAAAAGACTACCCGTGGCTCAAATTTAACGTCAGCTAATTATCCAAAAGTTCAAACGCAAATATGCTATTTTGTCTTGCTATTTTGTCTTACATCCTCCTGATTAACAACCATAATATACTGCTAAAGTTTATCCAGGGCAATATCTTAGGCATACAGGCTCATGTAATAGAGAAACGACAGCTGGATAGTGAAAATATTGCCTTCTCGTTTTTGTAGTCATTTATTCAGAATATATAATGTTAATTGAAGCTATAAAACATGTACATATAGGCTAGCTATGGAAGTCAGTGGCTATCAGTGTGTCCTATATTCTTCAACATATTTTATTATTTTGTTCAACAGAAAAAATAATAGATTGAAAAGGGATAGTTCACCCAAACATTTAAATTTACTCACCCTCAAGTGGTTTTAATCTTTATTTCTTTAATTTGTTGAACACTAATGAATTAAAGATTAAAAAAAGAAACATTGACTTCCAGAGTAGGAAAAACAAATACCATGAAAGTCAATGGTTATAGGTTTCCTGCTTTCTTCAAAATATTACTTTGTGTGTTCAACAGAAGAAAAAAGTCAAATAGGTTTGCAACAAGCAAAAGGTGAGTAAATGGTGACAGAATTTTCAGTTTTGAATGAACTATCCTTTTAAGGGTGAGTATATGGTGAATTTAGGGTGAAATCTCCTTTAACATATTTTATTTATTAAAGTACAATTATTATTATTATTTAATAAAAAGTGCCCTTTTTTCCACTTGAGCCCCTGCCCCTTAAAAGATCTCTGCACGCCCCCGGTTGGAGCTGCTCCTTCTTCTGCACCGAATTCTGAACTGGGAGAGATTCTGGAAGCTGTCATTTGTCAAATGCAGGGCTGCCAACTCTCACGCATTCGGTGTGAGATTCACGCAGTTGACCGTGTTCTCACGCCAAAAATCCACTTTCTCATGAATAATAATGTAAGACTTTCTCTAGAAGAAAAAATATTATAGGAAATACTGTGAAAAAATCCTTGCTCTGTTAAACATCATTTGGGAAATATTTGAAAAAATAACAAGAGAGCGAGTAACTTTGACTTTAACTGTATGTGTATATTTTAAATGAAGACAAAGTGAAGTTTATTTATAAACTAATTTCAAGAGGATCACGTGCTTATGATTGCTTGCGGCTGGTCCTGCATTATTCAATTTATGATTTACCAATCAGACGATTCCTAAGCCACTATAAATACCTTCAGTTCCACATAACAGCCATCTTCCTTTTGAAGAATCCCCCTTCCACCCTTACTCCTCCTTTCCTAGATGGGTGGCACGGTGGCCCAGTGGTTAGCACTGTTGCCTCACAGCAAGAACGTCACTGGTACTAGTCTTTACCAAGCCAGCAGACGTTTCTGTGCGCAGTTTACATGTTCTCCCCGTGCTCACGTGGGTTTCCCCTGGGTCCCCCGGTTTCCTCCAACCGTCCAAAAACATGCTTAAGTTAATTGACTAATCCAAATCGGCACCATAGACAAGCTCCTAGTAAGTAGTTATCTCTTAAGAGCAATCACTATCTGTTCATTAGCTACTACAGCAGGGGAGTTCTCGAGATCTACCTGAGCTCAAACTCCCCTCTTGCCTTGCAAACGGGAGGGAGCCCTGGCTCGAGGATCTTATGAGCTCAGGGTTCTCTTCCAGGACAGCATGCCAAACAAGCTTTATAATCAATCATTAGCTAAGTGTGAACTCTTGAAAATGTTTTAAAATTACATTTAATTTAATGTTACTTGAATTTCAAATTTGAATTAATTAAAATTTACTAGTCTCATCTTTTTTTTTTTAAATCTCCAAATTTTCCCATCTCAAAGTTAGTTCTACATCATTTTTATTCACGATAGAATGTTTTAATTCTCAATAAAATATTGAGATATTCTCCATTATACATTGTCAGTATCTTTCTCATCACCAGCGTAGTACATCCACCATAAAATGTGAGTAAAATGTTCAAACAAGTCAGAATTAATGTGTGTTTTGCATGCCGTTGGCCATTTGTGAGCTCCCCCTCACTATAGAGAAGCACAATGTGTATCTGAAGAGAGAGAGAGAGAGAGAGATGACTGATGGCGGAGATTAAAGAGAGTGACGGAGAGAGTGGGAGTAAGAGTAGATACACAGAAAAACGAGAAGAGAAGATGTTCGTCCTGGAGAAATGAGTGAGCTTATCAGAGAAGAAAAGAAATGATTGTATGCAGGAGAAGCTTTTATTGATTGCTTTATAATGGCAAGCTCCAGTGATGCCTGCTGTATAGTGTTTGTTTGCGTCAGTGTGATGCTAACAAAGCTTTGCAATTCAGTTTGAGTTTCAAAACGGCATATCATTTAGCTCACTATTGAATACAGCACAAACGCATCATGAAAAGTAGCTAGTTTTAATTGTGCGCTGCTGTAAATGAAATCTAGAAAATCCATTTGATTGCATTGTGTGAGGGTTAGGGACATTCGGATGGTAGGGTCAGAATTTGGTGTCAACACCATGAAAGCATGGATCCATCCTGCCTTGTATCAATGGTTCAGGCTGGTGGTGGTGGTGTAATGGTGTGGGGGATACTTTCTTGGCACACTTTGGGCCCATTAGTACCAATTGAGCACCTACCTGAGTATTGCTGCTGACCATGTCCATCCCTTTATGACCACATTCGAGAAAGGGTTAGGGTCTTACATAAGGGATATTTTTCAATTGCTTTAAACATCTTTAAACATAATAGTTTTAATAATGCTGGCGCAGTAGGTAGTGCTGTCACCTCACAGCAAGAAGGTCGCTGGTTCGAGCCTCGGCTGGGCCAGTTGGCATTTCTGTGTGGAGTTTGCGTGTTCTCCCCATGTTGGTGTGCACTATATACATGCACTATAGGTGAATTGGGTAAGCTAAATTGGCCGTAGTGCAGGGGTGTCGAACTCAGATCCTGGAGGGCCGCAGCCCTGCACAGTTTAGTTCCAACCCTGCTTCAACACACTTACCTGCAGGTTTCAAACAAGCCTGAAGGACTCAATTAGTTTGATCAGGTGTGATTAATTAGGGTTGGAACTAAACTGTGCAGAGCTCCGGCCCTCCAGGAACTGAGTTTGACACCTGTGCCGTAGTGTATGAGTGTGTGTGTGTATGGGTGTTTCCCAGTACTGGGTTCCAGCTAGAAGGGCATCCGCTGTGTAAAACATATGCTGGAATAGTTGGCAGTTCATTCCGCTGTGGCGACCCCTGATAAATAAGGGACTAAGCTGAAGGAAAATGAATGAATAAATGAATACTAAAAATAAAGGTTTTACTGCTAGTGTAAAATGTCAAATTAAATTACAGTAATGGTATCGTAAAAATTGTCATACTGTAAAATGAATTCGCGGTAGGGCCCTTCTACTGTAAAACATATTTAAAGGTAAGTTACTGTGAAGGGACAGTTGCGGGTTGCTGTGAAGGGACAATGCATTGGGTTATTTTGATTAAATGCTATTTTTTTCCATTCTGGTATTACTAATTCTACTATTACTAGTACTACTATTATTTTATAATTATGGCTGTGTAAATAAATAACAACAAAAATATTGAAAATGATTTATTTCCATTACATTTTAAGTTCCAGACACTTTTTTAATATAGCGTTTTTATTCATTTAATATAAACTGGCTATGAAGCGCGTGTTTGTATCATCAATAATTAAGAGTGCTGGTGAAATGGATATAAAAACACGACACAGAGAGGTAATGTGATAAAAAAAACAACAACATTATTGTGTTTGAGCTTAAATAAGCGCAAAAACAACATTGCACACGCATATTAATACAACTGTTCTATGTCAGTTAAATCCATAGACTGTAAAAGATATGAACGTAGTATCAGTGATGCACCAATAGGTTTATGAAGAACCCAAAAGAAGCTACCAGTAGGCGCGAAAATTTTCTTCACGCGTCACCGCACAAACAAAGGCAAAGAGGTAGCGCGTGAGCGGAGCTACAGACGCCTGCTAGCATTTTGATTAGACAGGCTTTTCTTTGGGAGAAACGCTTAATACTTCATTACCTGCGACTCGTTTGTGTTCTGACCACATGTGCTTGGTTGTACACTACATCAATAAAGTGTTTAGTCTTTTAAAAACACTGCTGTAACACATTGAGCCACTAAGCATCGTTCTTATGACGTTTTTCAACAGGAGGAAAGAACAAATTATTTCCAAACACTTCAGATATAGTATATAGTGTTAGTACTGTAAATGCAAGGCTATTGATGAAATCCAGGCATAACACTGTATGACAGCGCTTCAGATGACTGTTCTAGAGCCTACAGCTAATCAATCTGTCAGATTCTGCAGTGCATTACAGCTCTAAAGAACATTATAAATGATAATTTATCTTAAGTAAAACAAATACATTTATAGAGATGGTATATAAGTATATAATTTCACTCACCTGGGAAATGGAGGCCACGTGAATGGTTTGTGAGCACAATTAAGTGCACACAGCATGCCATATCATCTGATAATTGTAGGAAATAATTCCAAAGGGCAACTGACTGTGTAAAGCCACATAAAACATCACAAAAATACGATGAATATGCCGAGTTCAGCGGCTAATCAGCCGGAATCAGCTGAGGTGACGTGACGGCGACCAGCAAGACCTAGCTTTTGTCGTAGATTTTTGCCTTTTCTCTTAATGAATCAAACTCAGTCTGGAGGTTATGAATATCAGAAGAATATACTTTGTTGGAATATTTTCCAAAAAAGCAGAGACAGCCTGGAGCAGACCCATCTCAGCCTCTCCCCAGGACAAATCCAATGTCCCTCACATTTGCTGTACCCTTTATCCTTGCTACCTCCCACCTTTGTGTTTTCACAGCTGTTTACTAGTTCAACAGGTCTCTCCCCGCTCCTACTACTTTACGACCCCTATTTAAAGCCCCCTCTTCTTGTTGGCCCTTATAAATGTACAAATCTAATATATTCATCGCTGTTTTTATGCATAGAGTTCACAATTGGTGATCATGACTAGTATCTATGTTTCAAACATTTAAACTGGACTCTTCTGTCCCATACAGTATGTATCTTTTCAAACATACATGACAGTTTCAACATATGTTGCATACATTTCATGCTTTTCTGACACAGATGGTTCTGCCTTGTATCCCCAAGTCCTCTCTCATGCTCTTTTATGACCCCTTTGCCTTAACATATCACCTGTTTCCAAAGACATATAACGACAGATTCATAGGGCCCTCCACTCACCCAATTAAATGTGTCTTAACATAGATTTAGAAAATAAAAATCTACTTCACTGTCACTCAAGTGGCCACGCCCTTAATTATGCAAACTTAATATAACCTAATATAAAGGAACTGGATGATTTATAAAAAACATTCACCTTCCTCACAGTTGTCGTGAAGGGTAATATTAGCTATTTGAACCAAAATCATTCTTTGTACCAGGCTGTAAACACCTTTTTTTCTGCTGTAAATTTGGCCATTTTAACAGTGGGCTCAATAGAAATTTGCTCTATATGGAGTCAGGACTAGCGGATTTTTGATGAATTGCAGTTTCAGTTACTTCTGTATTAGCTTTCTAAGGGAGTGCGGGGGGTTGCCGCTTGGTTAAATCAGTTGATTATTGAAATTCAAAAAATTTTAACCCAACTGGTTGAGTTATTAAATAAATAACCCAACAAAGCACCAAATACTTAACCCAAATGGTTGAGTTATTAATAAATAACCCAATAAAGGTTAAAAATAACCCAACAAAGCACCAAATATGTAACCCAACTGGTTGAGTTATTGATAAATAACCCAATAAAGGTTAAAAATAATCCAACAAAGCACCAAATATTTTTAACTCAACTATTGGTTTAAATAAACAACTCAACGATTTTAAGTGTGTAGTATTTTGCATTCTAAATTCAGCTGTTAGTTTTCTGACCTGATCTTCACCTTTGCTTGCCAGCAGACTGAAATAATGTTTTTGACAGCAAACCTGCATTCCCCAAACTCACACACAGAAACGCATTATTTCTGACAGAGCCTAATATAAATGATATATGCTGCATAGAGCTCTTATGGCGATGTACCACCCACCCCTCAGCCCTGGTGGTCTGGGTTATATAACGACTCCTGGGTGAAATGAAGAATCAGCATCAAGATCTCCACCACGTCCACTTTCTCCAGCTCATCCACATTCAGCATTCATGTCTCGTTTCCAGCTCACTGTACGAGATCATTAGCTTCTCTTTCTTCAGCTGCTCTATCGCTTCATGTCTCTGTACTCGCTGAGCATGTGCCGTTAGATTAGTGTGGATTGAGCAAGATTCCTAAGAGGGATAGTTCACCCAAAAATCTTAATTCTGTCATTATTTACTCAACCACCTGAGAAAAACAGTTTGAATTTCTTACGTTGAACAAAAAAAGAAGATATTTTGAAGAATGTTTTTTTTTTTCAACATTCTTCTGAATATCTTCCTTTCCATTTATTTACTTATTCATGGTCGAGTCCTGTCTCGAAGTGTCCCATCTCTGTTTTTTTTTCCTGGTGAAATTTCCCTGGAAAATAAAAAAAGATGACATGAGGACTTCTGGAGTGTCAGTGTTAAGTGCTGCAGATGAGCTGTTTCTGACATCAGTGTGTGACGCGGAGAGAATCTGCGTGAAGCCCACTCCAGTGGAGGAGTAGCTGATTACCATGCAAACATATTCATCAGCAGACTGACACAAACACAGACAAGAAGAGATTCTTGTCATTTACCCACATACTGCCTGGAGAATGTTATATACAGTATTCACATGATCATGATGATGATGATGATGATCTGCTAGTATGCAAGAAGGTCACTGGTTAGAGTCCTGGCTGGGTCAGCTGGCATTTCTGTGTGGAGTTTGCATGTTCTGCCCGTGTTGACGTGGGTTTCCTCCGGGTGCCCCGGTTTGCCCCGCAGTCCAAACACATGCGGTAAAGGTGAATTGAAGAAACTAAATTGCCGAATGAATGAATAATAATTAAGGTGAATGGATGAATGAATGAATAAGGTTGTATTAGTTAAGGCATTTACTAACATGAACAAAAAATGAACGATACGTTTATTACAGTATTTATTTATCTTAGTTAATATTAAACAGTCACGAAACAGCATATATGTGTCCCACACTGCTATAAACACTATTAGGACACATATATTGCACTAAAAAAAGTGAAAATTGGTTGTTTTTGCGTTATTTTGAGCAAATTCGTTCTACCGGTTTGAAACTAATTTTTGAAGCTGCGTCACAGCGATTAGATACTTGTGTGTATTCCAGTGTGGAGAGGGGATGTCTGTACCTGCGAGTACATCGTGACGTCTCTGAGTGCGCGGCATTAATTCATGAGAAAGACTTTGTTCTAACCAATCAGAGCGCTCTATTGTGTATGCGGTGCAACTTCATTAATATGCATGATAGCCACGAAGACTGTTTTACCTGTTACAGTGTTCAGACGACAGAGAGGCGCCACGTTGTGTTGCTAATACAAGTGAAAGAACGAGAATTTGGAGACAAGAGTCGTCAGTGTTGCATTTATTATTGTGCTCCAACGAAGGTTTTGTTTTCATTTCCCAGCTATGAGAGTGCAGCTGGACTCGCGTGTGGATTACAGTGCACGCGACAGAAATATGTTTGTAAGGAGCATTTTTTACCCGAGAGCTTTTCACATCTGGAAATGATGAAATCCGGATTTGCCGCTTGTCTCCTTTTAAAAAAGACACGGCTCCAGTTGGTGTTGATTGTCCTGTGTCTTACGGTAAGTGTGTGTGAGAGCAATGCCCTTTGTTTGTTCCTTCAGATGGCAAAGTTAGTTTGTATCATCAGCAGAGCTCTTTCAGTTTTTAAAGACATACCTCAGTCAAAATGATTTAGTTACTAAGTTTACAGTATGTTAATATCACTGCAATATTATAGTACAATATTATAGACTGAAAGATCCGCTGTAAATGCTGCTCTCCGAATGTAAACATGTAAACGCCACAATCAAACTATTCCCATCGTGTAGAATTTTCGCCGCATTTTGTGACAGGATAGTCTATACACATGGCTTTCTGACGCTACCTACCGAGTCATCTAAGTTACAGAGAAATGCGGAGAATTTTTTTCTCTCATTCGCCGTGCGGTATCAAATACTCCATTAAAACTCCACTCTCTAGCAGTTCCTCACTTTTAATATCTTGTTTGTCACGGGCGACATGCAGGAAATGTTCCTGAATAAAAAGTGAAAGTGCCAAACTGCAGTTAAAGTCGACAAATTAAGAATTTGGCAAATAATTCGATTACTGATGTCCATGTAAACACAGTCACTGTCTTTCACCCCTGCGTCTGTGTGTTTGTTTTGCCTGGCCTCTGAAAATCAGCGCGTGCCCAAACGGAAACTCCCATATTTGCAAATCCTTTCCCTTCCCTGACACTCCCACCTAAATAGAGGTGGACACGCCCACTTTCCTGACTTTTTCCAAACTAGAGGTGTGAAAACATCATGCTGAGACAGGGGTTTTCGTGGCCCTTTAATAAAGTTGTTCACTGTTGTTCAACTAATGCTAACATGCAAGAATTTGGATTTTAATAATGCATTAGCAAATGTTGAACTATGTTTAATAAATGCTGTACAAGCATTGTTAATTATTAGTTCATGTTAGTAAATGCATTAACTAATATAATGTTATTTTAAAGTGTGACTATATGTACAGTATATTACAGGTGTTGATATTATTGAGCAAATCAAAGAATCCAGGTGAGACTTCTTTAATAAAAAAAGTTTGTCTTAAAACTAAAAATAACAGATCAGCTCCAGTCTTGTGAATGCTAATGTAGATTATACTCAGCACCTCATTGTTGTAAACGATATTTTAGATGTTTGAAACGCTATAGAGTGCTGAGACTTCATTGTTTCAGTAATACAGGTCTGCAGTCAGACTCTCCCTAAAGGCAAAGCTCAACTCAGATGATAACAGTTTAATGGTGTGAAGCTGCAGAGACTTCTCTATTCCTGCACTGCTAGACTGTTAAAGAAATCAGCCAAGCTGAACAAAGTCTGATTACGCAACTGTTTCTGTTTTAAAAGTTTAGTGTAAAATGTAATTTACTGTATTTGATAATGAAACATAAAAGTCTGATTTGAGTGAGTACGATGTTTGATCTGAACTTCGCTTTTTTATTTTTGATATTTGGTGCCTGTTAATCAGGAAGTGACGATTTTGTTCTCTTTGACTCGTTGGATGGAAACGCTGCTTTATTCGGACATCTTTTATGCGATATTCCAGTTTTGCGCATACATTTTATTCACATTTTTGGATGGAAATATACAACCCAGGCTCATTCTGAAAACGTAGTCCCGTGGACGTTTTTGGAGACCACGAAATGCGTCCTGGGAGGTACGTATTTTTGCAGTTTTTGTTTTCGCGAATCTGCAAGAGGCCGCTACGTGCGCTTTTTTGTATCTCAAATGTCTCCCGTGAGTGCCGTTTGCACCCGCGCTGTTCTCGCGTAAACCCACCAGAGGCTGCTGTTGACTTACCGTCTGTCTGTCTGTCTGTCTGTCTGACTGTCTGTCTGTCTGTCTGTCTGTCTGTCTGTCTGTCTGTCTGTCTGTCTGTCTGCCTGTCTGTCTGATTGAATGATTGACTGGGCGACCGACCAATCGACTGACCACTCACTGAATCACTCCTCCTTCCCTAAATCCAACCAATTTTACAGATTGACCCGCCCACCCACTTACTTCCCTAAACCCAACTAACGGTTTACAAAAGCCGTCCAGAAAAAGAAAAGCCCTCGTCTGAGTTTTACCACGTTTTCAGATTTTACCACATTCTCAGACTGTTGTGCACTCATTCATTTTATTCTTTTGGATTCTGTTTTTGTCTTACCTGATTTCTGGAACCGCTCTTCCCCGGACTCGAACCCGGTCGCCGTCATAGTGGTCAACTCCTCTCTGCGTCCGCCAACGTACATGACGAGCTAACGGGAAAAACTGGTTGCGGCGGGAAAGGCCTCCACACGGAGGTAAGCGGTCAGCCGGTAAGCGCCAAAACAGCGTCATACCGCCCCGTAGCGTTCGCTTAAAAAATTAAACACAGCCATGCGTACCTCCGGCTACATAATTTGCGGTCTCCAGAAACGTCCACGGGACTACGTTTTCAGAATGAGCCTGTGTTGGAAATATAGCTAGTAAAAACTACATTTAATTTAGTTTAAAATAAATTCTGTTTATAATACAGCGCTCTGGAGGATTTCCTGGGTTATTTAATGCTTTGCAGTTGCCCCCTCTGGAGAGATTTACTATTGAACACACAACTGTGTTTCCCTGACAAGATGTGCATTTTCAATTTAATTTTGATTACAGTGCTCCCTCGCTATAACGAAGTTCACCTTTCGCTGTCTCGCAGTTTCACCGATTTTTTTTAGGGCAATTTGACATGTTTTTTTTTATGCAGCGCATTGTGTTCTGCGTACTGATTGGCTGTCGACAATAGCCAATCAATCTCCTCCGTGTCTCCTGTACAGTACAGAATGCATTCAGCTTGCCAAATAACATAAATCTTTGAAATATACTAGAAATAGTATACTAGAAATATACTACTTGTATATTTTGTGAATAGCTAGGATGGATACTCTTATGTCTCTGCATGTAGAGCTTTTTACTTTATGGTTGAAATCATGTTGTCTTTATCTTATTAAGTTATTTTTTATAAGCTTTCAATCACTGCATTAAAAATCAAGAAGAAGATATGTGAATTCTCTTGAGACTGTATAGACCTGCTGGCGTTTTACTACCACACACACACACGAACATATATACACACACAGAGATGACACAGATGGTGTGTTAAGTCTGTCTGACCTTCAGTCTGTGCTGATGAGGATCTTTGATGTCTTCAGTGTCTTCGGTATCATTTCTGACTGAAACCTCAGGCAAATGTAAGCAGACGCCTCCACAATCTTTAGACCTCAGCGTCAATCAGGCTGTAAAACTGTGGGACTGTTAGGAAATTTTACTTTTAAATCTATACTCGTACCTGTCAACATTGGGATGTAAAATGAGGGGTACCACCCACCCGCCCATCCAAAAAAAACAGCATAAAATATTACTATCCCCAAATTACTAAATATGTTCATCTGGAGCTGTTTCATTGTAAATAAACAGTTGAAACGATCAGTAATATGTATTATTATTATTATCATTATTTACAAAGGATATAATAAATAGTACATAATAAATTAAACAGTTTAGCCTATTAAAATTAATAGCTATTATAAAGAAATTGAATCAAGTTATCAAATCTCATGAACCTTTTCGTCAGTGTGTAATTTAAACATTCTGATTAAAGAGCAGCGAATGAATCTCTCATTTAGATTTCTCGTTTGATTACATTAGATAACAGAGGTGTCTCTTTAAAAATGCACACATCTATAATGAAAGCATTCGATTACTTTCCTAACAAGAACAAAATTTGTTGTGTTTAAAAGAAAACCCACCAAGTTCGACATATTTGGATGTTGTTGTTATTATTGTTCATTCATTCATTAATTGTCATCCGCTTTTCCGGGGCTGGGTCGCGCGGGCAGCAGTCTTAGGAGAGAACCGCAGACTTCCCTCTCCCCAGACACTTCCTCCAGCTCCTCCAGGGGGATCCCAAGGTGTTCCCAGGCCATCCGAGAGAAATAGTCCCTCCAGTGTGTCCTGAGTCTTCGCCGAGGCCTCCTGGTGGGACATGCCTGGAACATCTCCCTAGGTAGGCAGGTCCAGGAGGCATCCGAAACAGATGCCCGAGCCACCTCAGCTGACTTCTCTCGATGTGGAGGAGCAGCGGCTCTACTCCAAGCTCTTCCTGGGTGACAGAGCTCCTCACCCTATCTATAAGGGTGCGCCTTGCCACCCTGCGAAGTAAACTCATTTCGGCCACTTGTGTCCGAGTTCTTGTCCTTTCACTCATGACCCAAAGCTCATGATAATAGGTGAGAGTAGATTGACTGGTAAATCGAGAGCTTTGCCTTTCGGCTCAGCTCCTTCTTTACCACAACGGACCGATACATCGACTGCATTACTGCTACCGCTGCACCAATCCACCTGTCAATCTCACGTTCCATCCTATTCTCACTCGTGAACAAAACTCCAAGATACTTGAACTCCTCCACCTGGGGTAAGGACTTTCCTCCAACCTGGAGATGGCAAACCACCTTTTTCCAGTGTAGCACCATGGCCTCGGACTTAAAGTTGCTGATTCTCATCCCAGCAGCGTCACACTTGGCAGCAAACTGCTCCAGTGCATGCTGAAGGTCCGTGTTCGATGAAGCCAACAGAACAACATCATCTGCGAATAACAGAGATGAAATCCTGTGGTCCTCGAACCGGACTCCTCCAGCCCAAGGCTGCGCTTTGAAATTCTGTCCATAAAAATTATGAACACAATTGGTGACAAAGGGGATCCGTGCGGGAGTCCAACATACACTGGAAACAAGTCTGACTTATTGCTGGCAATGCGAACCAGACTCCTACTCTGTTCATACAGGGACGAGACGGCCCTTAACAGAGCGCCTCTGACCCCATACTCCTAGAGCACCCTCCACAGAATGCCACAAGGGACAGGGTCGAATGCCTTCTCCGAGTCCACAAAACACATGTGGACTGGTTGGGCATACTCCCATGAACCCTCGAGCACCCTGATGAGGGTATAGAACTGGTCCAGGGCCTGGACAAAAAACGCATTGTTCCGAGTTCTTGTCCTTTCACTCATGACCCAAAGCTCATGATAATAGGTGAGAGTAGATTGACTGGTAAATCGAGAGCTTTGCCTTTCGGCTCAGCTCCTTCTTTACCACAACGGACCGATACATCGACTGCATTACTGCTACCGCTGCACCAATCCACCTGTCAATCTCACGTTCCATCCTATTCTCACTCGTGAACAAAACTCCAAGATACTTGAACTCCTCCACCTGGGGTAAGGACTTTCCTCCAACCTGGAGATGGCAAACCACCTTTTTCCAGTGTAGCACCATGGCCTCGGACTTAAAGTTGCTGATTCTCATCCCAGCAGCGTCACACTTGGCAGCAAACTGCTCCAGTGCATGCTGAAGGTCCGTGTTCGATGAAGCCAACAGAACAACATCATCTGCGAATAACAGAGATGAAATCCTGTGGTCCTCGAACCGGACTCCTCCAGCCCAAGGCTGCGCTTTGAAATTCTGTCCATAAAAATTATGAACACAATTGGTGACAAAGGGGATCCGTGCGGGAGTCCAACATACACTGGAAACAAGTCTGACTTATTGCTGGCAATGCGAACCAGACTCCTACTCTGTTCATACAGGGACGAGACGGCCCTTAACAGAGCGCCTCTGACCCCATACTCCTAGAGCACCCTCCACAGAATGCCACAAGGGACAGGGTCGAATGCCTTCTCCGAGTCCACAAAACACATGTGGACTGGTTGGGCATACTCCCATGAACCCTCGAGCACCCTGATGAGGGTATAGAACTGGTCCAGGGCCTGGACAAAAAACGCATTGTTCCTCCTGGATTCTAGGTTCAACCTATTATTATTATTATTATTGTTGTTGTTGTTGTTGTTGTTGTTGTTGTTGTTGTTGTTGTTGTTGTTGTTGTTGTTGTTGTTGTTGTTGTTGTTGTTGTTGTTGTTGTTGTTGTTGTTGTTGTTGTTATGTCTGTTCAAACACGCACCTAAAACCCAGAGTGTCCACTTTTGCTCCACTTCAAATCACGTATATAGAATCCGTTTGGGAAACAGCATCTATTTATCAGTAGGAGCACGTCTGACAGTCACGCACTGCTACATGAACTGACTGTTTTGAGGATTGCATAGGAGGGGTGACGGTTTCGTAATGCAAAGAAAGGGAATGCCGCCATTTTTATATTTATTTCAAAGTGTTTTCATGCCTAAATAAAATGAAAGCACAGAAGAGATTAACATTTAAGAGCATGGAGCATCCCCTGGTGGTTCGGCGGTATGGATTGCATTTAGGGAGGAATGGTCCTTTAATGTTTATTGCCACCCTTCAAAGAAAGACTGAAAATATAGGGGAAATAAAGGAAAATATCTTTACAGGATGCTAGCGGGATAGAATTGTAAAATACAGGAGAATCCTGGGGAAAACGGGAGGGTTGACATGTATACACTGTTAAAACATTTTAAATAGATGCTACTTTTTACAAAAATGTATGTGTACCTGGGCTACCTGGGCTCTTAAGTTGCATGCAATAAGACCAACTTCACATGCATATTCATTCATTCCTGTCTGTTTGATGGCTATATTTCTGGATTATTGATAGATGTTTATTAGATTTTCACTGGCAGCCTAAATTTAGCCTTGTTTTAGCCAAAATGACAGTGTTCAGACATCTATTAGATGTCTTTTAAACATAAAAAACTGCTTGCTAGGTAATTAAATTTCAGAAATTAATTACAGATATCAAAGTATGCTTGAAGATTTGACTCTAAGTACAAGGTAAAATGTGTATGTAAAAATGAAATGTCTCAAATTATTAATTCAAATGTTAGTACATAGTAAGACATTTAATATAAAGTAGTCCACATTTTGTAAATGACTACAAAATATTCTGCCATTCTGTGTTAAATGTTGTAGTTTATCAGTCTTTTTGTCTCTTTGTGAACTTTGTGTGTGTGTGTTCAGTCTTAAACAGCGACATAAGTCACTGTAGACACAAGAGTCTGCTACCAAATGAAGAGCACATGCCTTGTTTACTCATTAAAGACACACACACACACAAACAAGCAATGCTTTAGTTGTGTTTCCTCTATTTTTAGCACTTATTTAGCTTTGTAGACTTGTGCATTCACTTTCGCTTTGTCTCTTTCTGTGGCATAGAGAGTTCTAGGCTGAGCAAGCTGTCTTAATAAGTAAAGAGAGATTTAAAGAAAAAAGTAAGGATGGAGAGTGTGTTGAAATGAGCAGATGTGTGTGATAATGAGAGGACGAGTGTGAGCATCTGACAGATGTGCTTGTGTGTTTTTACCCTCCTACAAGCAGACGCCTTCATCTCACTCAACAACATCACTGACCTTAACTAACATCAGCTGGAGTTTTTAATGCTTTTTAATGAAGTCTCCTGCACATGAAGGCTCTTAATGTTTCTTGTGTGTTTGATCATTGTATATATGTAACCCTGGACCACAAAACCTCTTTTAAAAAGTCTTGAGTTGGTTATACAGGTAAAAACAATTTGGCCAAAAATACATTTTATTTTTCCTTTAAACCAAATATCATTAGAAGATCATGTTCACTGAAAATGTTGGTAAATTTCCTTCTGCAAATATATCAGACATATGCTGGAATAGTTGGCGGTTCATTCCGCTGTGGCAACCTCTGAAATAGAGACTAAGCCGAAGGAAAATAAATGAAGGAACTTTAAACAATTTTTTCAGTATTTGATTTTCAAATGGTTGTATCTCAGACAAATATTGTCTAAAGCACAGGTGTCAAACTCAGTTCCTGAAGGGCCGGAGCTCTGCACAGTTTAGTTCCAACCCTAATTAATCACACCTGATCAAACTAATTGAGTCCTTCAGGCTTGTTTGAAACCTGCAGGTAAGTGTGTTGAAGCAGGGTTGGAACTAAACTGTGCAGGGCTGCGGTTTGACACCCCTGGTCTAAAGTATATATGAAAAGTTTGTATCTTTACTTTTAAGGTAGGAAGGGCATCTGTCATATTAAACATATAGCAGAGTAATTGACGGTTCATTCCACTCTGGCAACTTCTGATAATTTAATAAAAAACAAATACTATTGAAGTCAACGGTTACAGGTTTCCAACATGATGGCAGAATTTTCATTTTTATGGGTAATTTGTAGGCATTTTTAGGTGAACTATCCCTTTAAGAAACCCTTAAACATGGTAAAATCACTGTAATGCACAGCCTTTTGTGGCTTAATGGCGAGTACTTTGCTTATAACAAATTCATTCATTTATTCAGCTTTCACTTGTCAAAGCAGTTGGAGTTTTTTTTGTTTTGTTTTTTTAACACAAAAGGAGATACTTTGAAGAATGTTGGAAACCTGTAACCATTAACATTCCTTGTAGGAAAAACAAATACTAAGGAAAGTAAATGATTACAGGTTTCCAACTTGATGACAGAATTTTCATTTTTGGGGTGATCTGTCCATTAATGCATCCTTAATTGCTGAATTAGGCTATTGTTTTTTTTTTTGTTTTGTTTTTTTAAAGAAATCAAATAATTCAAAATCTTTATGACCCCAAAAAATTTGAACAACTTTAAAACTTTTTTTTTATATTTTATTTTTATATTATAAAGGAATAAAATGTTAAAAATAATGGTTAAATTAAAAAAAACAATGTAATGACTAATAGCTAGTTACTGTAAGCAAATAAACCGTTGTCAAATAGTTGTTAAATCTACTTATATATAATAAATGTATCATATAATATATGACCAAACCTAGTTGTGGAACATAAAAGAAGATATTTTGAAGAATGCTGGTTGCTGACTTCCATAGTATATTTTGGTTCCTACCAAAGAAGTCAATGGATGCCATCAACCAGCATTCTTCAAAATATCTTCTTTTGTGTTTAACAGATAAAAGAAATGTTTAAAACCACACGAAGGAGAATAAATGATGAGGTCATTAAAATTTTTAGGTGAACTATCTCTTTAAAAAACTCTTAAACATTGTAAAATCACTGTAATGCACAGCCTTTTGTGGCTTAATGGCGAGTACTTTGCTTATAACAAATTCATTAATTTATTCAGTTTTCACTTGTCAAAGCAGTTGGAGGTTTTTTTGTTGTTGAACACAAAAGGAGATACTTTGAAAAATGTTGGAAACTTGTAACCATTAACATTCCTTGTAGGAAAAACAAATACTAAGGAAAGTAAATGGTTACAGGTTTCCAACTTGATGACAGAATTTTCATTTTTGGGGTGATCTGTCCATTAATGCATCCTTAATTGCTGAATTAGGCTATTGTTTTTTTTGTTTGTTTGTTTTTTAAAGAAATCAAATAATACAAATTCTTTCTGACCCCAAAAAAATTGAACAACTTTAAAACTTTTTTTAATATTTTTTTAATATTATAAAGGAATAAAATGTTAAAAATAATGGTTAAATTAAAAAACAATGTAATAATTAATAGCTAGTTACTGTAGACAAATAACCCAATTTCAAATCATTTTTTAATTTACTTATATATAATAAATATATCATATAATATATGACCAAACCTAGTTGTTGAACACAAAAGAAGATTTTTTGAAGAATGCTGGTTGCTGACTTCCATAGTATTTTATTTCCTACTAAAGAAGTCAACCAGCCACCAGCATTCTTCAAAATATCTTCTTTTGTGTTTAACAGAAGAAAGAAACTCATTAATGTTTAAAACCACAACAGGGAGAATAAATGATGAGGTAATTTGTAGGCATTTTTAGGTGAACTATCCCTTTAAGAAACCCTTAAACATGGTAAAATCACTGTAATGCACAGCCTTTTGTGTGGCTTAATGGCAAGTGCTTGTGCATCAATAAATCTTTTGAAACCACAGCAGTGCAATAATAATGATTTTCCAGCATTGTTTTGAATGACGACAGACAAAAGTGTTAATGTGTTAGTGTGTGTAAGACTGACTGAACTCATTCTGCCTGTGGCCAGAGAAAAACACGGGTTACGTAACCACACAATCACTCTGGAAATCCTTGTCTCATACATCTTCTTCTTTGTCTTCATCATCATCTTACAAAGACTGCCGGTATATACAGAGAGCTGATATCTTTTTAAAAAAGGCTGAGATGTGAAGGAGAGCAGTAATTTTTTGAGGGTAGGAGGCTAATTTCATGCTTTAGCTACAGAGCATCTTCTCATGCTAATCAGCCGATGACTGCACCACAACAAATCAGCAGAAAACAGGGAAAGAGCTGAGAGGAAGATGAAGGTGCAGAGAAATCTGGTGTGAAGGACAGAGCGGAGAGAGAGCGAGGAAACGAGGAGAGCGCAGCTTTTTCCACCCACACATCGCCATTGAGGCCCGCCTTCCTCTTCCAATGGAGGATTCTCAGTGTGTTATTATTTCCAGTGGAAGCTCTATGAGCAGAATGCTGTCAATTATCAAAGACAACGGTTTGTGGCATTATTATTGGTTTCAAGCAGTTTGAAAAAAATAAAAAATACCTAGAGAAAACTGTCCGCTAGCATTCCCAATCATCTCTAACCCTGCAGGCACAGGACGTAAACGTGATGTCATATTGACGTTGTATCCCAACATACCCCAATGTCGTGGTAGGGCTGGACGATATGGCAAAAATTTATATCACGATATATTTTTTATTTCGGTCGATACGATATAATTCCGATATCGATATGGACAATATTGAAAGGAAAGGAAAAACTGCCAAGAACGCACACAATGGATGTCTGTACCTACAAATGTCTGCAAAGGGAATTTGCAAAGTCGATAATACCTCCAGACTCTTATAACATTTTTAAAATAAAAACAGTACAAAAAAATTTGTTAATTTTTTATTTGTATTTAGCCAAGAAATGTGAAATAAACTATCAAATAAATAAAGCTAAAACATTCATAAAAAATATGCAAAATAGTTTTTAGAAAAATAATTGTTGTAGTATAACCAGCAGGACAGCAGCGATGTGTGAACTGAATTTGGTGAGAGTACAGTAATTTACAGTAGTTATTGAATATTTTTCATAATAAAAATTCATAAAAAATATGCAAAATAGTTTTTTAGAAAAATAATTGTTTTAGTATAACCAGCAGGACAGCAGTGATGTGTGATCTGAATTTGGTGAGAGTACAGTAATCTACAGTACAGTTATTGAATATTTTTCATAATAAAAATTCTTAAAAAATATGCAAAATAGTTTTTTAGAAAAATAAGTGTTGCAGTCTAACCAGCAGGACAGCAGAGACGTGTGATCTGAGTTTGATGGCAGTATAATGAGTTAGAGGGAAGTTATTGACAGCTTTTGTAGTATTTGTTTTTGCGTTTTGCTCTTTGTAGACGGTCCCTAAGGATCGGTCTCTTTGCCACCTGCGCATAGAGATCAATATAATGCGTCCAGCGCGTAGGAAAGCTCATTTTTAGGAAAATAAGGTTGTAGGTGGTTGTATACATTGCGACAGTTGAAAAAATGTGCTATTTGTGTAGGAACAATGTTTCTGTCATGAGTTATTGATCCGGAAAAGACGAATCTGCGAATCTGTTGCTAACTTTACTGAACTGAACCACTTCTACACCACTGCATTAGTCTTTCCTTTCTTATCAACTATTTCGTCTGCATTCTTACTTGTGGAAGCTTGTTCATTCGCATCTGTATTCAGAGCACTCATTTTGTAGCTAAAACTTTCTGCTGCGCAGCTTAACCAACTGCTGTGCTGAGCGCTGGCAGCGTGTCTGTGTTGTTCGTCATCACGTAAGTGAGATCAGATCACGCTCTTTCTGACGGCTGAGCACTGAACGTCATTCAGTGACAAGTGATACATGTATAAGATCTTATATAAATAATAATATATATATTTATATATATGCAAATTTATATCGAAATATCGGAAATGGGTTCAAAAATCATATCATCGTTATTGAAAAAAATTCTATCGTGATATATATTGATATCGAATTATTGTCCAGCCCTACGTCGTGGGGATGTAGGATTTTGTTTGGAAGTGAAAATCAGGTTGACGTCAAAACCCAACGTCAGGCCGTTGTCAATGTCCAACCTAAAATCAAAACCAAATATCAACGCCTAATCATGTTACACCGTGGCGTTGTGTGAACGTTACCACTATGACATCTATCAGACGTTGGATTTTTGGTCACTTTCCAACACAAACTAAAATCAACCAAATATCAACATAATTTGATGTTGTTATTGGACGTCAAAATAACGTTGTTCTTAGACGCTGGCTAAACATTGAATTATGGTCACCTGACATCATGACCTAAATCTAACCTAATATTAATCTTATGATGTTGTGTGCCTGCTGGGAAGCTGCTGAAACAAAACTCAAAAAGAACTTTGTTTTGGCTGGATTTTGTTCAAAATTACGTAATTTCAGTTCATTCTTTGATTAAATTAGATCACTTCAGTCCTCTTTTGTCTTTACTCCTGCCATTAGTATTTATTTTCATCCTCTTAGATATACCTTTGGGCCACTCTAGCCAATAGCGTAAAAGTACCTATTGGGGAGGCGGGTATAAAAATAGTAAGACCCCATTAGATTTGAACAACACAGGCTTATTGGGAAAATGTACCCAGGGATACATTTTCTGAGAACCGGCCACTTTATTAGGTACACCTATCTAACTGCTCGTTAATGCAAATTTCTAATCAGCCAATCACATGGCAGCAACTCAATGCATTTAGGCATGTAGACATGGTCAAGACGATCTGCTGCAGTTCAAACCGAGCATCAGAATGGGGAAGAAAGGTGATTTAAGTGACTTTGAACGAGGCATGGTTGTTGGTGCCAATCGGGCTGGTCTGAGTATTTCAGAAACTGCTGATCTACTGGGATTTTCACGCATAAACATCTCTAGGGTTTACAGACTGGTTCCAGCTGATAGAAAGACAACAGTAACTCAAATAACCACTCGTTACAACTGAGGTCTGCAGAAGAGCATCTCTGAACACACAACACGTCCAACCTTGAGGCAGATGGGCTACAGCAGCAGAAGACCACACCGGGTGCCGCTCCTGTCAGCTAAGAACAGGAAACTGAGGCTACAATTCACACAGGCTCATCAAAATTGAACCATAGAAGATTGGAGTTGCCTGGTCTGATGAGTCTCGATTTCTGCTGCGACATTCACATGGTCGGGTCAGAATTTGGCATCAACAACATGAAAGCATGGTTCCATCCTGCCTTGTAACAACGGTTCAGGCTGGTGGTGGTGGTGTAATGGTGTGGGGGATATTTTCTTGGCACACTTTGCACCCTCTAGTGGATTTGTGTAAACAGAAACTGCTAGAAAAAGCTGTCCAGGGTACATTTTTCTCATTTCTCAAAATGTAGCCCTGGGCACATATTTCCAATGAGCCTGGGTTGGAATAAAATTTGTTAAATGATTTCCCCACATAAGTGCTTGGCATGGAAATAAAGGTCATTTAGATATTTATAAATTGAAATATATTTAATTTATCACACCTCTCTCTGATATGGATATTGCATATACTATTATCACGATGGCAGCACGGTGGTGCAGTGGGTAGCACGATCGCCTCACAGCAAGCAGGTCGCTGGTTTGAGCCTCGGCTGGGTCAGTTGGCATTTCTGCGTGGAGTTTCCTCCGGGTGCTCCGGTTTCCCCCACAAGTCCTGAACATAACAAAAGGGTAGTAGAAAATTTGAGCAGTGCACAAGGGTTAAAACAGATAACAGTATCTCTTAACAGGACTTGCTCTTTTTTTTATTATAAGATTCTGAATTGAGTTTTGTAACATTATGATTTACCTTCTATTTCATCATCATTCACTTTAATATGGACTCATTACGGCAGTCTAGCTTTGACACGTTGGTGGTTTTTGTCCGAATGAATGTTGAACTTGTACCAATGCACACAATGGAGTCCTGTGAAGCAACTGTGCTAAAAATGTTCAAAGCAAAAAGACGAAAGTTATAATTTATTAACTCACTTACATGAATTCTTGAGTAAATGTGCATTATTTGAGGCCTGCTTTTCCAGGTGGATGAACGTCTGCTTGTGCGTGCTCAATATATAACTCCTGTGGGTGGTGTTCGCAGCATGTCAGCAGTGCTTTACAGATTCTCAAGTCATGCATGGACTTAATGTTTTAAGATTTTTTTAATAAGATGAAAGTAGCTTCGCAATATCTACTGGTGTATGAAATTCCCATTCACTTACGTTCAATTATACAGCCATCTGTGGTCATTTTGCCCTATTGTTCTTATTTGATAGGTCACAGTTTGTTTTGTGCCATGAGTTAGTGGACAATATCTAAAAATACTGACAATTATATAGCATTTGTAAACAAAATATTGAAGTTGACATTTTCAGACATGTATATGTGATGTTAATAATTAAGCTTATTTTGGACTAAAGTTATATCTTTGTGTTTTTAAGTATTCATGTATCACCTTTATTATATATATAAAGTGGCAGAAGGTGGATTTTTCAGATGAATCATCTGTTGAACTGCATCCCAATCATCACAAATACTGCAGAAGACCTACTGGAACCCGCATGAAACCAAGATTCTAACAGAAATCAGTCAAGTTTGGTGAAGGAAAAATCATGGTTTGGGGTTACATTCAGTATGGGGGCGTGCGAGAGATCTGCAGAGTGGATGATCAACATCAACAGCCTGAGGTATCAAGACATTTGTTGCTGCCCATTACATTACAAACCACAGGAGAGGGCAAATTCTTCAGCAGGATAGCGCTCCTTCTCATACTTCAGCCTCCACATCAAAGATTCTGAAAGCAAAGAAGGTCAATGTGCTGCAGGATTGGCCAGCCCAATCACCAGACATGAACATTATTGAGCATGTCTGGAGTAAGATGAAGGAGGAGGCATTGAAGATCAATCCAAGGAATCTTGATGAACTCTGAGAGTCCTGCAAGAACGCTTGACAACAAGGGGTAGGAGCCAAACACAGCTGTAATCGATAGACAGACAGGCAAATTTCAATACAGGAGCAAACCGAATCACGTAGACAAAACAAAAGAGTAAACATTGTAACAGGCAAAAGGGTCGAGGCAGGTGGCAAACGCTAAAATAGTACAGTGGTGAACTCTATGTTTGCAAGGTTTTTCCCTATAATGTCGATGAAACATTCTGCACCGTCAAAGGCACCTGCGGTAGCACCCAAAAGGCAGAAGAAGATGCTAACCACTGGGCAAAAAGTTGGACTTCCAGACATGCTACAGGAAGGTAGAAGTTACGTGGCTGCAGGGCGCCATTATGGAATAAATAAATGAAGATCATATGGTTTTGATCTTTGGTTTCGTTCTATAATACTGGACTTATTTTTCTACGAAAGTTTAAACTTTTGAGAGTGTTTAAACGATAAAAAAGTGTGAAAATATTAATGCCAGTCTGAGAAAAGCGCATAAAGTGTGTAGTGAGGGGTTTTATGCTGCGTTCACACCAGACGCGGAACGCGCGGCAAAATCGCGCTATTCGCGAGTAAATAGACGCGTGAACATTTGAGTTTACTCGCTTCATTCGCGCGTCAGACTCCGCTTCATTCGCGCGTCAAACTCCGCTTCATTCGCGCGTCAAATTCACTTCAGAACAGACGCGGATTCGCGTCATGGGCAGGGCTTCTGTCTGCCCGGTGACTGTAGCTTCGTTGCTAAATGCTAACATGGATTTTATTGGCTTTATGAAGGCTGAAAAACAGCGTCGATACGTTTGAAGCAGTGTCTGAGTCCTCTAGATCCTTTCAGAGGTGCACCCAGCGCTGTGGGCTCATAAACTCCTCCAGAAACTTAACCTGGATGACGGAGGCTTTCAGCGGTGCTTCTGACTGAGCCAAGCCCAGTTTGATGAACTGTTGTCGGTGTCAGCTGGAGGATTTCCCCCGGACACCAACAACAGGTGCTACGTCACAATTATGCCCCCACAAGAGCAAGCTCCTGATTGGTTAACGCGACGCGAATGTCCGCAGAAGTTCAGATTTTCCAACTCGAGCGATTCGCGCGTCAAACGCGGAAAACGCGCCGCGCCATTCGCGCAATTCGCGTCATTCGCGCCGCGCCATTCGCGCGTATCGCGCCGCAGGATGCCTATTCGCGCGTTTGCATTGACTTAACATGTAAATCACTCGCGCTTGACGCTTCTTCCGCGTCTGGTGTGAACGCAGCATTACAGCCTTAAAATATCTATAATATTTGTAAAAAATAAAGCGGACTACTTCACGGATTTCACCTATTGCGGGTTATTTTTAGAACCACTGGATAAACAAAGAAAACAAAGGGTCAAAACAGAGCTAGGCAATACAAGGAATACGCTTTGTGATGATCACTACAGGGAAACAAGACTCAGCAACTGGATTTGTGTGTGCGAGTGGTCTATACATGGTCCATGTAAACAGTGATGATGTCCTTCAGCTGTGTGTGTGTGTGTGTAATCAAAGTTAATGAGGATCAGGTGTGAGGTGCTGATGATTATGGGACGTGTAGTCCGGTTCAGTGGCAGATGTGACAAGTATAATATCTATTGTGTCTCTACTTGGTGACCATGACAGTTTATTTATTATTTGTATACATCTTTATATGAACATCTTTATTTACATCTTTGTTGGAGTCCAGTATAACAGAGTAACTGGCATAGACACACAAATCCCCTGTATTAGTAAAGTGCGTGCTCCGCTTTAATCACAGAGCTCATCAGCGTAATCACACTCACTCTCCACTCCACCTCAGTAATCTAGCTTTGTTTTCTCTGAAGCTCTGAGGCCCAGTTGAAGTGATTGCATCTCCGGCTAATGCACCAGTGCACACATTTCAGCATAATTACTGACCCATCTTACAGAAAACACTGCTGGATGTGGTACTCTTAGAAATATTGACTCGTATAGAAGCTGTTGCTGAGTTTCTCTTGATTAACATTTATTTTAAACGTCTTCAGGTTACGAGGGTCTGTCCAATTACAGTTGAAAGCTCATGCAGGAGGGCTAGTAATTCTGACCTGGAAATACACATTAGCATACTTAAAGTGCATACAATAAAATTATTATACATTAATAGAATGTGGTTAAGTGTGAACTGAATGTAATGGACACTGACTTGATGTTATTCAATTGAATGTAAATGTATTGTAGTTCAAATGTACTTTAATTGGAAAGAGCTGAACTTCATATGTCATTTCCTTATCACTTATATTGTAAGTGAGAGTAAGTGTACTCTCAATGAACATTTATGTTGAAATTAAATACATTTTTGAGTGGCACAGTGGCTCAGTGGTTGGCACTGTCACCTCACAGCTAGAAGGTCTCTGGTTCGAGTCCCGGCCGGGCCAGTTGGCATTTCTGTGTGGAGTTTGCATGTTCTCCCCATGTTGGCGTGGGTTTCCTTCGGGTGCTCCGGTTTCCCCCACAGTCCAAACACATGCGCTATTGGGGAATTGGATTAACTAAATTGGCCGTAGTGTATGTGTGTGTGAGTGTGTATGGGTGTTTCTCAGTACTGGGTTGCAGCTGAAAGGGCCTCCACTACGTTATACGTAGGGCCAGACGGAATCTGCGGACATTTTTTGCTATTTCTGCGGAGAATCTGCGGGTTTCTGCGGAATTATTTTAGGAGTATCATAACTAAAACCTTAATATGTGAAATAAAAAATAATATCTTTTTAACTTTTATTTACATTTTAAAATGCAAATCCAATTAGATTAACTGTAAATAGTTAACTGTAAGTAAACAAACAGAATTAATGATGGGCTAAAAATCTGCGGAAATCTGCGGAATTCTGCGCGCGCAGATTCCGTGTGGGCCTAGTTTATACGTTATTATTATTATTATTGTTATTATTATTAATTATTACTACGTAAAACATACAATATGCCGGAATAGTTGACAGTTCATTCCACTGTGGCGACCCCTAATGAATAATGGGACTAAGCCGAAAGAAAATGAATGAATGAATGACGTTTGTAATCAAATATTAAAGTTCAGTATGCTAGTGAGTACAGGAAAAGATTATTAAAACAATGACTGGAAATATTGTACAGTAAAATCTAGGGCTGCAACAACGAATCGATTAAATCGATTAAAATCGATTACTAAAAGCGTTGGCAACGATTTTCATAACCGATTAGTCGTGTCGTTTGACGCAGAGACGTTAGATTATTAAAAAAAATACTTTAGTTAGACATGACGAAGCAAAAAATCGAGCAGAGGTAACGTTAGAGGAAAGATACATGGCGAAGGCAGAGAAATCTGTGCGACCCTAGTCATCCAAGGTGTGGGGGCATTTTACACTAAATAAACAAAAGCAGGATGACATGAAAAATTCAAACATTTTTTTGGTGCATTGTCTGGCTCTGAGCCAGAGAAAGATGTGTCATATTATCACAGTTATGCAGTGTTTTAACCACCCAATGCTTATTTTATGTTTTAGACATGTAAATACACACATATACTAGTAAAACAACACATTTAGAGTTTGTAAAACACACAAGAAAGTCTAACAATCCCTTTAAATATAATTTGCCGATGTGTATTATTCATCACGTCATATTATTACGTCATATATTATTATTATCATGTCATAGATCACGATCAAGATCATCTATACGTCTTTTAAACAACAAAAACACTCGCATGTTTTTGTGAATTGGAATATCATGTAGTTGCTGACATGATGAGCAAGCGTGTGAATATTTTTTATTGAAACGGAAAAGTATAATAAAAGGGATACATCTGTCATACAACAGTGACAAACATGACGCGTCGCCATGAAAACATTAAGGGTGAACGTTCTAAAATAAAGAGCACCTAACAAAACTCTCTCCTGGGGCCAGATAGAATCTTTTAAACTCACCAGTGCAAGGGTTAATAACAGCAGTAAAGCAGCGGTGGTAGAGTTACTTTGCACTTTGGATTGCAAGACTAAAGACACGTTTTTATTCACTCGCCTTTTCTGGATCATTAATTTTTCCATCTGTTGTCATGCATAGCTACACTGCAAAA
The DNA here is from genome assembly GCA_903798195.1 of Danio kyathit. Classification (NCBI taxonomy): domain Eukaryota; kingdom Metazoa; phylum Chordata; class Actinopteri; order Cypriniformes; family Danionidae; genus Danio; species Danio kyathit. The sequence goes on along the minus strand of LR812523.1, from coordinate 80,277,511 downwards.
AAGATTTTCTTACTTAGTCATTTTGGCTCGTTTCCAGTCCAAATATCAAAAAAACTTAAATCAAGAACAGACAAGAAAAATGGCATGACTAAATTAAGTGATGCTTAAAACTTCTGTTTAAGATTATGGGCCCTATTTTAACGATCTAGGCGCAAAGTCTGGAGCGCAGGGTGCAAAAGCATTAAGGGCGTGTCAGAATCCACTTTTGCTATTTTAAGGAAGGAAAAATCAGCTTTGCGCCGCGGCACATGGTCTAACAGGGTTGAGCTTATTCTCTTAATGAGTTATGGGTGTGTTTTGAGAATAAACCAATCAGAGTATAAATACCAGAATAAACCAGTATAAATAGAGAATAAACCAATTCATCTCCCATTCCCTTTAAGAGTCAGTTGCGTCGCGCTACAGCACATTTGCTATTTACATGGCAGACTTTGTAAGTGGAATAACTGAACACTTCACTACAGAGAAAACAGAGCATCTGCAACGCAAAATGAGCCTCCTCCTTCTTTACTTTAATTTTCACTCTCTTTCATGGATAAGGAAACATGTTGTACGCACAGACATCCATTAGCCTACATAATTAATTTTGTTTGTTAAGCGCAAAGATTTGTTTCAAAACTATTTCTAAATTCAGTTCTAATGTCCAGCAAACTAATAAATGAACAATAATAATGAAGTGTGGTCAAAAAACTGAGTTATAGCCAAATACACATGCTATGCCCCATATGGTCTAAAAGCTGATAGGTGAGCAAATCTAAGCTTGTTTTTAATGAAACAAATATAAATATGCATATAATAAATTATAATGCTAATAATAATAACAATATACAAAAGCAAATTGTCATGAATAAACTGAAAAAGATCCCAGAGATGAAGAAGGCATGAAGGCAGTGGTGTTTATATTTACGTAGAAAATAATAGTTTTTGTAATATTTTAATCCTTTAATTATTTTTCATTTGTAAAGATATTTGCGTATTGCTCTACATCCTTTGTGTATTAAGCAATGTGTAAGCAAGGAACACAACTAATGTGCTCTGTGCTGGACTTTAGACCTCCTCTCAGCTGGTCTATTGTGCAGTCTATTTTAGTTCTTTAAAATAGCAATGCGCCTCAACACACCTCCTTTTTTAGACCAGAACGCCTATGGGTGCACATATGAGCGCAAATGCATTTGCTATTTTAACAGCGTGGTGCAAAACGTCAAAACGACACTTGCAAAAGAGCTGAAACAACAATTGCGTCACGCATTGCGCTGGGTGTATGATAGGGCCCTATATCTCATTAAGATTATTTTTCTTACCCCATTGGCAAATATTTTTGCTTGTTTTAAGCAAACAATCACTTAATTTTGAGGCGTTTTTTCAGAAAACAAGACGCTATTTCATCTGTCTAGTATCTTGATTAGGGGTGTCAAAATTAATCGTTTCTTCGGTGCACCGCGATGCAGACGGGGACAATTCGGTATCGGTTCAGTAATAATCATAACCGGTTATTATACTGATGTCATTTATCTTACATGCGCTGTCGCCGTAGCTTACTATGGCGAGGAAGGCGAGCCGCGAGCGCGAGTATTTACAACGCTCTAACTACGTAAAAACTCTGAAACTGTGCACAATTTGACTGCGTGTGTGTTTGCTGAACTCTGTTTCACTGACATTACAGCAAAAGCCCCTATTTCACGGCGATTAAGAGAATGAAAGTAATCTCCATTTCTCTCTCTATCACACACTGTGGCCCATGAGTGCATCTGTGAAGAGCGCCAGCGTGTAAGAGCCAATCGCAGCCCTTTCTGTTGAGCGCGTGACCAATCAAAGGGGTGTAAGAAAGAACTTGGTAGACAAGGCAGAAAGCGAGCGGGATATTTATATTTGTTTATTTGCTATAGACCATTTCAATGTGGTCATGTCATTGGCCCATGAACATTTCCTGCTTGACGTTAAACTATTTCCTAACTGTAACAAGAGGCAATTCAATAATAACTTGATTTTAAATCAGCCGTCATAACACTATTTATCAATATGTGGACCTTTTTGGATTCTCAGAAGCAATGGAAATTAAAAATGTAAAACAGGAAATACGTTAGGACCATTGTTTTTGTTTACATCCCTCAAAATGGTCTATAAATGCTTGTGTTGTGTAAAGGCACAGTTTATATATCTGCCTGTTTGTATTAAAGGACAAAATTGTTTTACAAATAGTATATAAATATATTTATACATTTTAATACAAGAATTGCTGTGCTGTGAAGAAAATATAAAACTGTATGGAAAGAATCGTCAATGCACCGTGATGCACCGAGATATCGAATTGAACCGAATCAATGGCATGATAATCGTAACCGAACCGAACCGTGAGACCAGTGTAGGTTCACACCTCTAATCTTGATTTAAGATTTTTTTAGATATTTGGATTGAAAACAGGACAAAACTACTAAGTTTTTTTTTATTTAAATTTTTTTTATTATTATAACAGCTCAGGGATGTTTAAGGACAACATGTTTGTGCACTTTCTAAAGATTTTAGTTCTGTTTTTGAATAAAGGGTTGGAAATGAATGCTTTTCTTTTTTTTATCCGATTCATCGATTAATCGACAAAATAATCGACAGATTATTGATTATTAAAATAATCGTTAGTTGCAACCCTAAGTAAAATCTTTCAGAAACAGGAAAGAGAGCTTTTTTTAAATACGCTTAAGTGACCTTTTATTTTAGCAATATAGTTTTCTATGCAAATGCTTTTAATTTTTTAACACTACTGTTGCACATTCAATATAATACGCATGCATATGATGTATATGTGTTTTAAAATGTCCAAATATAACAATGCTTGCATACATGTGAGATGTTAAGGGTCAGAACATCTCGCCCACTGACACGCGCACATACACGCTCATATATTTGGCAGAGGATTTATCCACAGTGACTTGCATTGCATTGATCATGTGCATTTATCAGTTTTTGCTTTTCTTGCTAATCGAACCCTCAACATTGGCTTGCATTATGCTCTAACGCTTACAGAAAGGCTACACACACACACACACACACACACACACACACACACACACACACACACACACACACACACTGGATGTTTTGGATCTCTGCGCTCTCAGTGTGAGCCGTGGGCCAGCGAGCTGCTGAATGAGTTTCTGACAGCGTGTGTAGTTGAGTGTGTGTTAATGTGATCATGTGGGCGGCTGCATCGGCCTGTGATAAAAGCCAGGAGTTTTGAACACAACTCCAAGGCTTGTGTGTGTGCGTGTGTGTGTCTTTAATCAAATTTATTGGAAAGCGATAGAGGTCTAGCAGATGTTACAGCCATAAATTGCTTGTAGTGTGTGTGAGCTGTAATAGAGGGTAGAGCAGGGCACCAGTAGATGCGTGTGTGTGTGTGTGGTTTGCTGTTACGTCATTTCAGTGGAAGAACCTGTGAAGTGTTTTAAGGCCTGCTGCATAATACATTATATACTTTAGACGGCTTACTAAATATGTAAACAGTTGTACTCTACGTTGTCGACATATTACGTTGTATATATTATTTAGTGAATGGAGTCTGAATAGAACTAAAAATTAGCCATTTTGGTCCCACTTTATATTAAGTTTCCTCAACTTCTGTGTACTTCCATCAAAACAAAGAGTTTATTGTGTTCAGAGTGTATTGCACAACAGTTGTGGTGCTCTTGAAGTGGGATAGAGGTATGGTTAGGGACAGGTTTGGTCATACGGGTAGGTTTAAGAATGGGTAAGGTGTAAGGCAGGGCTATTCAATTGGCGGCCAGCGGGCTGAACCCGGCCCCCCAGGCAATTAGTTCCGACCCCCCAAATAGTGACCAAGACATCAAAAATAAATTTAGTTCAGTCGAAAAACAGCCGCTATAGTGATGAAGTGACGTGCGTCTGTTCAATACAGCACGAGCTGCAGTTAAAGGCTGCGCAGAGCGCGAGTCACCTGACATTAAGCGAGTGGCACGAGCAGCCGAAAACATTTGAATATGTTTTTAGTACAGACCTTTTGTACAATGCACTGATATCGTTAATAGGGATGCAATGATTAGCCGATTTCACTATTAACCCCGCTTTTATCCATTAAAGGCTTTTCAACGCCGCATTTCTGTTGCACGGAAAAAAGCTGCAGCAACTAGTTATGCCAAAACGCACGCACATTGGATTAACTACAGCAGCAAACCATTGACATGTTGCGTTTTTCCGCGCGCAAGTACATTATTTCCAATTGAGACGTGCGCATATTGAAGCGGTGCACGCACGGCTCATAAGCGGACCGACTCAAGCCGCGTTCGCCGTTTGATATTCTTTAAAACGACAGGGGGCGGTCAAAAGTAACTGACCGTAAAGTCAGACAGATAAACAGAGAAGTAGAAAGTTTCCGGAACTACGTCATATCATTAATATCATTCAAGATTTTTAAACAAATTATTTTTATTGTTTTTATAAATTATTTTAATGATTATAAGGATTTTTATAACCATTCAAGGTTTGTTTTAATCAAACTTTGATGCATCACTTGCTTTTGTTCATATCTCGGACAGTTTTACCTATCAAAGTTTATTAAAATATCAATGAGGAGAGAAAATGGGTTGCTCTACAAATATATTTCTATTATGGCAAGAATAAAAGCCAAAAAAAAGCACACTTACTTAAAAATACAGATGTTTTTTTTTTTATTTAGCCCGCTCCCCAATTCACACATTATGTCTGGCTAGTTTCTGTCCTCTTATTATGCTAAAAAGGCAATAACAGTCCAACATTCCTGACCATTATCACCAATAAAGCCTAGAAAAACAGGGCATCAGTATATTGTGAACTGATAGGTTCAAATATTCTTCCTCTTTTGGCTTTAACAGACTATCCCTCAGGGTTTTCCAAACTTTTTAACAAAAGCTTTCCTCCTTTCCCACTGCTGTTGCAATTTCTAGCCAAAAATTATTGTTCTTCAGGTTATCTCTATCATCACGGATCATAAAGATGTCTGTACAGGTGTACCTGTTTCAGACAAAATCTCTTCAAAGTGGTTCATTTCAACACAAACCAGATGCGGCGCCGCGCGCACTGTTCGCTTGGGTCTCAAAAAATGGCGTGCGCACCGCCGGCCGAAATGATGTCGTGCGCACTCAAAGCAAACTCCGCGATGACGTCAGATTCTCCGCGCGCACTCAAGCGAACTAGCGGACGCGTTGAGTATAAACAAGGCTTGACTCGCTCCCTGCAGGCGCGGCACACAGTAGAAATTATCTCAGGCAGTAGTGGTGAGAGTTGTGCGTGACTTTCAGTGCAATGTAAACAAAAGATATGTTAGACAAATTATTAAAAAATATTAAAATGATTATGTATGGATGGAGACAATAATAACAGTTCATTTAAATTCTTAGCTAATATATAGCTTAAATTAACATTAGACAAATACTATTTTTATTTATTCTTATTTTTATGTATTTATTCATTGTTCTGTCATTTATTTTCATTGTAAAATGATCACTCATGTTTAAATCAAAAACCTTTTCATTTATTTTTAAGTCTAAAGAGAGAAATCGACTATCGTTTGTTTTTTAGTAATATTTTGTGCTGTATTTAGTTACTGAGCAGCAATAAACAACACTTTAATATATTAGCAGCTTTCTTGTTATTTTCTTGTTATTTTCTAAACTAGTGTTTTAAATGTAATAAATGCATAATAAAAGTGATAACCGTGAAACCATGATTATTCTTCAGACTATATAATCATACAACTGAAATCTATAATTGTTGCATCCCTAATTGTTACGCAGTTTAAAACAGAACCTATGAATGTGTCTGAATGTAGAAGACGCCTACTTCAGCAATACACTGATTTTGTGCCTTGAAATACAACATTTGGATATGTTTGTAAAAAAAAAGCCACATTGTACAATGCAGTGATGTTATGTAGTTTCAAAATACAACATATTAACCTTTTAATGTAGAAAAAGTCAACGTGGGTGTCTTAAAGAGCAAAAATACAGCATATGAGCTCTTATATTGCTGTTGTGTCACCACTTATATTGCAAGTCATATCTCTCTGGCCCCCCGTTTGGGATGCTTTTCATGAACTGGCCCCCATGACAAACTAATTGATTGGCCTTTCCCAAGTATATTGATGGAGACTCTATACTGCTCAGATGAGGTGTTGAAGCAAGGTCCTGACTCTCAGTGGTTGTTAAAAATCCCAGGATGTCCTTCGGAAAAGAGTAGGGGTTTAACCCTGGACAAATTTTCCCACTGTCCATCATGGCCTCCTAACCATCCCCATATCATAATTGGCTTCATCAGTCTGTCTCCTTTTCACCAATTAGTTGGTGTGTGGTGTGCGGTCTGGCACAATACAGTTGCCGTCACGTCATCCAGGTGGATGCTGCACACTGGTGGTGGGTGAGGAGATTCCCCCTAATGTGTAAAGCGATTTGAGTGTCCAGAAAAGTGCTATATAAAATATAAGGAATTAGTATTATTATTACTCAACGTAACAGTCTAGTTAACAGTAACAATTAAAGTAAAAGCTAAGTAATATTTGTTGTAAAAGCAAACACAACAAATCAGCCATCCTTAACAGCTACTTATACTTCTGACATAATGATGACTCAGCAGAATTATCGCATATAACCAGGGCTTAATTTGTGCCGGAACACGCCAGATCCGGCACCTCTGAAATCTGATCCAGCGCCTGATTTTACCGATCCCCCTCCTCAACCGCCCTCCTCCCCCGTCCGCTGTTCACTTTCACTTTATTCCGCTACTCCCCAACCCTCTTCACTTTCGTCTGCGACAACCCCCCGCTCTTTACTTTCGTGCGCGATACTTCTTCATCCTCGGGTAACATGCGGGATCCGTTACCCCGATCTGTTCCGGGACCTCGCAATTTACAAATTAAGCACTGCATATAACCCTACGGTAATATAAACATCAAAAAATAGCAACCGCATGTATATTGTGTAGTTTTAGATACCAGATTGTTCCAACGTACCTGTATTGTATGAACACATTACAGACATTACATCAGCATACACAATGATGGAGAACATTACAGGAGGTCCCATTAATAATCCTTGCCTTAAAAACATGAAACAAACTTTGGTTCTTCTTAGACAGGCTTTCTGACAATAATAATATAATATAATAATAATACTGAACCACTGTGATGATAGACTTTGGCTGAGGGATTTTAGAAATGACCAAAAAACATTTCAGATGTTTTACGATGTGCTCGAAACACTGGTTAGTACATTAACACCATCCCATAATGCCCATTTCTGCTATCACATGATCTGATAGAACAAAATCACATGACTTTTTTGATGCACATGCTAGAATTTATTCAGTAAATGTGTTTTTATCATTGTTTATGCACAATTTTTCTTATTGGTTTAGTTTAGTTTAGATTAGTTTAGTTTAGTTTATCCCACTCAGTTGTGCACAATAATTATTTTACACATATTTGCAAAATTTGTGTGCATCTTGGCATTTTTTATGCAATATTCCCAAATGTGCATAAATAAAGGTGGATGACAACATAGCATTCTTCAAAATATGTTGTTTTGTGTTCAACAGAAGCACAAAAATAAAAGTTTTAAACCATGCATAAATGGTGGGTGAGCTTTCTCTTTAATGACCTTGAGAAAATGTGGGTCAAACCAGTTAATAAGCACTGGTGTAGAAGGTTATCAAGGCGCTTCATGCATACAGAAAATGTGCTGCATCCAGCAAAAGAAGTGTTACCGTGGTATATTCTGAACACAGTCATTATCTCTAATAAGTGCTGCGCTAAACATTTTCTCTCTCTCTCTCTTTTTCTTTCTCCTCCAGGCGAACTCTCCACCAGTGGTGGTAAATACAGACACGCTGGATGGATCACCGTATGTAAGTATAATGCATATTTTACATCCAGAAATAATTAATGAGAATCCGATAACTGCCTATAAGAATGCCTGGCAACCACTCACAGCACCTTAGCAACCATATTCCAAATTTGAGATTGGCATGAATTTACCAAGGACTTGCTTTGTTGATTCTGAAAAACATAGTCAATTAAAAATACAATTACTTGTCAAAGAATGTAGTGCAAATAGTGTAAAAGTATCTGTTTTAAAAACTACTCAAAGGATGAGTTAAATGCAGTGAGTATCATGCTGTGAAAATTATTCCACCTTATAGGTAGTGCATGTAGGGATTGTTTAAGGCCATTTTTTTTTATTTCAGTCCTCATACACTCTCAGAAAAAAGGTACATGGTGGTACAAATAGTGTTCCTTAAGGAACAGTTGTGTACCTTTGTAAAAGTTGTACCTTATATGGTAAAGACCTCTTATGATGCTGTTCTGTATCTTTTATGGTACAATTGAAATGAAGATACACAATTGTTCTCATAAAAAGGTACATAAGTGGTGGACAACTTCTTCTTTATTACAATACCTATGAAACTAAATATGACTGGAAAGGCAAAGTGATTTTATGAATAATTTCCATGTTAAAACATGAATCATCATTTAAAAGTATGTTTAAAAACATTCATTATTAAGTTCTATAATACAAAACAACTGGTAAAGCAAAAACTATACAGTAGGCATTGTAAACTAAACATTTAAGACATTTTTAATAAACATTTGGTAAGCATTTTCTAATGAATACATTTTCATTATTGATATCTGCACCTTTTGCCGTTTGCTTTCCACTACACACATGAGCTGGCAAAAGTCCTGCATATGCAAAGTGTTCATGCAGACATTTTAGTATTGTAAAAGTAATCAAACATTGTGCATATCTCCTTACAATACTTCTGCGTAATTCTATTTCTATTATAAAATTAAGTAAATTAAATTAACTTTAAAGTGATTACAAAGGTGTTGTGTGAAAATTGAAGAAATACTGTAAATGTTTTATATTGTACATGAGAAAATGTGTTTCTGTAACATTTTTTTGTGAAAAGTGCTGTGAAACGTTTAGCAAAAAATAGATCTTTTGATTTATGCTAAAGTGTTTTTTATTCTTTATTGTAAATGGAAAGGTGCATTTACACAAAGAGAAACTTTTTTTAAAATATTGTTTAAAATATATTTGATGTTTTATCTTTACTGCACTCTCAGAAAAAAAGGCACACGGTGGAACAAATAATGTTCCTTCAAGAGTTCGCACTTAGATATTGTTTGACAAATGTTAGCTGGTTTGGCATGCTGTCCCGGGAGAGAACCCTGAGCTCGGAGATAGTTGAGCCCAGGGCTCCCGCCTGGTCGATAGATCATATAAGGGGAGTACAAGATCAGGTGGTTCTCGAGAGCTCCCCGTGGTAAATGGGGTAAAAGGGCTGGATGGAGGGTTTCTTCGAAATGAAGATAAGGGAGTGATTTTTTTCCTAGGCTACTTATAGTTAGTTTTAATTGGTCTGATTGGCTAGCTAATGATTGTAGATGAGAGATCAGCTGCGGTCAATCATATCACGTGTTCCTCTCGAAATTTGTTTGTGAAACTTCACTTAAGGAACAGTTGTGTACCTTTGTAAAAGTTGTACATTATATGGTACAGAAAAGACCTCTTATGATGCTATTCTGTATCTTTTATGGTACAATTGAAATGAAGATACACAATTGTTCCCAAATAAAAGGTAAAAAAGTGTTGGACAACTTCTTCTTTATTACAATACCTATGAAATTAAATATGACTGGAAAGGCAAAGTGATTTATGAATAATTTCCATGTTAAAAGATGAATCATCATTTAAAAGTATGTTTAAAGAAACTCATAAACATTCATTATTAAGTTCTATAATACAAAACAACTGGTAAAACAAAACTGTAGGTATTGTAAACTAAACATTTAAGGCATTTTTAATAAATGTTTGGTAAGCATTTTTGACACTGTTAAGGTACAAAGTGTCTTGTCACTATGGTGGAACCTTCATGGATCAGATTTGTACTTTTGATGAAGGTACAATATTGTATCTGCAGGTTTTAAAAACCAAAGGTACATTTTGATTTCCCATGGTACAAATCATGTCCTTAAAGGTACAACCTGCAATGGTACAAATTTGCTTCTTTGTCTCAATTCTGTTCCATAAAAAGCTACTGCCCCAGTGACAAGGGTTTGTACCTTCTTTGGTACAACATTGTACCATTTTTTCTAAGAGTGTACAGTAGACATCTTTGCAGTCTAAACAGTGTCTCTCAGTGTAATGATTTAGGCCGTACTCACACTATGTACAGTTGCCTTGAACCGGGCCAAAGCACGCTTGTCCCCCCTCCCGTCTCCCCTGACGACACGCACTCACATTACATTCGGGCCTGGGCGCGCTTACGTCATCGATGACGCGCTGCTCAGTAAGCGCTCTCGCTCAGCACAGTGGAGATTTCTTTAGTTATATCGTTAAAGTCATTTGCGGTGACACGCAGTCAAATATTTCGCCGAACAGATCAGCCACTTTTGACGCTCATAAACAATCATAAAGTCCTCATGCTGCAGGAATTAGGAGGTTTTCTGAAGGCGCAGCTGTCGTGACAGTGACAGCTGACAGTGAGGGGTTTGCGTCTTTAATAATCTACGACAGTTTGCGTTCATTGAACAGTACGAATGATTAATTAATCCATATCAAACAGTCCCTTTTTAAAAGTCACGTCTCGCTTTCAGTTTCGGGTTCAAGCACGCTTGCACTCACACTGTAAGTGTACCGCGCCTGAGCCCAAGTGAACCGCGCTCTGGCCCACCTCTTCCAACCGGGCCAGGGCCGGCCAAGTGTACCGTGCCTGAGCCCGATTCAGAGCACTCACACTTCTCAAACGATCCAGGAAACAGACCTGGATAGCATAGTGTGAGTAAGCCCTTAGTGTCTTAAAAATGTTTAATGCTTACATTCATTAATACATGTTTGTGGCATTTATAAAGTGTCCATATCTGATGAGATTTCTCTATATGAGATTTGATTGGATGCTTTTTATACTTAGCCAATCACAATAGACAAGAAAAAAATAAACATATAAAAAAGTGACTGCAGTTTGAAGGAAAATAGCACAGTAAAAGTACTGATACAGCGCTGAAAATGTACTCAAGTAAAAGTACACATTTAAAACTACCTAACAATTCCTTAGGAAAACTAATCAGTTTCAATCATTTGAGTATTTGTAATTTGTTAATTTACCTATGTACCTACCAAAATGTCATTTAAAATTAAAAAAATAAAATAAACCTAACGCGTATCACACGGTCCTTGACAGCAAAGGTGAGGATCCAATGGCAGTTTTTTATTGACAAAGAATGGTCAGGCAGGCAACGGTCAAACACAGGAGCAAACAGAATCATAAGGGGCGATCCAAAAGAGTGGTCAAAAACAGGCAAGCGATCGGTTCAGGCGGCTAACATCAAAAATCAGAAAACAAAGCAAAGATCAAACACGGCATGGGAAAACAAGGCAAGAAAAAACGCTTCATAATGGTTTCAGGTAACAACAAGACTCAGCACTTTGTGTGTGTATTTAAAGTATAGTCCATGTAATCAGTTCATCATGATCCTCCAGCTGTGTGTGTGTGTAATCAAGGTAAAACAGGAACAGGTGTGTGTGAGGTGCATGACAGGATTTGTAGTTCGTAACTGTGATGTGTGTTTGTGTGTGTTTGTGTGTGTGTGTGTGTGTGTGTGTGTGTGTGTGTGTGTGTGTGTGTGTGTGTGTGTGTGTGTGTGTGTGTGTGTGTGTGTGTGTGTGTGGTGTGTGTGTGTGTTTAGTTCTCCAGCGATCCTCAGTAGCTGGATCACTGATGACTGTAACATAATGTATGGTTTGTCTAGATTTTAACCACTGTTATACAATGACCTGCCTAATTACCCTAACTTAACATTATTAAGCCTTTAAATGTCACTTTAAGCTGTATAGAAGTGTCTTGAAAATATAGAGTAAAATATTCTGTACTGTCATCATGACAAAGATCAAATAAATCAGTTATTAGAAATGAGTTATTAAAACTATTATGTTTAGAAATGTGTTGAAGAAATCTTCTCTCCGTTAATTCTGACTTTATACAACTGTATACAAATTTATATAATAGGTTAAATAATAGGTAAATCAAAAATCCCTCTATCCCCTAAACTTGACAGTAATGTAATTTAAGTCCTGATCTGTACTTGTCTCTTCTGTTGATCCAAAACTATCCTCTGCATGGTGAAATCATGCACACACAGGTATCGAACCGCGAATCAATGCTCAGATATTCTTCAGAATAAATAAAAGTCAGGTTATTCATCAAAATGACTGTTCTGGCCTGTAGTGTGAGCACAGATAGACCACTTATAGGAAAACGGTCAGTGTATCTTTTGGTCACTGGATTTTCATTTTAGAAACGCATATTAAAAAACGAAAAATGAAATAAAATGCAATATTTGATTTTTGTTTTTGAATTTTAAAACAAAAATAAAAAAAAACGCTCGTTTTTTTTTTTTCATGGTGAAAAACGGAAGAGCAAAATTCAAAAATGATTTGATTTGCATTTTTCATTTTGAAAAACAAAAAATAAAATCACCAGAAAACCAAAACAAATAAAGGCTTGTTTTTTATATTTCGAAACCAGATAGGCCGACTCATTCACGGTGATGCAATGCTGCCACACACAGGCTAGCCTATAGGCTATTATTTATTTTTTAATTTTTTTATTCGGTTATATATATAATTTTATTATCAATTTTTTTACATATTGTAGCAGCATTTTAAATAAAACAACATATTTGACTATATATGCATTATTTGCGTTGCTTTACTGAACACTTTTCTGAAAATAAAGTTTATTGTTAAAATCATTTCCACTTCAGGAGTGACAGTAACATTGGACATTCGTTTGGAATCATTGCGCACATTTCAACAAGTCATCTCTCCGCATTATAGTTCGAAATTAAAATAAACATATATCATTTAATCTGAAAGGCGTTTAGTCTGTTTCAAAAACACGGTCAAGCATCCCAATGTCTTCCAAAGCAGACAATCAGATGACATTACAAAAACTTTTCACCCCAAATACAGCCTATTTTATTTCCTAATATAACCTATAATCGTATATACTGATTTTTTTATACATGAATTGAAATTCTAAAAGAAATAGCCTACTGCTATATATAACCAGTATATAATCAGTAGACTATTTTTTTTCAGAATTTCAATTCATGTATTGGACTATTTATATGGACTATATGGACTATTTATATGTATATGTTATATATTACTATTATTATTATATATACAATATTATATATAACCGGCTTCACTGAGGAAAATATATCTTAACAAAATCCCGTTATCACAAGAAAATACCTTTTATAACATTATTAAGTGGAAAAAAATAATAGCCTAGTATTTTTTTTTTATATAATAGCCTAGGCTAGCCTGTGTGTGGCAGCATTGCATCACCGTGAATGAGTCGGCCTATCTGGTTTCGAAATATAAAAAACAAGCCTTTATTTGTTTTGGTTTTCTGGTGATTTATTTTTTTTTGTTATTCAAAATGAAAAATGGGGGCAACGCAGTGGCGCAGTAGGTAGTGCTGTTGCCTCACAGCAAGAACGTCGCTGGGTCGCAGGTTCGAACCTCGGCTGGGCTGGGTCAGTTGGCGTTTCTGTGTGGAGTTTGCATGTTCTCCCTGCGTTCGCGTGGGTTTCCTCCGGGTGCTCCGGTTTCCCCCACAGTCCAAAGATATGCAGTACAGGTGAATTGGGTAAGCTAAATTGTCCGTAGTGTATGAGTGTGAATGTGTGTGTGTGTGGAAATTCCCAGAGATGGGTTGCGGCTGGAAGGGCATCCGCTGCGTAAAATCGTGCTGGATAAGTATGTGGTTCATTCCACTGTGGCGACCCCGCAAGGGACAAACCCGACAAGAAAATGAATGAATGAATGAAAATGAAAAATGAAAATCAAATCATTTTTGAATTTTGCTTTTCCGTTTTTCACCATGAAAAACGAAAAATGAGCCGTTCTTTTTATTTTGTTTTAAAATTCAAAACCAAAAATCAAAAAATGCATTATATTTCAATTTTCGTTTTTGAATTTTAAAACGAAAATCAAAATACGACTTGTTTTTGGTTTTTCAATATCCGTTTCTAAAATGAAAATCCAATGACCAAAAGATACACTGACCGAAAACGAATGGAAAAAATGCAGTGCTAAATATAGAAACAGCAGGAATATGTGGAAAGTGTGAATTAAAAAAGCCAGCTGGATTTTTCTAGAACCGCTCTGGAAAACACAGTTTACTTTGTGCTAATGAAGAAGCATGATGCAAGTGTTCATTTATTGTGGAAATATGGTTTTAAAATGTATACCAAACAAAGAATTTAGTATTTATTTTTCTATTCAGATCAACAGTCACCATATTTGCATGGATATTGCTGTACAATACAGGTCTTTTTCAAGATGAAATTGTGTATTTGTTGTGTTGTAGGTGAATGGAGCAGAAGGAGAGATTGAATATGAAGAGATCACGTTGGAAAGGGTAATATTATGAACTATTACAGTGCTATAGTATGATTATTTTTTTTCAACAGTGATCCTTAATTGAAATGGGAGACTTTTAAGGTTTAAATAATTTCTGTAACTAAAAAAACATTTTATGAAGTAATATTCGGTTAAAAATAGGAATTTGTATACTACTCATTTTCTTTCCTTTTTGACTTAGTCCCTTTAATAATCAGGGGTCTCCACAGCGGAATGAGAATTTGTATACTATTAAAATATAAATACTAATAATTATTAATATTAATAATTTTAAAAAGGTAAATCCAAGTTGTAAACATTATTTGTGAAAGATAAGTGCACTTAGTTATATTGAATGTGCACTTGTGGTTTATTCTTAACATTCGTTTTCTAAAAATGGTGTTTGTAGATAATATAATAATATTAAGCATGTGTGTGTTCATTTCTGTGTGCATGTGCGTGCTTGTGTGTGTGCATTTGTGTCTGCGTGCGTGCGCATGCGTTTGTGTGCATGCGTGTGCCTGCATATGTGCGTGTGCCTGTGTGTGTACATGTGTGTGCATGCGTGTGCGTGCGTGTATGCATTTTTGTGTGCGCATTGTGTGCGCATTGTGTGCGTGTGTGTGCGTTTTTGCACGTCTGTGTGCTTGTGCGACTGTGTTTGCCTGCGTGTGTGTGTTTGTGTGTGTGTGTGCATTTGTGTGTATAGGGGAACTCGGGGCTGGGCTTCAGTATCGCTGGAGGCATTGATAACCCTCATATAGGAGACGATCCCAGCATTTTCATCACCAAGATCATTCCAGGAGGAGCCGCTGCGCAAGACGGGAGACTCAGGTAACACATGCAATGTGCGCAATTTACATACCAAAAAAAAAAAAAAAAAATTATATATATATATACAGGGCTTTACATTAACACCCGCCAAATGCGGGTAGATTTCAGCTCTGGCGGGTTAGACAGACACCTCCACTAGCCACTTTGGCTGGTTGGAAATCATTTTTATAGTTTTCTTAAAAGCAGGGTTCCACAACAAGCATGGCCCAATACTCGTGCAAATGTGATCTTATAATCCAGAAGCAGCACGACTGGCAAAAATAACTATTCACGCGAGCAATAGAAGGCAGGTAAATACCGAACGAGAGGATGATCACTCGCGCGCACAGATGATGTGATGCGCGCGACTGTTAAAAAGCGCGCACGCTCCCGGTTTCTTGGGCAAAGCAACCGTGCCTAGAGGAAGCGCAACCGGTGCGATCGGTTCCCTTTAAAATAGACTGGACAAAGAGCGATGATCGTGCACCCACAGCCCTGCTGCTTTCAAGAGCTCAAGATTAAAACAAAAATACACATATTCTTTTGTAAGCAGCAGCGGTCACTGCTTTCATTTGAATTATTCTTTGAACAGATTATTATCAGGTCTAACATTCACCGTGAGTGCGTGATTATTTTTTCATTATCAAACACGGTATGTTTCACCTGTTTTATTTCGCTTACAGTTATTTTTGTTAATATGGTTTAATTATATTTCTTTATAATAACATTGCTTTAATGGAAGATTAATCCCCGTTTATGTGTAACTGGTGATCTGGGACTTTTAGCCAGGACAGATTACTGTGCATATTTTAGATACATGACAATAATTATTTTTTAAATGTAATGTTTTTTTTAAAGAAAAGTTTAGTTGAATTAAAAAGTGCACATATACAGCTATATTTTCCTTGTTTTGACACATAAAAAAAAATGTGGCTAAGAAATACTAATTTGGTGTGGTCAGAGATAAATTTGGTAAATCCTTAATTTTGAGCCCTGAAAAGTCATGTGAAATAAAAACTGATTGCATTGTGACACAACCCATTTGCTCATGCACACTGAGCAAGCTCATACACAATACACACAAGAAGTTAAATGAATGAGAATGCATGTGGACATAACACATCTAAATCAAGTCATTTTAGCATGTCAAAGTCAAATTTAAGCATATAAAGTATATTTTCCCAACAAGAAAAGTGTGGCTAGTGAAAATGGCGAGTGGCTAGTAATGTTGGAAATCTACTAGCCACAGTGGCTGGTGATCAAAAAAGTTAATGTTAAGCCCTGTATATATATATATATATATATACATACAGTTGAAGTCAGAATTATTCGCCCCCTTGGAATTTTTTTTTCTTTTTTAAATATTTCCCAAATGATGTTTAACAGAGCAAGGAAATGTTCACAGTATGTCTGATAATATATTTTTTAATTATTTATTTTATTTTGGCTAGAGTAAAAGCAGTTTTTAATTTTTTAAAACCTATTTTAGGGTCAAAATGATTAGCCCCTTTAAGCATTTTTTTTTATTTCGATAGTATACAGAACAAACCATCGATATACAGTACAATAACTTGCCTAATTACCCTAACCTGCCTAGTTAACCTAATTAACCTAGTTAAGCCTTTAAATGTCACTTTAAGCTGTATAGAAGTGTCTTGAAAAATATCTAGTCAAATATTATTTACTGTCATCATGGCAAATATAAAATAAATCAGTTATAAGAGATGAGTTATTAAAACTATTATGTTTAGAAATGTGTTGAAAACATCTTCTCTTTGTTAAACAGAAAACGGGGAAAAAAATAAACAGGGGGGCGAATAATTCAGGGGGGCTAATAATTCTGACTTCAACTGTACGTGAAATACATTACCTATGATATGCAAAATGAGGACATATAATAAAAACGTGTAGAATGTATAAAAACGTTTTAATAAAGCATTACATTAGTGAGTGAGCAAAAGGCACACGCTCAAGCCAGTGTGCAGGGGATTGCGCAATCTGATGTGAGGCACAGCTCGGTGCTGCCTCACCTCGCTTCCTATGCTGTAATTGAGCAGGAAATACTCAAAATACAGTGATTTTTATTATTAAAAGGATTGAAATCATTTGAATCATACAGAAATTGCATTTATATCACAGATCAGTGGACAAATATTGATTTTATCATTTGTATACATCCCATAATGGCAGGTGAGGACACTGCCTCCCCTGACCGCACGTCCCTGCCACACAGAAATGCCAACTGGCCCAGCCGGGACTCAAACCAGCAACCTTCTTGCTGTGAGGCGACAGTGCTAACGACTGAGCCACGGTGTCGCTCCTATTATACTTTGTTATTGAATTTTCTTTCAAATAAATATCACTTAGTTAGATATTTTCTTATCAAGTGCAATGATATCCACGTATTACATTTGTTTAAAGTCTATCTTAGGTATGGGAATAGTTTTATGACTACTGTACTGTATGTTGCATATGTCTGCTCACATTCATTATCATACACCGGCAGTTAAATATGTCCGTGGATGCACTACTGATGCATTCCTAATGGGAGCAGCTGGGTTTCCTGCTAACAAATGCAGTTTTAGCCCAGAGCGTGGTAGCAAACTCATTCACACACACACACACACACACACACACACACACACACACACACACACACACACACACACACACACATACACTTTCACTCACACTGCAGGAGAAATTAAGCTGACAGAAATAGCCCGGAATAAAAGAGACACCGAGACACAGAAGAGACAGACAGAGCGAGAAATGGAGCGCTTTCTTAAAGGTCACCCAAAAATGAAAATACTGTCATTATTTCATCACACTGTGCCAAATCTGTCCAAGCTGGGTCGTTTTTAATGGTGTAATTAACCACAGTGTGAGTGATGCGGCGGTGAACAGCTCACTGGAGCTGAAAACTGCCAGCCAATCATGACTTCAGTCCATTCGTCAAAATCATACGGCTTCACTGAGACGTGCTGCTTAGATAATAATGAGAGAACTGTTCCCTTTATGCACACACACACACACACACACACACTCTTGTACAGCTATTTTTATAATGACTTCTCATAGACGTAGTGATTTTTATACTGTACAGACTGTATATTCGATCCCTCTTCCCAAACCCGACCCCGACATCCAACCCTTAGAAATATTTTCAATATACTTCATTCTTTGTGGTTTATAAGGATATTTACCTATAGGGACCTCAATTTTGGTCCCGTGTGGCAACCCTTAGGAAACGATCTGCTTTTTTTTTTTTACATTTTTACAAAATATTTAATTCTGTGTGATTTATGAGTCATTTAAAAAATGTCCCCACAATGTTAAAATGTACTGGTATTGCTACACTCACCGGCCACTTTATTAGGTACACCTTACTTGTACCGGGTTGGACCCCCTTTTGCCTTCAGAACTGCCTTAATCCTTCGTGGCATAGATTCAACAAGGTACTGGAAATATTCCTCAGAGATTTTGGCCCATATGACACGATTGCATTATGCAGTTGCTGCAGATTTGTCGGCTGCACATCCATGATGCGAATCTCCCATTCATAGACTGTAAAAGATATGGACGTAGTATCCGTGACGTCACCCATAGGTTTATGAAGAACCCAAAAGAAGCTACCAGAAGACGTGGCCGACCGTTGCCATTTTGTTCGCGTGTCATCGCACCAACCCCGGGCATACCATACAAGGGCAAAGAGGCGGAGCGCGAGCGGAGCTACAGACGCATGCTGGCATTCTGCTTAGACGGGCTTTCCTAAGGGAGAAACGCTTAATACTTCATCACCTGCGACTCGTTTGTGTTCTGACCACATGTGCTTGGTTGTACACTTTAGCAATAAAGTGTTTAGACTTTTAAAAACACTGTTTCATAAGCAACGTCATAAGCGCAATGCTTAGTGGCTCAATGCATTACACATTGAGCCACTAAACATTGTGCTTATGACGGTTTTCAACAGGACGAAAGTGCGAACTACTTTCAAATACTTCAGATATAGTCTGTGTTAGTAAATGCAAGGCTAATTATGAAGCCCAGGCAGAACACTGTATGACAACACTTCAGATGACTGTTCTAGAGCCTACAGCTAATAATCTGTCAGATTCTGGAGTGCATTACAGCTCTAAAGAACATTATAAATGATACAGTAAATGATCTTAAATAAAACAAATACATTCATAGATATATAGATATATATAGTATAATTCAGCCTGTGTGAATTGTAGCCTCAGTTTCCTGTTCTTAGCTGACAGGAGGGGCACCCGGTGTAGTCTTCTGCTGCTGTAGCTCATCCGCCTCAAGGTTGGACGTCTTGTGCATTCAGAGATGCTCTTCTGCAGACCTCGGTTGTAATGAGTGGTTATTTGAGTTACTGTTAGCTTTCTGTCAGCTGGAACCAGTCTGGCCATTCTCCTCTGGCATCAACAAGGCATTTGCGCCCACAGAACTGCCGCTCACTGGATATTTTCTCTTTTTCAGACCATTCTCTGTAAACCTTAGAGATGGTTGTGCAAGAAAATGCCAGTAGATCAGCAGTTTCTGAAATACTCAGACCAGCCTGTCTGGGACCAACAACTATGCCACGTTCAAAGTCACTTAAATCACCTTTCTTCCTTATTCTGATGCTCGGTTTGAACTACAGCAGATCGTCTTGAGCATGTCTGGATGCCTAAATGCATTGAGTTGCTGACATGTGATTGGCTGATTAGAAATTTGCGTTAATGAGCAGTTGGACAGGTGTACCTAATAAAGTGGCCGGTGAGTGTATATTTGTGAGGACATTTGATTCCCACAACATTAGCAATACAAGGTACACACACTCACCCATGTTGGGTTTTCATCATGTATGGGGACCTCTAATAGAGATAATGATGTTTATTCCCTGCAGACTGTATATTCTTTCATCTTCCTCCAACCCTAAACCCCCTGACAAAACATTGACCGAAAAACAAAATTATTGATACTATAATTCTGTTTTCCCACTTTCTTTCTTTGAGGTCAGTGGCAATTACAAAGACTTATTTTATTTATGAAGATGTAGGAGCGGTTATTTGCAGAAAGGTGTTGACAGTCGGTCTTCACACTTTCTGTAATCTCTGCTTTATGCCGCTGGATGACAGCACAGCCACTGCTGCATTTGCACTTCTGAAAGCCGATGAATATTTGTGTTTTGTCGAGTTGTCAGATTCAGTGAAATGTTTTTTGTCGGATGGTGTTGAGCAGAGAAAATGCACCGCTTGAGAAAAGAGCAGGTAAAAAAGAGAACATGGTGTCATCTACTGTAATGTCACGAACACGATTAGACACACACACACACACACACTTTTGAACAGGCTGCAAAGTACATTGTGAGAAAAATTAACAAGTTTTAACTTCGGATCTTGTTCTGTTTTAAAAATACTAGATTTTTCTAACTTTGAACAGAGTTAAATATTAATTATTATGGTTTGTTTTTTGCATAATATACTGTACATTTAGGCCCAATCCCAAGTCTACCCCTTAGCCCTTCTCCTTACCCCAACCCTCTTGTTTTGCGTGTTCACGTGAAGGGGTAGGGGTGTCCCAATTCTCTTTAGCTTGAAAGCGTAGGGCTAAGGGGAAGGGGTAGATAGCCCTTTGAACAGAGATTTTTCAGGACCTCACTCGAAACCAAGGGGTAAGAAAATTTCCCAGAATACACCAGCCACAACGGCAGGATAGCTGCACCCGGAAGTAAGGAGATTCACAAATTAGTATTTTTTGTCATTATTACGAATTTTTACAACAAACAAGCACGTTTTAATATATTCATAACCGCGTTCATGTTTTACCATCATACTTTTATAAAAAAAAAAAAAAACGCTAAAATAAAAACCGCTAAATTTGGCTATCTATAATCCATAATAATAACTCCTGTACAGCAGTCCCAGCACTCGAATACCCTGTCAGAAAAGTCTAGTGGCTGGGAATGAGCGTTTTACAGTGTCTGCTATAATGTTAATGTTGTTTTTGGTGTGTTTAAATAGATGAATATGGCCACAGTATAGTTATGATCTTATTGCCACATTATTGCCACATTAGATCGTTATGATAACATAATATATGCCTTCAGTGATTTCCTGAAGATAAATTCCAAAAACTAACACAACTGGATTAACTACAGCAGTCACGATAGTCTGATCTCATATGAAGCAAGAGATCATGATGACATATGATGATGTGTGCAGGTGCTGTAGTGCTGTCCCAATTCTTAGGGGTAAATTTTGAAGCCCTTCCCCTTCACCCTCGGTTTTAAGGGCCAAGGGGAAGGGGTACAAAAATAGAATTGGGATTGGGCCTTAGAGAGTATGGAGCTTATACACAAGGAGGAAAAACACATAATTTTTTTAATTTTCAGAGTAGAAGAAAACATGTAGTTACGGAAATGTGAATTGCAAAGAAGTATGAAACACACAGAAAAGAGCTTCAGTAACTAACAATTTTTTGTTTTTTTACATTGTACTTATATTTTAAAAAGATTTGCATGTAATTAAATCTGTAATTAATTTGTGCAATTACATTTACATTTACACACATAAACTTATCCATATCCTCAGACCTGAACCTAACCTTACTAGTATCCCCATACAGTGCTCAACATATAGAAGTACACCCCTACCAAATTTATCTTTTAGATTCATATTTTCTATAGGAAGCTATACAATATTATATTTGTGCATATACATTAGATTAGTCAGTACTGAAGCCAAATCTGGAGCTAATCTAACAAAATAACTTACGATAACGACCCAAAAACGAGTACACCCAAATTTATATGTTAGAGAAAAATATTAAATACAAATTTAAAAAAGAGCAAAAATCAAAAGAAGCAAAAAAAAAAATTTAGTTAAAATGTGTAGGTTGTAATCTTTTTTTTTTTTTTTTTGCAATATTTTGCTTGAATTTAACCGTTTTATCTTTCAATTTCTAAATATGTTTGGTGACTAAAATATTATTGTATTAAATATATTTGTTTAATAAATCTGTTTTGTTTAGGTGCACCAAAATACATTGCCTAAATTCACTGAGAAATGAATAAAAATATTAATTTTCAAAATGGGGTGTACTCAATTATGCTGAGCACTGTACGTGTGCAATACAACATGAATGCAATAAGTGCATTGTACTTATTATATTGATGAGCCAATTCATTTTAAGCAGGATCAAATTATTTAAGAATGAAAGTCTGTACAAGTCTGTCTTTGGATTGTGGAGCTGGTAGCACCTTTTACATTCCACCGGTGGACATGGTTATTTCCTGATGTATAAATACATTGTAAATTTATTTATTTCCCCTCACACAGTGTACAGCATTACAAAAGTCAGTGTAAACACAGTGAATATTAGCCCAGTGTGTGTGTACTTTGCAGAGCAAAATCTTTTTAAAGTTTATCATTTAAAATGTAAATATGCACATAATATGCAACAGGTTGCCACGTACAGTTGAAAGCAGAAGTATACATACACTGTATAAAAAGGCAAATAACCATTTTTAAAGTCAGATGTTAATTTGACTAAACTTTTTCTCTTTTAGGTAAATTAGGATTATCACATTTATTCTATAAGTTAAGCTTAATAGCAGAATAATGAGAGAGATATTTTATGAGAAATTGTTATAACTTTTCTTGAAAGTCAAGTTTGCATACAATAAGATTATTATGCCTCTGAAAAAGCTCAGATGATGGTGTCAAGGTTTTGGAAGTTTCTGATTGGCTAATTGACAACATTTGAGTTAATTGGAGGCACAACTGTAGAATAGTATTTAAGGAAAACCTCAAACACACTGCTTCCTTGTGTGACAACATGGGAAAATCAACAAGCCAGAATCAACAACAAAGCCAGATTACAATTTGCAAAGTTACACTGGGAAAAAGAATAATTTTTGGAGACATGTCCTGTGGTCTGATGGAACTAAGATTGAACTGTTTTGCCATAATGACCAGTGTTACATTTGGAGGACAAAGAGGAAAGCTTACAAGCTTAGGAACACCATCCCAACTGTGAAGTATGGGGGTGGCAGCATCATGTTTTTGGCTGTTTTGCTGCAGGAGGGACTGGTCCACTTCAAAGCATAGATGGCATCATGAAGAAAGAACATTATGTAGAAATACTGAAGCAACATCTCAAGACATCAGCCAGGAAATTAAAACTTGGCCACAAATGGGTCTTCCAAACAGACCATGACCATAAGCATACTGCCAAATTAGTTAAAATGTGCTTTAAGGACAACAGAGTGAATGTTTTGGGAGTGGCCATCACAAAGCCCTGAAGTCAAATTTGTGGGCAGAGTTGAAAAAGCTTGTGCAAGCAAGACAGCCAACAAATTTGACTCGGTTACACCAATTCTGTCAGGAGGATTGGGCCAAAAACCCTTCAAACTATTGTGAGAAGCTTGTGGAAGGATCCCAAAAACACTTGACCAAAGTTATACAGTTTAAAAGCAAAGCTTAAAAAAATACCAAGGAAATGTATGTAAACTTTTGACTGTCTAGAAATTAATAGAATTCTCAAAAAAAAAAATCTCTCATTATTCTGGGGGGATTTCTGTGCAGTATTGTGGGTAATGTATTTTTCTTACCACAGCTTCTGCAACGTGGAGAGTTATGTTACAATAAATAAGTTGAAATTGAATAATAAACAAGTTGAAAGCTAACTTTATTGGTTAAATCATACATAAAAGTATTTCAAAAGCTTCTGCAATGTGAAGAGTTATGTTATAATAAATGCAGCATTTCCCAAATGATGTTTAGCAGAGTAAGGAATTTTTCACAGTATTTCCTATAATATTTTTTCTTCTGGAGAAAGTCTGTTTGTTTTATTTTAGCTAGCAGTTTTTAATTTTTTACAAACTATTTTAAGGTCAATATTATTAGCCCCTTTAAGCTATTTTGTTTCGATAGTCTACAGAACAAACCACTGTTATACAATGACTTGCCTACTAACCCTAACTTGCCTAATTAACCTAGTTAAGCCTTTTAAATGTCCCTTTAAGCTGAATACTAGCATCTAGAAAAATATCTAGTCAAATATTATTTACTGTCATCATGGCAAAGATAAAAGAAATTATTATTAGAGATTGTTAAAACTATTATGTTTAGAAATGTGTTGAAAAAAATCTTCTTTCCATTAAACAGAAATTGGGGACAAAATATACAGGGGGCTAATAAATCAGAAAGGGTAATTATTCTGACTTCAGATGTACGTTGAAATAGTTCAAATAAACTGTCTTTGGTCTTTAACTAAACCCCTCATGACTGCTTCACAGCTCACTGCAGCTCTCTCTCTTAGGTTTTTGTAAAAAATCAGTTTCCCTGTTCAGTATTGAATGTCCCGCTGTATTTAGTGAAATCCGTCAGTTAATGTCTGAGCGCCTGCAGCTTCTGACAGGTGTCACTTCTCAATTCTGATGGGAAATCCGCCCTAATAGCGTCTCGTTTCTCTCCCCAACCCATTTGTCTGTCAGAGTGAATGACAGTATTCTATTCGTGAATGATGTGGACGTTCGGGAGGTGACCCACAGTCAGGCGGTGGAGGCGCTGAAGGAGGCCGGAGCCATCGTCAGACTCTATGTGTTACGCAGGAAACAAATCGCAGAGAAAATCACCGAACTCAAGCTCATCAAAGGGCCAAAAGGTATGGAAGAAAAGACACGTGATTAAAATTTAAACGAATTTTACATTCTGTAACTGTCAAAGAAAACGCTGTCTTCATCTTTACATTTGTGTGTGTGTGTGTGTGTGTCAGGGCTAGGCTTCAGTATAGCCGGTGGTGTGGGGAACCAGCACATCCCCGGAGACAACAGCATTTATGTCACAAAAATCATCGAAGGAGGAGCCGCTCATAAAGACGGACGACTACAGATTGGAGACAAGATTCTGGCGGTATGACGGCACACACACACATCGCTGATGAGGACTAATACACAGACAGACTGATGGGAGTTATTGCTGAATGAGATTGGAGCATTATCATCATATAGCTGTATCATTCTGGCTCTTCAATGCTGCCACCTGCTGGTTGCATGTGAAGTGTTCAGTTTGATTTTCAGTTGAAGTCAGAATTATTAGCCCCCCTGAATTAGTAGCCCCCTTGTTTATTTTTTTCTCCAATTTCTGTTTAACGGCGAGAAGATTTCTTCAACACAATTCTAAGCATAATAGTTTTAATAACTCATTTCTAATGACTGATTTATTTTATCTTTGCCATGATGACAGTAAATAATATTTTGCTAGAGATTTTTCGAGACACTTCTATACAGCTTAAAGTGACATTTAAAGGCTTCACTAGGTTAATTAGGTTAACTAGGCAGGTTAGGGTAACTAGGCACGTTATTGTATAACGATGGTTTGTTCTGTAGACTATCAAAAAAAATATAGCTTAAAGAGGCTAATAATTTTGTCCTTAAAATGGTTCATAAAAAATTAAAAACTGCTTTTATTCTAGACGCAATAAAACAAATAAGACTTTCTCCAGAAGAAAAAAACATTATCAGGCATACTGTGAAAATTTCCTTGCTCTGTTAAACATCATTTAGGAAATATTTAAAAAAGAAAAGAAAATTCAAAAGGGGGCTAATAATTCTGACTTCTTCTGCATGTGTCTAAACCTGGCCCAGAAAAGCAGTCGTAGGCTTTAGTGTCTTTAGTGTTTTTGGAGATTTAGATTCATGCCTTTTCTAAAAGCTGATTAAATAAGCTTTTAAATGATGTATGCTATGTTTGGATTGGGGAATGTTTGACAGAAGATACAACTATTTGAAAATCTAGAATCTGAGGGTTTATAAAAATCTAAATACTGAGACAATTGCATTTAAAGTTTTCCAAATTACATTTTTAGCATTGCTTATTACTAATCAAACATTTAGTTGTATTGTATGAATTTGAAGTTAGGAAATTTTCTAAATGTCTTCATGGAATATTTACTTGATATTCTAATATTATTTTATATTTAGTATATTATATATTTAAAATATAATATCTAATATTTTTGGCAAGAGAAAAAATCTATAATGAGGGTTCAAAAAATCACATTTAATGTTTTCTAAATTAAGTTTTTATCATTGCATATTACTAATCAAAAGATGAGTTTTGATATATTTACAGTAGAAAATTTCATGGAATATTGACTTCATGTTCTAATATTGTTTTATATATATTATCAATACATTTTGGAACGAATAAAACGAATATATTACTTTTGCCAAAAATATACCCATGCAGCATAAAACACTTTTTTGTTGAATTTGTGATCCATGTTTTGTGTTAAAAAAACTTTATTCTGTCATTTTTCTGTAAAACACATTACTTATATTTCTTGTGACTTCAGCATACATTTAAAAGAAATAATATATTCATTCATTCATTTTCTTTCCCTTTATTAATCAGGGGTCGCCACAGTGGAATGAACCGCCAAATTATCCAGCACATGTTTTACGCAGCGGATGCCCTTCCAGCTGCAACCCAACACTGGGAAACACCCACACACTCTTGCACACACTCACATACACTACGGCCAATTTAGTTTATTCAATTCGCCTATAGCACATGTGTTTGGACTGTGGGGGAGACCGGAGCACCCGGAGGAAACCCACGCCAACACGGGGAGAACATGCAAACTCCACACAGAATTGCCAACTGACCCAGCCGTGGCTCGAACCAGCGACCAT
The DNA here is from genome assembly GCA_903798195.1 of Danio kyathit. Classification (NCBI taxonomy): domain Eukaryota; kingdom Metazoa; phylum Chordata; class Actinopteri; order Cypriniformes; family Danionidae; genus Danio; species Danio kyathit. The sequence goes on along the minus strand of LR812523.1, from coordinate 80,250,544 downwards.
CTTGCTGTGAGGTGATTGTTCTACCCACTGTGCTGCCCGTAATATAATATAATATAATATAATATAATATAGGGCTGCATGGTGGCGCAGTGGGTAGCACGTTTGCCTCACAGCAAGAAGGTCGCTGGTTCGAGCCCCGGCTGGGTCAGTTGGCGTTTCTGTGTGGAGTTTGCATGTTCTCCTCTTGTTCGCGTGGATTTCCTTCGGGTGCCCCCCACGAGTCCAAAGACATGCGCAATAGGGCAATTGGTTAAGCTAAATTGTCTGTAGTGTATGTGCGTGAATGAGTGTATATGGATGTTTCCCAGTGATGGGTTGCAGCTGGAAGGGCATCCGCTGCTTAAAACATATGCTGGATAAGTTGGCGGTTCATTCCACTGTGGCGACCCCAGATTAATAAAGGGACTAAGCCGAAAGTAAAAAGGAATTAATAATAGAATATAATATAATATAGGCAACGCAGTGGCGCAGTAGGTAGTGCTGTTGCCTCACAGCAAGAACGTCGCTGGGTCGCAGGTTCGAACCTCGGCTGGGCTGGGTCAGTTGGCGTTTCTGTGTGGAGTTTGCATGTTCTCCCTGTGTTCGCGTGGGTTTCCTCCGGGTGCTCCGGTTTCCCCCACAGTCCAAAGACATGTGGTACAGGTGAATTGGGTAAGCTAAATTGTCCGTAGTGTATGAGTGTGAATGTGTGTGTGGAAATTCCCAGAGATGGGTTGCGGCTGGAAGGGCATCCGCTGCGTGAAATCGTGCTGGATAGGTTGGTGGTTCATTCCGCTGTGGCGACCCCGCAAGGGACAAAGCCGACAAGAAAATGAATGAATGAATGAATAATATAATATAACATAATATAATATAATGTAATTTAATGAGCTGAATGCAATGTTTTTTGGCTCTTGCTTCATATGTATATTTAGTCAAAAAGAAGTATGGTGTAAATTAGTTTACATTTATTTTAAATGCAATTAGCTAAACTTTATAGAGATCTTTAAGTGCATCTTCATATTCAGCTATCTTTTGAAGTAATACATTGTAAAAAAAAAAAAAACAAGGTTGACTCAACTTAACATTTTAAGGCAACAAACTTCAGGACATTTATGAGTTTACTCATACTCAACTCAATTACTGCACTTGACTTGATTTAAGATGAATAAACTCAAAAATGTCCTGAAGTTTGTTGCCTTAATTTTAAGTTGAGTCAACTTTTTTTACAGTCTAGATAAATACTAAATATAATATAAAGTATAAACTAAACAAAGTACTGTTGTATACTGACAGCCATTTATGCACTGTAAAACCCAACAGTCAACTTTATCAAATGAAATGAGTGTAGGGAACTCAAAATCGACTGAAAGTTCATTCTACTCATTTGAAAAGAATTTTGATCGCAGTGTTGAAGGTAATGAGTTAATTAAATACTTCATTACTTCAACTTAATTGGAACAAGTTCAAGGTACTCATATAGATTAGTTTTTAACTGAAATGGTTTGTTGCAATCGGTTTCCTCACATGGTTTGAGTTGCCTTAACTTATTGGGTTTTGCAGTACTCAGTTGGTTTGAGTTCTCTTCATTTATTGGGTTTTAATTGCTTGTTAATTGCTTGTGCTCAAATTGCTTCATTTACTCAAATGGAGTAAGTTCACAGTACTCATTAGGATCAGTGTTGCCAGATGTAGCTGACTGATTCCAGCCCAAAAACCCGCCGAAATGCAACAACACCCGTCCAACAACCTCGATTTCACAAAAAGTGGGATGGGGGTGGGGGGGTTGGACAGTCCCAAATTTCACAAAAAGTGGGGGTGGGGTGTTGGACGGTCCCAAATTTCACGCAAAGTGTGTGTGTGTGTGGGGTGGGGGGGGCGGGGTCGGGGGTAGATGGGGTTGGACGGTACCAAATTTCACGAAAAGTGTGGGGTCGTGGGGGGGTGGGGGTGGGGGGGGTGTCGTGGGCAGGCGGGCATGCCTTTACAAAACCACCCAAATATACACTACCCGCCTATGTTATTTTTTACCCGCACACTCAGATCCAAAACCGCCCAATTGGGCTGGAAGTCGCCAAATCTGGCTACACTGATTAGGATTTATTTTTGAACTTAAATGGTTTGTTGTAATCGTTTTCCTCAAATGGTTTGAGTTACTTTAACTTTAAATAATTTCTTTTGAAACCTGTTTTTAAATGTTACATTTTTTTCAATTGCACATTTGTATAAAAAAAGACCTTGCAATTTAGTATATTTTGTTCGTTATATGTTAACTTTCAAAGCAAAATCAAACTACAGTACAAAATCTACACGCTACAGTAAACATAGGCCTAGTTTGTGCATGATTTCTTATTAGGCAACACATCAACACATTTTTTAAAGCACAACATAAAAAATAGTGGAAACATTATTAAAAAACATAACAATAACTTTTTAATTAGGCTTTTAAAGTGCATAAATAAGTGCAAGAAACTTACCTAAACTTCTATTTGATTACTGTTATATTATATACGAATAAAACAACAGACTTCTCAAGTCTAAAGAAACACAATAAACTTTTCAAAAGGCAGTATGGTCAGTCTCTATGTGTGTGCTGTGACCTGCAGGTGAATAATGTGTGTTTGGAGGATGTGATGCATGAGGACGCGGTGGGAGCACTGAAAAACACAGCAGAGGTGGTCTACCTCAGAGTGGCCAAGCCAAATAACCTGTACCTTACCAACAACTACAACCCACCAGACCTCACCAGCAGTGAGTACAACATGTGCACACATTCAACTTAGCAAACACAGCTAAATGAGCTATTATCTCTTCTGCATGTACCTCGGTCGTCTGGCACCAACAACCATGCCACGTTCAAAGTCACTTAAATCACCTTTCTTCCCCATTCTGATGCTCAGTTTGACCTGTAGCAGATTGTCTTGAACATGTCTACATGCCTAAATGCATTAAGTTGTTGCCATGTGATTGGCTGATAAGAAATTTGCGTTAACAAGCAGTTGAACAGGTGTACCTAATAAAGTGGCCGGTGAGTGTATGTCCGGTTGAAGTCAAAATTATTAGCCCTCCTTTTAATTATTTCATTCTTTGTCAAGGATTTCCCAAATTATGTTTAACAGAGGAAGGAATTTTTCACAGTATTCCTTATAATATTTTTTCTTCTGGAGAAAGTCTTATTTAGTTTATTTCGGCTAGAATAAAAGCAGTTTTTAATTTAAAAAAAAAAACATTTTAAGGAAAAAATTATTAGCCCCCTTAAGCAATATTTTTTCGATTACACCATTATTATACAATGACTTGCCTAATTGCACTAGCCTGCCTAGTTAATTAAATTAACCTAGTTAAGCCTTTAAATGTCACTTTAAGCTGAATACTAGTAAAAATATCCAGTCAAATATTACTTACTGTCATCATGGCAAAGATAAAATAAATCAGTTATTAGAAACGAGTTATTAAAACTATTATGTTTAGAATATCTTGAAAAAAATCTTCCTGTTGAACAGAAATTGGGAAAAAATATTATTAATTCTGACTTTAACTGTACATCAATATACTGAAATAAAAGTCTCCGCAACTTCAGGCTCATGCAGACTTTAATATATACTTTAAACTCTCAAATTTCCTTCAAAGATCAAATGAAATCCTTTATGAACGCAGCTTTGGCGATGTTTGTGTGTGTCTTTCCTGTTCAGCGTACTCTCCGCATCTGGACACAGACCTTGGACATCCAAACTTCCTGGCCTCGGATTACCCACAAGCCCTTACTCCCACCTCACCGAGCCGCTTTTCTCCTGTGCTGCATGGCTTGTTGGGAGACGACGACTTACCCAGGTAAAGCTTTCAGCTAACTGGAAGACAGTTCAGCAGTGCACACACATTCAGTGTGTTGAAGTACAGACAGACAGACAGACAGACAGACTGACAGACTGACTGACTGACTCAGACAGAATATATTTATATAGAGAGACAGACAGACAGACAGACAGACAGACAGACTATATAGATAGATACATAGACAGACAGACAGACAGAATGCATGCCCGTAGCCAGGGGGGGTTCGGGTGGTTCAAACGAACCACCCCCCACGGCCAAAAGGTCCAGAATTTGTCCTTTTAATTATTTTATGTAATTGAATATTATATAATATATTTATTATATAATTAATATAATATATTTATGTTTAATATATATTGTAATAAAGTGTAATTTTAAATAACTATGGCCAGTAATTCGAGTCCCATGGAGCCTCAAAGTCACAATAAGAGCGAGTCACGGACATAACCCACTGAGTGGTAACATTTGAATCTTTGATGCGAAGTTCATACTGAGTAACGCTATGGGTGGAAAAGAGCAAGAGTGACAGAAAAGGCAGGCAGTGCGTCAATGTCGCAAAATATTGAACATATGTTCAAAAAGACTGCCAAACAGGGTAAGGCTAAAGTTACTTACTTCCTAACAGATGAAAATCTGTCCCTATCCATGAGGTTCTAGGTTAACTGGCCACATTAGCCGTGACGTCCTGTACATTTATTGACTTGTCCATGACCTCCCTTTCCCTATTTTTGCCAATATTTTTTTAAATAACTGTCCAATGAAGTCTTTAATGGCAAGTGGAGTCCTTAGCCGTCAGATGTCACGTCACAGCAAAAGGCGCTAACAGTTAACTCCGTCACGTCTGTGTTTTTGAGGCTGTTGGATCACTTCTGTCGTTTTATTTTGATCGGATATAAATCCGATCGCTCAAACCACTTCAGAAGGTGATCTGGGATGCATTCCAGATAAAACTGGACAGGTCTAATAATTTTTAGACAAAATTGATATAAATAAAATAAATTATGACCTGGAGAAAATCTGACCTGCGCCTGAAACACCTGTAGGTGCGCTTTTACAGCCAAAATGGAATTAAAAATATGTTTTCTATAAGCATAAAACACGTGTTCTAACTTTTCAGGCAAGGGGTGGTTCGGAAGACCCACCCCTCACTGACAAAGGTCCAGAATTTGTCCCATACATGAGCTCATTTGTCATATTTTGACTGCTATGCCATCATAAATAGTGAAAATAATCCATCGAAAAAGGCTTTAAGACCAAACGGAATCCTCTGTCGGCTGTTGCTTCGGTGGGGACTATAATCTGATGTAAGAGAAGTCATCTTTCACTACTGTAATGTTTTTAAACAGAGAAAACATTTTACAGGTAACTTAAACTCTAAATTTGGGACCTTATTCCTGAAATTAAAAAATGAGCAATAAAAAGGTGTGAAGCAGCAGAAGCGGACCATATTAAATTAATTTAAAAATATTTTGGCTATTGTTGATATCCAGGAATTTTCAAATGTACTTTTTTTTTTACCAAAAATTTTGAAGAATTAATTATTATTGTTTAATTATTATTATTATTATTATTATTATTATTATTATGTTTTAATTATTATTTTGTTATTGAAATGGCCAAGTTGTGACAGTTGAATGTGCTGGACAGTTTGTTTTTTGTCTAATAAGGCTACAGTTTTTTTTCTTAAACTTTAACAGATTCCTATTTTTTCCTAATGATATATGATGTAACAAATTTGTATTTTAAAAAATAGTCTTGTTTTAATTTTTCTTTATTGTTAATTTTTAGGAAATATTTTTAAAGTACATCAAAAAGTGTGGTTATGATGACATCTGACTAGATAATTCAGCAAAAAAAAGTACTGCTTAAAATGTCACTACAATGCAGTATTTAAATCTCATAAACAGAAACTAAGGCGTATAACTGCAAAAAAGGTCCACTTTTAGAGAAAAAAGAACCACCCCTTTCACCAGGCTGGCTAAGGGCCTGGAATGTATATATATATATATATATATATAGACAGACAGACAGAATATATATACAGACAGACAGACAGACAGACAGACAGACAGAATATATATATAGACAGGATAAATAGATAGCTAGACAGATTAGAGATAATGATTATGATTAGCATTCTAATGCTGGAATTGTTTTTGTAATATATCTGTTCTTTCTGCTGTATCCATGTTCTGTGTCTCAGGGACCCGCGGCGTGTGGTGATCCACAGAGGATCCACGGGTTTGGGCTTTAATATTGTTGGAGGAGAGGATGGAGAGGGAATCTTCATCTCCTTCATCCTGGCAGGAGGACCTGCGGACCTGAGTGGAGAACTGCGCAAAGGAGACCAGATCCTGAGTGTGAGAATTCATTTATTTTCCTTCGGCTTAGTCCCTTATTTATCAGGGATTGCCACAGCGGAATGAACCATCAACTATTCCAGCATATGTTTTACACAGCGGATGCCCTTCCAGCTGCAACCCAGTACTGGGAAACATCCATACACACTCATTCACACACACACTCATACACTACGGCCAATTTAGTTCATCCAATTCCTCTATAGCGCATGTGTTTGGACTGTGGGGGAAACCGGAGCACCCGGAGGAAACCCACGCCAACACTGGGAGAACATGCAAACTCCACACAGAAATGTCAACTGACCCAGCCGGGACTTGAACCAGTGACCTTCTTGCTGTGAGGTGACAGTGCTAACCCACCGAGACGCCCTGTTTTTTTTTTTTTTCTTTTTTCATTATATCTTTCTTTGTGTTCAACAAATGAAAGAATCTCAAACTGGAGTATGAGGAAATGATGACAGACTTTTCATTTTTGGGTGAACTGTCCCTTTAATAATGGGGTAAAATGGCTTGCTGTAAGTGTTCAGCAGTAGTCTCACTTAGCCAGTAGTCTGGGAGCTTTAGGCACTTTGAATGGTCAAGGACCGCCCACTGTGTTATATGACTGACAGGTTAACCAACCAATCACATTTCGTGCCACACTATGTTTGTGTGTGGAAACATCCTCAGAATAACAGTGTGAGACTAGTTGAGCAGTGATGATGATGTTGATTCTGATGATATGATGTTGTTTTGTTGTCTGTCAGGTGAATGGTGTAGATCTACGAGCGGCTACACATGAACAAGCAGCAGCTGCCTTAAAGAACGCAGGACAAACCGTAACCATCATCGCTCAGTACAGACCAGAAGGTCAGAACACACACACACACACACAAACATGTCGAGTTTACTCTTTCCACACAAATTTATTTGTTTTAAACTATTCATTGTTTCAAAGCAGCTTTACAAAAGGTGCACATTATTATTATTTTATTTTTGCCGTAAAGCTCTAAATTGAGCTCAGGTACATTCTGCTTCCACTGATCATTCTTGAGTTGTTTCATCAGCTTCATTGGAGTTCACCTGTGGTCAATTCAGTTGATTGGACATGATTTGAAAAGGCATACACCTGTCTATATGTTCCCAGGGTTGACAGTGCATGTCAAAGCACAAACCAAGCATGAAGACAAAGGAATTGTCTGTAGACCTCCGAGACAGGATTGTCTCGAGGCACAAGGCTGGGGAAGGTTACAGAAACATTTCTGCTGCTCTGAAAGTCCCAATGAGCACAGCGGCCTCCATCATCCGTAAGTGGAAGATGTTTGGAACCACCAGGACTCTTCCTAGAGCTGGCCGGCCATCTAAGCTGAGTGATCAGGGGAGAAGGGCCTTAGTCAGGGAGGTGATCAATAACCCGATGATAAACACTCTGTCTGAGCTCCAGGGTTCTTCTGTGGAGAGAGGAGAACCTTACAGAAGGACAACCATCTGTGCAGCAATCCACCAATCAGGCCTGTATGGTAGAGTGGCCAGAAGGAAGCCACTCCCCACCTGGAATTTGCTAAAAGGCATCTGAAGGACTCTCAGACCATAAGAAACTAAATTCTCTGATCTGATGAGACTAAAATTGAACTCTTTGGAGTGAATGCCAGGCGTTACATTTGGAGAAAACCAGGCACCGCTCATCACCAGGATAATACCATCCTGCATCATGCTGTGGGGATGTTTTTCAGCAGCAGGAACTGGAAGACTAGTCAGGATAGAGGGAAAGATGAATGCAGCAATGTACAGAGACATCCTGAATGAAAACCTGCTTCAGAGTGTTCTTGACCTCAGACTGGGTTGATTTTCTAGCAGGACAATGACTCAAAGCACACCGCCAAATATCAATGGAATGGCTTCACAACAACTCGGTGAATGTCCTTGAGTGGCCCAGCCCGAGCCCAGACCTAAATCCTATTGAACATTTCTGGAGAAATTCCTTATTTTAAGGTACCCTATCGGTCGGTGGGTCGGTCAGTCAGTCAGTCGATAGCAGCCTATGGTAGATTTACATGAGTACAGCAGGTGCGAATTGCATTCATGAGAGAAATTTGAGATCTGAAAAAGCGTACACAGCAGCCTCTGGCGGATTCATGAAAACAAAAACAGCAAAAAAAAAAAAAAGCGTACCTCCTAGGACATATTTCGCTCTCTCCAGATATGTATACTGGGGTGCGTATCCATAATGAGCCTGGGTTGCAACAATCAGATATTATAACAGATAATTACATAATAGCAGATATTACAGATACAAGCTATTACTAACAGATAACATCACTGAACCACACACACACACACACCTGGCAGAACAACCCTACACACTAGTTAAATTGACAATTTTCATTTATTTATTTTTAAACTAAGAGTTGAAATGTTAAAGAACAGTCGAGATTTAATTAGTTAGGAACTCTTTATTTTAATTGAATGCTTTGTCTGTGTTTGTTTGTTCAGAGTACAGTCGATTTGAGGCCAAAATCCACGACCTCAGAGAGCAGCTGATGAACAGCAGTATGGGCTCTGGAACGACCACATTACGGAGCAACCCCAAAAGAGGATTTTATATCAGGTAAACACAGCAAACACTCACTCACACACACACACACACGCGAATTGTAAGCACTTCTCTCCCAAAATACAGAAACAGATGAAGCTCTGTGGAAATAGCAGCGTTTGGAAGCCATTTTAGCTTTCTCTGCTATAACATTACAGCACCTGAGGCCACGCCCCGTTGCTGCGCAGGGTGTGTGCGCATGGTGAATGCGCATAACCTGAAGCCCTTGTAATCTCATTAATGTATTTTGTTTTTGTAGTCTCCAAACTTCATTCGCTGTAGGCTTTGCTAAGCTAACTCCATAAAGGCCAATGTCTCACTTTGCATTGAACTTTGAGGGTATTACATTCAGAGATGTTGTTTATGTTCACACAGCTACATTACACATCAACTAAAGTGTAAAATATGATATTGTAGTGGACCACCCCTTTAAAAAAGGTCTTAAAGGAGGTATTAAATTTACCTCCATAACTCCTGCATATACACTGTAATAAATTATTACCCTCTTGGGCACCACTGTTCGCTCCCCACATTGTCAAAAATGTCAGAGTTTATTAAGATAATCAAGAACACACACACACACATCCATCAGCAGCTCTTCTGTTTTGAAAGCTCTATATAGATGGAGCTCTGACCTGTCGGTTCACACACTAATGTGGGCGTCACAAGTACATATCCATTATTATTTCCATTATCATGCTCTTCTTTTCCATAATTTACACTCTACAGCATTTGGTGGAGTAGAGTGCTGGCCTGATGCTCAGCAGAATGTATATGTGTGCAGTACGTCATGCATGCTTATATACATGCCCTTGTGAAACAGAAGCACACTACAGCATTCTTTTAAAAAGAATTCATATTGAATAGTAGGGCTGAACTACATATCATATGAGCATCAATGTGTGCATCAGCAATAGTCACATTACAGGATTAGATTATTTGTTAAAGATTAAAAGTTAAATATATTATTAAATATTCATTCATTTATTTTCCTTCGGCTTAGTCCCTTATTTATCAAGGGTCGCTACAGCGGAAGGAACAACCAACTATTCCAGCATATGTTTTATGCAGCGGATGCCCTTCCAGCTGCAACCCAGTACTGGGAAACACCCATACATTATGGGATGATGCGAGAGCAATGTACAGTTTATTAGTCCTCCTGTATATTTTGTTTCCCAATTTCTGTTTAAGGGAGACAACATTTCTAAACATAATAGTTTTAATAACTCCTCTCTAATAACTGATTTATTTTATCTTTGTCATGATGACAGTAAATAATATTGACTAGATATTCTTCAAGACACTTCTATACAGCTTAAAGTGACATTTACAGGCTTAACTAGGTTAATTAGGGTAATTAGGCAAGTCATTATACACTACCTGACAAAATTCTTGATCTCAGTTGTAAAAGCAACAAATAATAACTTGACTTCTAGTTGATCATTTGGAAAAGTGGCAGAAGGTGGATTTTTCCGATGAATCGTCTGTTGAACCGCATCCCAATCATCACAAATACTGCAGAAGACCTACTGGAACCCACATGGAGCCAAGATTCTCATAGAAATCAGTCAAGTTTGGTGAAGGACAAATCATGGTTTGGGGTTACATTCAGTATGGGGGCGTGCGAGAGATCTGCAGAGTGAATGGCAACATCAACAGCCTGAGGTATCAAGACATTTGTGCTGCTCATTACATTACAAATCACAGGAGAGGGCAAATTCTCCAGCAGGATAGCGCTCCTTCTCATACTTCAGCCTCCACATCAAAGTTCCTGAAAGCAAAGAAGGTCAAGGTGCTTCAGGATTGGCCAGCCCAGTCCCCATACATGAACATTATTAAGCAAGTCTGGGGTAAGATGGAGAATCAGAATTCAGAGAATCTTGATGAACTCTGGAAGTCCTGCAAGACGCTTTCTTTGCCATTCCAGATGACTTTATTAATAAGTGATTCGAGTCAGTGCAGAGATGTATGGATGCAGTCCTCCAAGCTCATGGGAGTCATACACAATATTAATTCTTTCTCCACTGCATCATGACTTTATATTCTATACTGGACATTATATCTGTTCAGTGACAAGACTTTTGTCTGAGTAAAGTCAGACCTTACTGTCCTAATTAAATCATTAAAAATGAAGACATGATCATATTTTATTTTGGTCAAATCTAGAGGCCTTTGCCTTTCATATAAGCCACTTCTGATACCAAATGATCAACTAGAAGTCAAGTTATTATTTGCTGTTCCTAAAACTTGGATAGACGACAAGACTTTTGTCAGGTAGTGTATAACGATGGTTTGTTCTGTAGCCAATTGAAAATAAATATCACTTAACGAGGCTAATAATTTTGACCTCAAAATGTTTTTAAAAAAAAATTAAAAATGGCTTTTATTCTAGCCGAAATAAAACAAATAAGACTTTCTCCAGAAGAAAAAATACAGGGAGTGCAGAATTATTAGGCAAGTTGTATTTTTGAGGATTAATTTTATTATTGAACAACAACCATGTTCTCAATGAACCCAAAAAACTCATTAATATCAAAGCTGAATATTTTTGGAAGTAGTTTTTAGTTTGTTTTTAGTTTGAGCTATTTTAGGAGGATATCTGTGTGTGCAGGTGACTATTACTGTGCAGAATTATAAGGCAACTGAACAAAAAACAAATATATACCCATTTCAATGATTTATTTTCACCAGTGAAACCAATATAACATCTCAACATTCACAAATATACATTTCTGACATTCAAAAACAAAACAAAAACAAATCAGTGACCAATATAGCCACCTTTCTTTGCAAGGACACTCAAAAGCCTGCCATCCATGGATTCTGTCAGTGTTTTGATCTGTTCACCATCAACATTGCGTGCAGCAGCAACCACAGCCTCCCAGACACTGTTCAGAGAGGTGTACTGTTTTCCCTCCTTGTAAATCTCACATTTGATGATGGACCACAGGTTCTCTATGGGGTTCAGATCAGGTGAACAAGGAGGCCATGTCAATTGTTTTTCTTCTTTTAGACCCTTTCTTGCCAGCCAAGCTATGGACTTGGACGCGTGTGATGGAGCATTGTCCTGCATGAAAATCATGTTTTTCTACAAGGATGCAGACTTCTTCCTGTACCACTGCTTGAAGGTGTCTTCCAGAAACTGGCAGTAGGACTGGGAGTTGAGCTTGACTCCATCCTCAACCCGAAAAGGCCCCACAAGTTATCTTTGATGATACCAGCCCAAACTAGTACTCCACCTCCACCTTGCTGGCGTCTGAGTCAGACTGGAGCTCTCTGCCCTTTATCGATCCAGCCACGGGCCCATCAAGACTCACTCTCCATTCATCAGTCCATAAAACCTTAGAAAAATCAGTCTTGAGATATTTCTTGGCCCAGTCTTGACGTTTCAGCTTGTGTGTCTTGTTCAGTGGTGGTGGTTTTTAGCCTTTCTTACCTTGGCCATGTCTCTGAGTATTGCACACCTTGTGCTTTTGGGCACTCCAGTGATGTTGCAGCTCTGAAATATGGCAAAACTGGTGGCAAGTGGCATCTTAGCAGCTGCACGCTTGACTTTTCTCAGTTCATGGGCAGTTTATTTTGCACCTTGGTTTTTCCACATGCTTCTTGCGACCCTGTTGACTATTTTGAATGAAACGCTTGATTGTTCGATGATCACGCTTCAGAAGCTTGGCAATTTTAAGAGTGCTGCATCCCTCTGCAAGATATCTCACTATTTTTGACTTTTCGGAGCCTGTCAAGTCCTTCTTTTGACCCATTTTGCCAAAGGAAAGTAAGTTGCCTAATTAAAATGCACACCTGATATAGGGTGTTGATGTCATTAGACCACACCCCTTCTCATTACAGAGATGCACATCACCTAATATGCTTAATTGGTAGTAGGCTTTCGAGCCTATACAGCTTGGAGTAAGACAACATGCATAAAGAGGACGATGTGGTCAAAATACTCATTTGCCTAATAATTCTGCACTCCCTGTATTATAGGAAATACTGTGAAAAATTCCTGAATCTGTTAAACACCATTTGAGAAATATTTAAAAAAGAAAACCAAATTTACAGGAGGGCTAATAATTCTGACACACTGCATGCTTTTTAATCAGGCGACAGGAGAGCTGCATGCTGAACACTCACAGTCAATGAGTGAGAATGAGAATGGGCAGAAATGAAAGGCCTGTCTCTGCTTTGAGCGTGACACTTTGATGTTTCTGTGTGTGTGTGTCTCTCTGCAGGGCTCTGTTTGACTATGATAAGACTGCAGACTGTGGTTTTCTGAGTCAGGCGGTGGGCTTCAGGTTTGGGGATGTGCTGCATGTGCTGGACTGTGGAGATGAGGAGTGGTGGCAGGCCTGCAGAGTCAGTCCTCAGGGGGACGAGGAGGAGGTCGGCTTCATCCCCAGCAAGAGGAGGTGCGTGTGTGTGTGTGTCTGTGTCAGTGTATATCTGTGTGTTTTTGTGTGTCTCTGTGTGCATTTATATTTGGGTGTGCATGTGTATGTGTTTGTGTTTGTGTCTGCGTGTATCTGTCTGTGTGTTTGAGTGTTTGTGTGTATGTGGGTTCGTTTGTTTGTGTGAGTGTGTGTGTGTATGTGTGTTTGTTTGTGTGCCAGTGTGCATTTGTGTGTCTCTTTTTGTGTGTGTGTGTGTGTGCGTGCGTGCGTGCGTGCGTGCGTGCGTGTGTGTGTGTGTGTGTGTCTTTCTCTCCTCTGCTGTCCTTCAACAAAATCATATTGATGCATCTTGCAGAAGTTTTCAGCTTTACTCTCTCTCGTTCACACACACTGTCAGAAGGATGCACTCCAGAGAGGTTTATCCACACACACACACACACACACACACACACACACACACGCACACGCACGTCTCTACTGTCACTTTAAAAGACAGTTCAGGGAGAAACACTTGACTAAAGCTCTACTGACAGCATGTGTAATGTGAATAAAAAATATCCCTCGTCCCTCACATTACAATGATCTTTAAATCTGCATTTATTTGAGGAAAAGTGCAAAAAAAGTGGTAATATTTTAGAATATCATTATATTTTTTTTCTATTTGAATATACACTCACTGGCCACTTTATTAGGTACACCTGTCCAACTGCTCATTAACGCAAATTTCTAATCAGCCAATCACATGACAGCAACTCAATGCATTTAGGCATGTAGGCGTGGTCAAGATGATCTGCTGCAGTTCAAACCGAGCATCAGAATGAGGAAGAAAGGTGATTTAAGTGACTTTGAACGTGGCATGATTGTTAGTGCCAGACGGGCTGGTCTGAGTATTTCAGAAACTGCTGATCTACTGGCATTTTCACGCACAACCATCTCTAGGGTTTACAGAGAATGGTCTGAAAAAGAGAAAATATCTAGTTAGCGGCAGTTCTGTGGGCGTAAATGCCTTGTTGATGCCAGAGGTCAGAGGAGAATGGCCAGACTGGTTCCAGCTGATAGAAAGGCAACAGTAACTCAAATAACCACTCATTACAACCGAGGTCTGCAGAAGAGCATCTCTGAACACACAACACGTCCAACCTTGAGGCAGATGGGCTACAGCAGCAGAAGACCACACCAGCTGCCGCTCCTGTAAGCTAAGAACAGGAAACTGAGGCTACAATTCACACAGGCTCACCAGAATTGGACAATAGAAGATTAGAGAAACGTTGCCTGGTCTGATGAGTCTCAATTTCTGCTTCCACATTCGCATGGTAGGGTCAGAATTTGGCATCAACAACATAAAAGCATGGATCCATCCTGCCTTGTATCTGCGATTCAGGCTGGTGGTGGTGGTGTAATGGTGTGGGGGATATTTTCTTGGCACACTTTGGGCCCATTAGTACCAACTGAGCATCATGTCAACGCCACAGCCTACCTAGGCTAAGAGTATTGTTGCTGACCATGTCCATCCCTTTATGACCACAGTGTGCCCATCTTCTGATGGCTACTTCCAGCAGGATAACACACCATGTCATAAAACGCAAATCATCTCAGACTGGTTTCTTGAACACGACAAGGAGTTCACTGTACTCAAATGGCCTCCACAGTCACCATAACTCAATCCAATAGAGCACCTTTGGGATGTGGTGGAACGGGAGATTGGCATCATGGATGTGCAGCTGACAAATTTGCAGCAACTGCATGATGCTATCATGTCAATATGGAGCAAAATCTCTGAGTAATATTTGCAGTGCCTTGTTGAATCTATGCCACGAAGGATTAAGGCAGTTCTGAAGGCAAAAGGGGTCCAACCCGGTACTAGTAAGGTGTACCTAATAAAGTGGCCAGTGAGTGTATTTTACCTTGTAATGTATTCTCTTGATGCTAAGCTGAATTTCATGTCACCTAAGGTTAGCTCCTAGGCTTGTTCCTGAAATATTAATGTACAGTAATATGCTGACATGCTGCTCAAGAAACTTTTAATATTATTAGAAATATTATTATAAATGAACAGCTTTATTTTTTTTGAAGTTAATCGAATTCATTCATCCGTTCATTTTCTTTTCGGCTTAGTCCCTTTATTAATCCGGGGTCGCCACAGCGGAATGAACCGCCAACTTATCCAGCACGATTTTACGCAGCGGATGCCCTTCCAGCCGCAACCCATCTCTAGGAAACATCCACACACACTCATTCACACTCATACACTACAGACAATTTAGCCTACCCAATTCACCTATACTGCATGTCTTTGGACTGTGGGGGAAACCGGAGCACCCGGAGGAAACCCACGCGAACGCAGGGAGAACATGCAAACTCCACACAGAAATGCCAACTGACCCAGCCAAGGTTCGAACCAGCGACCTACTTGCTGTGAGGCGACAGCACTACCTACTGCGCCACTGCGTTGCCTTTAATCGAATTACAGCAGGGAAAATAAGTATTGAACGCATCCTGTTTTTTCCTGGTAATAATGTTTCTAAAGGAGCTGTTAACATGGAATTGAAGCAGATTTTGGTAAAAACCCAAAGAATACAAACATAAAAAAAAAAAAAAAAAAAAAAATTGTATTTTCCACTGGATTCGCATCAGGTGATTGACTGGGCCATTCTACAGCTTGATTTTCTTTCTCTGAAAGCATTTGAGAGTTTCCTTGGCTGTGTTTTGGATCATTTTCTTGCTGAAATGTCTGCTAATGTAGATGTTGGACTGAAGCAGCTGATATTCATTTACACTGAGGAAGAGCAGAGGGTTAATGAAGAACTACTGAGAGATTTCAGCCGCTGTCTGGGCTTTCACTGCCTTTCTACACCTCCCTTTCTTCATCTGTTCAATACTTTTGGGTCATTTCATTTTATTATGAATAACTTAGTTTGTAAACTAATTAGTTTTGTCTTTCTTTGCATATATGGATTTCTTTGGTTGCTGACAACATTCAGTGAAAATTTTAAGTCAACAGCACCTTTAGAAATATGTTTTCTGAGACAAATGGTGACGTGTTCAATAGTTATTTCCCCCGTTGTATGTACTATAACATGTCAAATGAAAAAGCAGCTCAGCTCATTTTCTCCGTATTTTATGTCATTCATGTAAAACTAATCTCTGTTTCAGGGTGGAGAGGAAAGAGTGGACGCGGCTGAAGTCTAAAGAAAGGGTAAGTTCTCATCTAAAACACACAAGAGCTCCTTACAGTTTAGCTGCTTTTCTTGAAGTTCCTCCAGAAACATTTGACTCTGCTCCTGTGAGGTTTGTTTGGCTTCTCTGTAATCAGTTGTGATGGTTCAGAGCAGCGCTGATTGTGTGTGTGTGTGTGTGTCTGTGTCTGTGTGTGTCTGTGTGTGTGTGTGTGTGTGTGTGTGTGTGTGTGTGTGTGTGTGTGTGTGTGTGTGTGCGTGTGCGTGTGCGTGTGCGTTTGTGTTTGTGTGTGTGTGTGTGTGTGCGTGTGTGTGTGTGCTTGCCTTCTGCCCGCGGGACTCTATCAAGGAGCTGTATAATGAAAGCAGGGAAACTCCTGGGCATTGAGAGCTTGTATTGCCTGCAGGGCTCCTGCTGTACATACAGATCACAACACACACACATGCATTCAGCACATACTCCCATACCCTCCACAGGGTCTTCATATCAAAGACAGGTAGCCTATTAGTCCTGCTGCAACATCATAAAAAGCAAGTAAAGGCTGTGCAGTCAATTTGATGTTGATGTGATGTGTTTTAAAACGACAACAACAATCCTCATTTGTGGCCATGCCATAGTTTGGGGATTTAATTATGGAGCATTTGCAGAGAAAATCTTGCAAAAAAGAAAATATCCACATGCATATCTACAAAAAAATGTGCATTTCTTTAGAAAATTTCACTTTAGGGTTACCTACATTACCGAAAAATGCTCGAAAACACAGATAAATGCTCTAAAAATGAGTTTAATAGCATTCTATGCACACTTGTATACTTGTATATATACAGTTGAATTACAATTTTTAGCCCCCCTTTGAATTTTTTTTTTATTATTATTTTCCAAATGATGTTGAACAGAGCTAGGAAATTTTCACAGTATGTCTGATAATATTTTTTCTTTCTGAAAAAGTCTTATTTGTTTTATTTCGACTAGAATAAAAGCAGTTTTTAATTTTTTAAGAACCATTTTAAGGTCAAAATTATTAGCCCCTTTAAGCTAATTTTTTTCTCGATAATCTACAGAACAAACCATCATTATACAATAACTTGCCTAATTACCCTAACCTGCCTAATTAACCTAATTAACCTAGTTAAGCCTTTAAACGTAACTTTAAGCTGTAAAGAAGTGTCTTAAAAATATCTAGTCAAATATTATTTACTGTCATCATGGCAAATATAAAATAAATCAGTTATTAGAAATGAGTTATTAAAACTATTATGATTAGAAATGTGTTTTAAAAAAATTTCTCTCCGTTAAACAGAAATTGGGGAAAAATAAGCAAGGGGGCTAATAACTCAAGGGCGCTAATAATTCTGACTTCAACTGTGTATATATATATATTTAATATATATACAGGGCTTGACATTAACACCCGCCAAACCGCGAGTAGATTTCAGCTGTGGCAGGTTAAACAGCCACCTCCACTAGCCACTTTGGCTGGTTAAAAATATTTTTTAAATTGTAATTTTCTTAAAAGCAGAGTTTAACAATAAGGATGGCCCAATATTCGTGCAAATGCGATCTTAGAATTGAGAAGCAGCACGACTGACAAAAATAACTGTTTTCGCGCGAGCAAAAGAAAGATGAATACCAAATGAGAGGATGATCACTGGCGCTAACAGCTGATGTGATGCGCGCGACAGTTTAAAACGCATGCGCGCTCTCGTTCACTTGCATAATTAGAAACATAATTAGTAATAAAAGAAACATAATTAGTGTGATCGGATCTCTTTCAAATAGACTGGACAAAAAGTTATGCTCATACACACACAGTCCTGCTGCTTTCAGTAGCTCCAGGTTTGTCTTTTTGTAAGCAGCACTGGTTGCTTTCGCTTTAACCATTCTTTGATCAGATTATTAATTGGCCTAACGTTAACCGTGTGCGTGTGATCATCCTTTCATTTTCACACAGGGTATTTATTTCACCTGTTTTCTTTAGCTTACAGTTATTTTTGTTAATGTGGTTTAATTGTTTTTACAATAACATTGCTTTAATGAGAGATTAACTCCCCATTTATGTGTAGTTAACTTATACTATACTAGATAATACTATACTGTGCTGTACTATACTTTACTATACTATGCTATACTGTACTATACTATACTAGATAATACCATACTGTGCTATGCTATACTATACTATACTATACTATACTATACTATACTATACTATACTATACTATATTATACTATACTATAGTAGATAATACTATACTGTGCTATACTATACTACACTACGCTATGCTATACTATACTAATATTATACTATACTATACTACTATACTATATAATACTATACTATGCTATACTACAGTATACTAGATAATACCATACTGTGCTATGCTATGCTATACTATACTATACTATAGTAGATAATACTATACTGTGCTCTACTATACTACACTATGCTATGCTATACTATACTATACTATAGTAGATAATACTATACTGTGCTATACTATACTACACTACGCTATGCTATACTATACTAATATTATACTATACTACACTACTATACTATATAATACTATACTATGCTATACTACAGTATACTAGATAATACCATACTGTGCTATGCTATGCTATGCTATGCTATGCTATGCTATACTATACTATATAATACTATATAATGCTATACTATACTAGATAATACTAGATAATATACTAGTAAATAAAGTTTACTATGCTATACTACAGTATACTAGATAATACCATACTGTGCTATACTATACTATGCTATACTATACTATACTATATTATACTATACTATACTATACTATACTATACTATATAATACTATATTATGCTATTCTATACTAGATTATACCATACTGTGCTATGGTAAACTATACTATACTATACTATACTATACTATACTATACTATACTATACTATACTATACTATACTATACTATACTATACTATATTATGCTATACTATGCTATGCTATACTATACTAGATAATAACATACTGTGCTATGCTATACTATACTATACTATACTATACTATACTATATTATGCTATACTATACTAGATAATACCATACTATACTATACTATACTATATTATGCTATACTATACTATAGTAGATAATACTATACTGTGCTGTGCTATACTATACTATACTATAGTAGATAATACTATACTGTGCTATACTATATTATACTATACTACGCTATGCTATACTGTACTGTACTATACTATACTATAATATACTATACTGTAGTAGATAATACTATACTGTGATATACTATACTACACTATGCTATGCTATACTGTACTATACTATGCTATACTAAACTATAGTAGATAATACTATACTGTGCTATACTATACTATACTATACAATAGTAGATAATACTATACTGTGATATACTATACTACACTATGCTATGCTATACTGTACTATACTATGCTATACTATACTATAGTAGATAATACTATACTGTGCTATACTATACTATACAATAGTAGATAATACTATACTGTGATATACTATACTACACTATGCTATGCTATACTGTACTATACTATGCTATACTATACTATAGTAGATAATACTATACTGTGCTATACTATACTATACTATAGTAGATAATACTATACTGTGCTATACTATACTACACTATGCTATGCTATACTATACTATAGTAGGTAATACTATACTGTGCTATTCTATACTATACTACACTATGTTCTGCTATACTGTACTATACTATACTATACTATACTGTGCTATACTATTTCATAACTCTAACAAGAGGCTATTCAATCATAACCTAATATTAAAACAGCTCTCATAACATTATTTATCAATGTGTGGCTTTTTTTGGATTCCCAGAAGCTATAGAAATTAAAAATGTGAAACAGGAAATGCATTGGGACCGTTGTTTTTGTTTACATCCCTCAAAAAGGTCTATACTATAATCACAAATGTCTGTTACATTAGATGAAGTTACACAAATATGGGTTAAATTCCTGCTTAAATGTGTCGATAATACTCTCAAATTCAGGTCATTCTATTAAATATGAATCTAACTCTAATGCATTTTTTTTAAAGTTGTAAATAATATGCAAGTATGTGCACAAAACATTATAGCCAATATCACATTTAAAGGGACAGTGCATCCAAAAATGAAAATGTCTTCATTTACTCGCACTCAAGGTGAAGGAATTTCACTCTTCTGTTGAACACAAAACAAGATACTCAGAAGAATGTTGGGGGGAAAAAACTTCCATAATAGGAATAAAACAATACAATGGAAGTCAATGGCTGTTTTTTCCAGCATTCTTCAAAATATCTTCCCTTGTGTTCAACAGAAGAAAGAAACTCAAACAGGTTTTTACAAACTGAGAGTGAGTAAATTTACCTTTTTTTGTGTGAACTATCCCTTTAAGCACATTAAAGGAACGCCAAATTGTGCTTGTAAATGAAGGTTGAAAACAGCTGATTGCTATTTAACATGGATTGATTGTACCCTATATTCTTTCTATCTTTTATCAGGACCGAAGTCGAGACAGTATAGGTTCACAGGGTGAGTTCTAACACAGCATACACAGTCTTGAATGCTGATCCAGAGCTTCATGTGTGTTGTTGGAAGCATAGGAAACAGAGACTGATATGTGTGTGTGTGTGTTTGTGTTCCTCTCAGGAAGGGAAGAGCCGGTGCGGAGTTACGAGACGGTCGCACAAGTTGAAGGTTGGAGAATTCACCTTGAGTTGTGTCATTTATATACTAGCTCTGATTCAGTAAATAATGCCTTGCTTTATACACTCACCGGCCACTTTATTAGGTACACCTGTCCAACTGCTCGTTAACACAAATTTCTCTAATCAGCCAATCACATGGCAGCAACTCGATGCATTTAGGCATGTAGACATGGTCAAGACAATCTGCTGAAGTTCAAACCGAGCATCAGAATTGGGAAGAAAGGTGATTTAAGTGACTTTCAACATGGCATGTTTGTTGGTGCCAGACGGGCTGCACCATGCACCATGTCAAAATGCGCAAATCATCTCAGACTGGTTTCTTGAACATGACAAGGAGTTCACTGTACTCAAATGGCCTGCACAGTCACCAGAACTCAATCCATTAAAGCACCTTTGGGATGTGGTGGAACGGGAGATTCGCATCATGGATGTGCAGCCGACAAATCTGCAGCAACTGCGTGATGCTATCATGTCAATATGGAGCAAAATCTCTGAGGAATATTTCCAGTACCTTGTTGAATCTATGCCACAAACGATTAAGACAGTTCTGAAGGCAGAAGGGTCCAACAGAGTACTAGTAAGGTGTACCTAATAAAGTGGCCGGTGAGTGTATATTCTACACAGGCGGTGTCCTAAATTAAATCAAACTCTCATACTGTATGAAGCTTTGTTGCAATCGCACATACACTGCTCATATGAAGCACACTAATGCTGAGAGATGCACCTTATTGCAACATAGGCTCATTCTGAAAACGTAAATATACTCTGAAGATCGCGAATTATGTAGCCAGAGGTACATATGGCTGCATTTCATCTTTAAAACGAATACTACGGGGCGGTATGACGGCGGTATGGCTTTACCACTGTTACCAGTCTTTTCAGTAGCTCGCCATGTATGTTGGCAGACTTGAGATGCAGAGATCACGACTACGGGGTTCAAGTCTGGCGAAGAACGGTTCCAGAAAAGGGGTAAATAACAGGGTGAGAATGTGGTAAAAGTCAGACGCTGGCTTTTTTTTCTGGATTGCTTTTGAAAACACTATGGGTTGGGTTTAGGGAAGTAGAATGGTGGGTCTGTCGATTGGTCAGTCAGTCAGTCGACAGCAGCCTCTGGTGGATTTACGTGAGAACAGCAGGTGCAAATGGCACTCGTGAGGGAAATTTGAGATCTGGAAAAGCGTACACAGCGGCCTCTTGTGGATTTACGTGAGAACAGCAGGCGCGAACGGCACTCGCAGAGGAATTTGAGATCTGGAAAAGCGTACTCAGCGGCCTCTGGTGGATTCGCGAAAACAAAAACTGCAAAAATTGTAGCTCCTGGGACGTATTTGGCGCTCTTCAGAAATGTATACAGGGGTATATAATCAGAATGAGCCTGGGTTGAATTTCTTGTTTGTTTTTTTTTTTTTGCTATTGTTTTTCATTGTCTTCTAGTGCATGTACTGAGTCTCTCTGTCTTTTTTAGTGCACTACGCCAGGCCTATCATTATTCTGGGCCCGGTGAAGGACAGAGTGAATGATGACCTGCTGTCTGAGTTCCCAGACAAGTTTGGCTCTTGTGTCCCTCGTAAGTATTGCTCAGCTCCTTTGTCATGCTCAGCTGCATGATGCTCACTAAAGTGTCAAGACAATGGCGAGCAACAATCCTGATTTGAGTTTCTAAAAGTCAGGACGCTGAAGTTTAAATCAGTCGGGCAATAACTGTCTTATAAAAGTTCCCATTTTTCTATTAAAGGTGCTGTATTTAAGTGTTTGACTATTCTAAATCATAGAAATACCATAATATGTTTGCAGATATCTACGAATCATGCTAAGTGAACATATTTGTTTATCTGAAAAACTGCCTTTGTTTTGGTCTCTATAACCAGCCCACTGCATGTTTACCCAATTTAATTTCAGAAACCTGGGTTTCCTTGTTGGAAAACAGCATATTTCATTTCAGTTTTGAAGACTGCTTCATGAGCACAGCCGAAAACGTGACCTCTGGAGGACAGCAGCAGCCTCTGAAATGAGATGCAAATTCAAAGTTATAAAAATTCACATGAGGTGGTTTTTAGTTTGCAAAAAGTATTAATATTACAAACATAAACATTAGCTTAGCAGATTATATTAACAAGCAACAAGCGATTTGGCTATTCACACCAGACACAACACAACAGAAACATTTAAATACAGACATTCAGAAGCACAGAATAGTGCACTCTCTGCACTCCAATGATCTCCTGCTGCTTTCAATATCCTCTTAAGGCCCAAGGTGTTTTTTTTACATGCATTTTTTATTTCTCTTTGCTATTTGGCCTTATTGGAACCTAATTAGAATAAAAATCTAAGTATCATCTTTTGATATGATGTACTTTTAGAGAAAAATTATGTCCATGTATGTGGACTCGTGGTCCGAATTTACATAAAACACTTTTTCCTGAATGTTTTTTATTGCATATTAAACATATAATTTTTTTTTTTGAACTTGCTTTGACTATCAGAGAGTAAAAACAACATTTTTATTCCCATTTTGGACAGTTAAAAATAGGGTTTGGGACATTTCATATGCTGCAAAACAGTTGCAGGATGACACTGTATGTCTTTAACAAAATATAAAACAGTCAAAGTATTTTAAATAGCCACTTAAGAGCTAAAAATGTGCTGTCCACATATGTGGACACTCAAGCCCTAAGAGGGTATGGCAATAAATGTCATGACAATGGTATTCAAACTCACATTGATAGCATTTAACACTTAATAATGCATATAACCAGTATCTGAGGTGATCGTTGTCATCAACTGCGAGAAATTTCAAAAACTGAATTTTCATGTGATGGTTAGGACAAAAGCGAGGAGGAGCCAGGTGAAAAAGTGTTTTAAATTTGGAGTGCAATACCTAGTTCAACCACTGGGAGTCAATTTTACATACTGCACCTTTAAATTTAACAAGAACACCCTTTACAAATGCAATTAGTGAATTTGAAGTGCATTTGCTATACTGGTGAGAAGTTTGGAATTATTAATATATATATTTTTACATTTATGTATTTTTGTTTATGCAAATGTGATGTACACAAATTATAATATTTATAAAAAATATATGAATATAAAACCCCTTTTGAGGATTTACAAATAAATTTGGATGTATTTATTTTTGGATCATTATTGTAAGATATTTTGTTAGGTTACTCCAGATTTGACTTCAGTACTGACTAAACTAATGTGTATTTTAAGATTTAAGAGCGTGTGAGGGGTGTACTTATACAGTGTATGCGGAAAGTATTCATAGCGCTTCACTTTTTCCACATTTTTTAATGTTACAGCCTTATTCCAAAATGGATTCAATTCATTGATTTCCTCAACATTCTCCACACAATCCCCCATAATGACAATGTGAAAAAAAATTTTTTTTGAAATTGTTGCAAATTTATTAAAATAAAAAAGCTGAAAAATCACTTGTATATCAGTATTCTCAGCCTTTGCCGTGAAGCTCTAAATTGAGCTCAGGTACATTCTGTTTCCACTGATCATTAGGATGTTTCAGCAGCTTCATTGGAGTTCACCTGTGGTCAATTCTGTTGATTGGACTTGATATGAAAAGGAATACACCTGTCTATATAAGGTCTCAGGGTTGACAGTGCATGTCAAAGCACAAACCAAGCATGAAGACAAAGGCACAAGACAGGATTGTCTCGAGGCACCAGGCTGGGGAAGGTTACAGAAAAATTTCTGCTGCTCTGAAAGTTCCAGTAAGCACAGCGGCCTCCATAATTCGTAAGTGGAAGATGTTTGGAACCACCAGGACTCTTCCTAGAGCTGGCCGGCAATCTAAGCTGAGTGATCGGGGGAGTAGGGCCTTAGTCAGGGAGGTGATCAATAACCCGATGGTCACTCTGTCTGAGCTCCAGCGTTCTGCTGTGGAGAGAGGAGAACCTTACAGAAGGACAACCATCTGTGCAACAATTCACCAATCAGGCCTGTACTGTAGAGTGGCCAGACGGAAGCCACTCCCCACCTGGAATTTGCCAAAAGGCATCTGAAGGACTCTCAGACCATCTCTGATCTGATGAGACTAAAATTGAACTCTTTGGAGTGAATGCCAGGCGTTACGTTTGGAGAAAACCAGGCACCGCTCATCACCAGGATAATACCATCCTGCATCATGCTGTGGGGATGTTTTTCAGCAGCAGGAACTGGAAGACTAGTCAGGATAGAGGGAAAGATGAATGCAGCAATGTACAGAGACATCCTGAATGAAAACCTGCTGAAGAGTGTTCTTGACCTCAGACTGGGGCGACGGTTCAACATCCATCAAGACAATGACCCAAAGCACACCACCAAAATATCAATGGAGTGGCTTTACAAGAACTTGGTGAATGTCCTTGAGTGGCCCAGCCAGAGCCCAGACCTAAATCCTATTGAACGTCTCTGGAGAGATCTGAAAATGGCTCTACACTGTCGCTTCCCATCTAACCTGATAGAGCTTGAGAGGCACTGCAAAGAGGAATGGGCAGAAATTCCCAAAGACAGGTGTGCCGAGCTTGTGGCATCATATTTAAAAAGACTTGAGGCTGTAATTGCTGCCAAAGGAGCATCAACAAATTATTGAGCAAAGGCTGGGAATACTGATGTACATGTGATTTTTCAGGTTTTTTATTTTTAATAAATTTGCAACAATTTCAAAAAATCATTATGGGGGATTGTGTGTGGAATTTGAGGAAATCAATGAATTAAATCCATTTAGGAATAAGGTTGTAACATAAAAAAATGTGGAAAAAGTGAAGCGCTATGAATACTTACCGGATGCACTGTATATGCTGAGCACTGTATATGTACTGTCCACCTTATGTACAACTTTCTAATTTTGACTGTAATGGAATAACATGCACCTTATGTAAAGTTGCTTTGGTACACTAATTATTGTGAAAAGCACTATACGTTTGAATTGAATCACAAGATGATGTCTTCACTGTTCTTCAGATACGACACGACCCAAGCGGGAGTATGAGGTGGATGGACGGGACTACCATTTCGTGTCTTCGAGGGAACAGATGGAGAAGGACATCCAGAACCATCGCTTCATTGAGGCAGGCCAGTACAACAGCCACCTGTACGGCACCAGTGTTCAGAGCGTCCGAGAGGTGGCAGAACAGGTTAGAGATCATTACTGTCAATATGTGTATCAATTTGATCAAACCTTAATAATGTTTAGTTAAAGTCAAAATTGATTAGCCCTCCTGTGAAATTTCTATTCTTTTTCAAATATTTATCAGAGAGAAGTGATGTTTATCAGAGAGAAGGGGACCTATTATGCAAAAATCACTTTCATAAGGGGTTTAAACACAGTTGTGTGGCAGCAGTGTGTGAATATAACCAGCTTATAATGGTGCAAATTTATTAATTTAATTGTTTATAATCACACTTGATAAAAACAGTCTGCAGAAACACTTTGATTGACATTCTCCCTTTGTACATGTCATCAGAGGACGAAAGCCCCGCCCATTAGTGATCATCTCTCCCTCATTAACATAGGATGTCAGTCTTGTTTTTGAATCTGCCATTATGCTGACACATAGGTCTTTGTAGCTCCGCCCTCTATTAAAAAAAAAGCACCACCTCATTTGAATTTAAAGCGACAGTCACCAAAGGGTCAGTTTCAAAGAGTTATATAACATTATTAGTGTGGTATTTTGAGCATACACACTCTAGGGACATCAGAGACTTATTTTACATCTTGTAAATAATAGGTCTCTTTTAAACAGAATAGTTTTAATAACTAATTTCGGTAGCACTTTCTATAAAGCTCATGCTTATAATGAATTATAACTATAATTATTTCTAAGCAATCATAACAGCTCTATAAATGTATGTATATAGACACAATCAAATCTGTTTTTGCTACTAATATGCAATTATGAAGATAAATAACTGTATTATGTCTTACAATACGTATTTATAAGGCATAGGGCTCTTATTAACGATATAAAACTATTCATTTATTTGACTTTATTAATCTGTTACTAAGAAGTTTAGCATAATGTTTGAACATTGCAAAGTGCATCTATATATATACAATCATGACCGACTAATAAATACTTATAAAACATGTATATTGTGTTATGAACATGTGCATTGAAAAATGAAATGCATCACTAATGATATTAATAACAGTGTTATAAATGTAGCTATAACTGTCACCATAATACAGTATCATTTTTGTTTTATTTTAAGTAACAATAGAAAGTTCAGAGCTTCATAGTAAGTGTTATACTAATTTATACAGTAATAACTAACTTGTATTGTCTTTGCTATGATGACAGTACAAAATATTTTACTAGTTATTTTGCAAGATACTAGTATTAAAGTGCACTTTAAAGGCTTAACTAGGTTAATTAGGCAGGTAAGATTAATTAGGAAAGTCATTGGACAATAGTGGTTTGTTCTGTAGCTAATCAAAAATAATAAGTTCTTAAGGGGGCTAATAATATTGACTTTAAAATAGTATAAAAGTTCGATATACATACTGTAGAAACTAGCAGTGTCAAAATTAATCGTTTCTTTGGTGCACCGCGATGCAGATGGAAACAATTCGATATCGGTTCAGTAATAGATCATAACCGGTAGGTTATACCCTATGCGCGATGTCGTGGTAGAATACTATGGCGAAGGAGGCGAGGGTGAGTAAAATAAGCACTCCTACTACTTAAAAAGCAGATCTTTCACTGACACTAAGGAATGGTAAAGCACGAGCCGCTATTTCACTACTAGGGAGAAATGCTGTAAAACTCTAACTCTCTCTCTCTCTCCCCCACACACACACACACACACACATACTTTGGGCATTTGACCCGCTGGCATGTTTGTAAGGTAAATTTCCCTCCTCTCGGCTGTTTGTGGATCGAGACACAAGCGTGCCTGTGGTGCGAGTTTATTGTATTGTATTTATTCTATTACGGATTACCTGATAACCGCATATTATGCGCATATAGACTGACCCGCGGCTGTTTTTCCGCGTCACTCATGGGTGAACGGCGCTTTCGTTTCTAAAGCCAAGCGCAGCCCTTTCTGTTGAGCGGGTGAAGACAATGACCAGTCATAGGGGTGTAAGCATTTATGCCAGCATTTAAAAAGCAAGCGGGATAATGTTTACATTAGTTTATTTGTTATAAAACTGTTATGAATTGCTCGTGCTGTCTTCTGTGCATGTATTGGAGTTTTGTCTAAAACAGTGTTTTTTTTTTTGAGCAGGTAAAATTAAAGGTACAGTTCATATATCTGACTGCTTGTATTAAAGGACAAAATTGTATTACAAGTAATATATAAATATAAACATATTTATAGATTTTAATACAATTTTTTTTTTCTTGTGTTATAAAGAAAAAAAATCGAATTATGTATGGAAAGCATCATCAATGCACCGTGATGCACCGAGATATCGAATTGAACCGAATCGATGGCATGATAATCGTAACCGAACCGAACCGTGAGACCAGTATAGGTTCACACCCCTAGTAGAAACTATATTTATTACAGAAATGGTAACCTCACCCATTTGTTTGTTTTTTTGTTATGCATGTAAAATGTAACCTTATTTACTTGTTATTTTTCTTTATTATAGCAATATCACACTCATACCCTGTAAAAAGTTGAGTTAACTTAATTTTAAAGCAACCAGCTGCAAAGAAATTTTGAGTCTATTAAGCTTCAGTGGTTGAAGTTGTGCTAAATAATTTTTTTAAGTTGACTGAAAAGGCTGGTTTAAGTCAAGTATACTTTATGGAATAATTTCACACAACTTCAACCACTGAAGCTTAATAAACTCAAAATTTCTTTGCAGCCGGTTGCTTTAAATTTTTAAGTTAACTCAACTTTCATTGAACAAACTGTTTCAAACATGCAGTTAAATAATTTTAGAGTAAATCCAACTCTGAGCTCAAAAATATGTCCACCTAACTTACAATTTTAAACTGAATTAACAATTTGTAAGTTGGATTTTTTACAGTGCAGCAGTGTGATATGGCTGTATATCGGCACTGGTGGGAGGCGTGCGTTGGCTTGAGGCCACAGGCTGAGTGCCTTAGTGTCCCACCAATGACGATATACAGCCATATCTCACTACTACGAGTGTGATATTGCGTTTATACAACAGTTCGACGGCATAATGGTGTATATAAAAAAGATCATACACAAAATGTCTCAAAAACTACATTCTTCCACCATCCATACACATCTGCAGCTAACGTCAGAACAGCAGAAACCGTTGCTCATTCACAAATGTCACTTTAGAGCTAGTATTTGAATGATTCTCTAGCATAATGTCTAAAGTGATGACAAAACAGGTAAATTTGCTAAGCATTTTAAGATTATTAGGCTGAACGGCATGAAATGCCATCAGTCTACAGAGATTTCCAAGTAGTTCTTTGTTGCAATTGGGATTTCACAATCATTAACCCCAAAAAAGCCAAAGCAAAGTAAACACTACCAGATTACTATGGTATAAATACAGCACTACAAAATAAAAAAGAGAGAGATCAACATAGAATGTCACTTACCTGTTTGTAATGATTTGTTCAGCTGTAGTTTGAAACTAATGCTGTATTCACACCAGACGCGGAAGAAACGTCAAGCGCGAGTGATTTACATGTTAAGTCAATGCAAAGGCATGAATAGACATCCTGCGGCACGAATGACGCGAATTGCGCGAATAACACGATACGCTCGAATGGTGCGTCTCGAATTGAGCGTTTTTCACTTTGACGCGCAAATCGCAAGAATCGCTCGAGTTCAAAAATCTGAACTTCAGCGGACATTCGCGCCGCGTTAACCAATCAGGAGCTTGTTCTTGTGGGGGTGTGATTGTGACGTAGCGCCTGTTGTTGGTGTCCCGGGGGAAATCCTCCAGCTGACACCGACAACAGTTCATCAAACTCAGCTAGGCTCAGTCAGAAGCACCACTGAAAGCCTTCGTTATCCAGGTTAAGCTTCTGGAGTTTATGAGCTCACAAAGCTGGATGCACCTCTGAAAGGATCTAGTGGACTCAGACACTGCTCCAAATGTATCGACGTTGTTTTTCAGCCTTCATAAAAGCACATAAACACAGTTATTTTCTCAATAAAATCGATGTTAACCATTTAGCAACGAAGCTACAGTCACCGTGCAGACAGAAGCCCTGCCCATCACGCGAATCCGCATCTGTTCTGAAGTGAATTTGGCCCGCGAATGAAGCGGATTTGATGCGCGAATGAATCGGATTTTGACGCGCGAATGAAGCAAGTAAACTCAAATGTTCATGCGGCTATTTACGCATGAATAGCGCGATTTATCCGCGAGTTCCGCGTCTGGTGTGAACACAGCATTACACTGAGAAAATTCTGTTTTTCTTCCCCTAAGGACGTATGCGTTCTCTGTTGCCATCTTGTGGCGGAACTTCAAACGTCTTTGCTTTGCTCAGTATGAGAGGTCACTAATGCACTGAATTTCCGAAATTATGAATATTTAAAATAGGCACTATCCTCATTCATATGGACAATATCTCTTTTGTTGTTGTTGTTGTGGTTTTTTCTTTTTGTTAATTTGCATTGTTAAAATTGTATATGAAATTAAATAAAAGTAAAAGTCATTTAAAAAAAAAAGTTTTAAAAATTTTAAGAAATGCTTATATTCAAGATAAACAAAATAAATCTGACTTTCTCCAGAAGAAAAACATATTATAGGCAATGTTGTAAAAACTTCCTTTGCCCATTAAACATCACTTGGGCAATATTTTAAAAAAAATCCTACGAAGGCTAATAATTTTGCCTGCTGTTTGTCTGTTTCTGTGTGTTTGTGAGCAGCAGGGAAAGCACTGTATTCTGGATGTGTCTGCAAATGCGGTTCGAAGGCTACAGGCGGCACAACTTCATCCAATCGCCATCTTTGTACGACCCAAATCATTGGAGAACGTCTTGTACGCAAACAGCTACACAAATACTTGATTCATTTGACATCATTTACTAAAGTAATTTTAGCTGATACTGATGGAATCTCTACTGTTTTGTGCAGAGAAATCAACACACGTCTTACTGAGGAACAAGCCAGAAAAGGTATGGATCGCGCTATAAAACTGGAACAAGATTTCCTGGAGTGCTTCTCTGGTAAGGCATTTTCACGCAGTGCCCTCTTGTGTCCTGGAGGTATTATCAATTACCATGCAATGCCTACTGTAATGGCAATAGAGTTCTGTTAAACTATATGTCTTTTTTAGGGCTAGAAATCACACTTGTGTAGTTCAGTCATGGTACATGGAATAGTCTTGGCATGTTACTGGATATGACAGTGTTAATGTAGGTGGTCTTGACAGACATGGTGCTATATTTATAAAATGGTAAGCCAAGGCTCATTGGAAATATGTGCCTCAGCCTAGATTTTATGCAAAACGTAAAATACATTACTCTGTGTATCTTTCGTTGCACGTTTCAGATGAAAAATCCACTAGAGGGTGCATTTGGGGTGCTTTTTTGTTGTTGGTATGTTTCAGATACACAGCCTTCTTGTACAGCGAACCACTGATCAAAACCCAACCAATAGTGTTTTCAAAAGCAAACATAAGAGCAAACCGAAGAGCAACCACATAGTTTTACCCTGATTTTGCTCTTTTCTCTTTTGTGAAATCCGAGTGCTTTGCATCACAAGTACAACACTGTACAAAGTGAGCTACTGAGCAACAGGGAGAAAAAGTTGTTTGTATGGAGATAGATAGGTAAGGCAAACGTATTCGATTACAAATCATGGACACCATTAAGTCTTTTTTTTTTTTTGCTAAAAACTACATAATAATAATAATTTCTGGACATATTGCACATCAGCTGACAATTAGGAGACAATTAAGATATGGGGATGTTAGAAGGCCATGATGGACAGAGGCCAGTTGGCAAATTTGGCTAGGATGCCGGGGTTAAACCCAGAGATGTATAGTAATGAAGTAGAACTACTTCACTACTGTACTTAAGTGCTAAAAGGTTATATCTGTACTCTACTGGAGTATTGTTTTTTTCTCCTACTTCTACTTTTACTTCAGTACATATTTTCGATGAGTTTAATATTTTTACTCCAGTAGATTTTTTATGTGCTGCATAGTTACTCGTTACAATTATAAAAATGTTACGAATCATTCCAAACCCACATTATCACTGCCAGAGCAGCAGGTGGCTCTGTCATAGGTTTGACTAAGCTGGCTCGTCATCATTCAGACGATCAAAGAAGACAGCGCTGCCTGCATTGAGAGCATTTTAGTTTGTTTTTGACATGGAAAACCCAGAAATTCCACCTTCAACTCCTTCACTTTCAACTGTTCGTGGCGATGAGGAAAAAGACCACCCGTGGCCCTATTTAGAGTCCATGTTTGCATTTGTCGGAGTGAAAGACAGTTCATATAGAATGAAGTGTATACTCTGCCTCCCAAAAGATTGCAAAATAATGGCCTTCAAAAATTCACCGTCGAATTTAAAGAAACATATCAAGTTAAGTTAAAAATAATGTCATACACAAACACAGCAGTTTGAGCTATCTGTAAGAGCTAGATAAGTTAACTAACGTTAGCTACCCGCGGTTCATAACATGCTGCAATGTTCACTTAACGTTTTATTTATATTATAAATCGTAAACCATGGTTCTTTTTAAAATAAACAAAACAATAGGATGTCTTTGGACTGCTTTCTTTAATAATTACATAACGCAATACTTGTACTTTTACTTTCAGTACTTGAGTAGTAAATTTTTAAATAAACTACTTCCAATACTTAAGTACAAAAAATGTTGAATACTTTAGGACTTCCACTTAAGTATTGTGCTTAAAGAGCACTTCAACTTCTACTCAAGTCACTTTTTTGATAGAGCACTTGTACTTTTACTTAAGTCTGGGTCTCTAGTACTTTTATACATCTCTGGTTAAACCCCTACTCTTTTTGAAGTTCATCCTGGGATTTTTAAGGAGAGAGAGAGAGAGTCATCTGAAAGACAGCACTCACTGAGCAGTATAGAGTCCCCAGGGGCATAGTGGACATTTTAAAAGTGGGGGGGACAGCTGAATGAGATCCAAAAGTTTACGTTCATGTAATTATTAATCACCTGTTTCTAAATAATATTTTTTTCTTCTGGAGAAAGTCTTATTTGTTTTATTTCGGCTAGAATAAAAGTTTTTAATTTTTTATGAAAAGTCAAAATTATTTTTTATGGTCAAAATTATTAGCCCCTTTAAGCTAATTTTTTTTTCAATAGTCTACGGAACAAACCATCATTATACAATAACTTGCCTAATTTCCCCAACCTGCCTAGTTAACCTAATTAAGCCTTTACATGTCTCTTTAAGCTGAATAGAAGTGTCTTAAAAATATCTAGTCAAATATTATTTACTGTCATCATGACAAAGAGAAAATAAATCAGTTATTATAGATGAGTTATTAAAACTATTATGATTAGAAATGGGTTAAAGAAAAATCTGCTCTCCGTTAAACAGAAATTAGGAAAAATATAAACAGGGGGGCTAATAATTCTGACTTCAACTGTAAATACACACTTTGCTGATGAAGCGTTAACAAACACTTGATCAGCAACACGTACTTCCGCCATTGTTGTGTGTTTGCGATTGCCTTTAATTAATATGTTCTGTGTACTCGCAAGATGTCAGCGCTTTCATAGACTTTCGCTTTCAGGTGTTTTCAAAATCATGCACTTTGAAAAAATGTATGAAGGAATTTCCAATCACAAAAAAAGGCTGTTGTCATTAGGGCTGAACAGTTTATCGTTTGAGCTTCGATATCGCAATGTGTGCATCCACACTTCAATAGTCACATTGCAGGATTAGATTATTTATCAAAGACAAAGATATTATTAAAGATTACTTTTGTATTAACGTATAAGAAAATTATACATGTGATTTTACATTTGATTGTTCAATTTTCTATATTTGAATACTGTAAGACTCCCCAAAGAAACATAAAGCACTGTTTATTTCACTTTTATTTTTGCTCTGACAAAGTCTTGTTGTCGATCTCAGTTGTAAGAGCAACAAATAATAACTTGACTTTTAGTTGATCATTTGGAAAAGTGGCAGAAGGTGGATTTTTCCGATGAATCATCTGTTGAATTGCATCCCAATCACCACAAATACTGCAGAAGACCTACTGGAACCTACATGGAGCCAAGATTCTCACAGAAATCAGTCAAGTTTGGTGAAAGAAAAATCATGGTTTGGGGTTACATTCAGTATGGGGGCGTGCGAGAGATCTGCAGAGTGGATGGCAACATCAACAGCCTGAGGTATCAAGACATTTGTGCTGCCCATTACATTACAAACCACAGGAGAGGGCAAATTCTTCAGCAGGATAGTGCTCCTACTCATACTTCAGCCTCCACATCAAAGTTCCTGAAAGCAAAGAAGGTCAAGGTGCTCCAGGATTGGCCAGCCCAGTCACCAGACATGAACATTATTGAGCATGTCTGGGTTAAGATGAAGGAGGAGGCATTGAAGATAAATCAAAAGAATCTTGATGAACTCTGGGAGTCCTGCAAGACGCTTTCTTTGCCATTCCAGATGACTTTATTAATAAGTGATTTGAGTCAGTGCAGAGATGTATGGATGCAGTCCTCCAAGCTCATGGGAGTCAGACACAATATTAAATCTTTTTCCACTACAGCATGACTTTATATTCTATACTGGACATTATTTCTGTTCAGTGACAAGACTTTTGTCTAAGCAAAGTCAGACCTTAGTGTCCTAATTAAATCATTAAAAATCAAGACATGATCATATTTTATTTTGGTAAAATTAGCGTAATCTAGAGGCCTTTGCCTTTCATATAAGCCACTTCTGATACCAAATGATCTACTAGAAGTCAAGTTATTATGTGTTGTTCCTAAAACTGCAATAGGCGACAAGACTTTTGTCAGGTAGTGTAGTTGTCATGTAAACAAACATGTAAAATGCATATAAAGTTTCCAGTTTTGAGTTGAAAATGCTATCGTGTAAACAGCTAATCATTTTCTGTCTCCATCGCAGCGATCGTGGAGGGCGACAGCTTCGAGGAGGTTTATCACAAGGTGAAAACTGTGATCGAGGAGCAGTCAGGGCCTTATATCTGGATTCCCACCAGGGAACGTCTGTGAGAGTCCAGCCAGAGCCAAAGCACCTCGTTCAGTCACCATTCAGCCTGCTGCTGCCCTGGACTGCGGAGCTCCGGCTGATGGAGCTCACACAACTGACAGAAAGAGAGAGAGAGAGCGAAAAAGAGTGAAAGAAAGGAAGAAACAGACCCACATCCGGGAATAATGGATCGGTACAGGCCCACGCCGCATCTGCCTCGCTTCCCCTCCTTTTTCCCGGCTCCACAACTTCCTTTTTCCTGCTTCTAACTTCCTTTCTCTCTGTTTCTTTCTGGCTTTCTCTCAGAAAAGGAACTGATGAGCTGTTTTTACTCCGTCAAGGATGCTACGAAGAATTTTTTTGTATATTGTCAGATTCCCTCTCTATGACAGAATGAGAGAGAGAGAAAAGCGACCACCTACTGGATTTAAAGGAGCTCGTTTTGTTTTTGTTTCGCGGCGAATCGAACTGAAAGTTATATTTATCAGTATCAATAATGCGCTGAAATCTTTAATATCAAAGATGCTACGACTACTCAGAGACTGACGCTCACCCACACGTATATCAGCATCACGGGGCGTTTAATTCGCAAATTCCTGAAATCCAGGAAGTAACGAGACATTTGCCGGAGTCCTTCGAATGTGTTTCCCTCTTAAAATATTTGGTCGTTCATCACATTGGGCGGATGAGAAGGGAGAAGAAACGCAGACTGTGACATCACGCTTGATTTTTGTTCGATTTTCTTTGATTTTACTTACGTCAACATGCATCCTGCCGCCTTTTATCGGGATCTTCTGCAATAGCTAGATTGGTGTTTTCCTTTGAGCTGGGTTTGGTTTACCGGGTTGGATCAGTTCCTCAAACACAATTGACTTCAGGCTGCTCTTTAATGTGCAATATCAGGCTCTTCCATAATCCTCTCGCAATGTTTAGCCGTGCTTTGGGTTTGAATCATCGGCAAATTATCAAATGTAATACTTTCGTCATGTTTACAGCTAGTTTCCGATCATTTCTGGCTACGTTCTTGCCGCAAGACCTTTCATTTGTTTGTATGGACACTGGTCTGAACAGGAACCACATACAGTACTCAGCATAAGTCCACAGCGTCTTATATATATATATATATATATATATATATATATATATATATATATATATATATATATATATATATATATATATATATATATATATATATATATATATATATATATATATATATATATATATATATATATATATTTATATATAATTTTTTATTTATTTATTTATTCATACATTTTTTTATCCATTTTTCGGTGAATATGGCCAATAATTTTTTGTGCATTTAAACAAAGCCGTTTTATTAAACTAAAATTAAAAATTTCATTTTATTTTATTCATTAAAATTATTAATTCATTTGGTCACCGAACATCTTTAGGAATAGAAAGATAATACATTTAAATCTGAATGAATTATTGTAAAAAAAAAAAAAAAAAAGTACAAAATGTCAACTTAATTGGATATTTTTTATGTTTCTCTTGATTTTTCCTGTTTAATAATTTTATCTAATATTTTTCATCAATATATTAATTTTTTGACTGATCTCAAGTTTTTCTGTTCGATTAGTTTTAGTTTTGGCTTTGCCACTGACTGTATGACAATGTATATAGACGTATATACTACTGTAAAGCGTCTTATAGAAAATATTCATTTAAAAGGGAGATCTGTGAGGAGTGTATACTCATTTATGCTGAGCACTATAATTAAAATTAATTTCTATTCAGTCAGTAAATAAATTCTAATTTTGTTTTACATTTATTTAAATTATAAACCATATAAATTAATTAGAATTTACACATTTAAATTAATTTCTAATATAAACTAGCATTTTATAATTAATAATGCGTTTTCATTTTCACTTTTTATAAAGGTAAATCAAGCACCATGTTGTTATGGTGAAATAAATTGGTGTAAACTAATCAGGAGTGCGTTTCCAAAAATCATCGTTAAGGTCGTAAGTTCCATCGTTACAAACATAGTTACATGGGCGTTTCCCAAATCCATCGTTCCAACAAACATTCGCAAACTGTATTGCAAACTTGTATGCTTGCAACTACACCTCTAAAGCTGTAGTTAGAATCATAGTTCCTGGTTGTGTATATTCCCAGTTATATACCTGTAAAGTACCATAGTTGTAAAATTATTTTTACAGTTCAGTTTGAGTGATCTTCATATTGACAATTGTGTTTTCTTCGTAGTGCACTTTGAAAACATTTATGCCATTTTGAACGCAGCCATGGCTCATGACGAAAGCTATAGGTGACCTACTGTAGTATTTAATTATATTTGACCATATATTTCAATTATATGGAAAACGAATGCATGTTTTTACCAAAACTAATATTGGATTTTTTTTAAATGCTTGTGCGTGTACAACAATATAATTTGCACAAGAAATTAGAGTGTTTTTCTCTGAAGAAGTTGTTACTCAACCCTGTTTAGAGCGTCACTATGGACATTTTATGGTATAGCGAACGTGGTTCAAACGATGGATTTGCGACAAAGCAACTGCATTTTTAGGAAACACTTGTCACTACATGGTTCTTTTCCCAAACGATGCATCGTACTATGATAGTTCAGCCACAAGTTATGTCGTTGTTTGGAAAACGCACCCCTGATTGTTCACACCTGGAGGTTAAGGCATGACCGGTAAGCATGGTCAAGTCCTAATTAGCCATAACTACTCCATTTTGGGGGAAATGATTAAAAAGCCATTCAAAAATAGTCACTTATTTTAATGAAATAAAACTTAAACTGTATTATAGAAAATTTTTAATCTGGAGAATATTTTCTCATCTTTTTTTTTTTTTTTTGTCACAGCTCAGAATAGATGGACTGATTTTTTCCAAACACAATCTTACAGCAAATCATAGCCATTTTAAGTTTTGCCACATTGTACCATGCCTTTCATTCTTTTTGCTATAATCTGCCTATACCCTGCTGAGGGGTGGAGCTTCACAATGTTTTTCGGAAAAATTGTCATGCAAAATAATTCATACACAGTTGCCACCATGTAAATTAGGTACGTTTTTCCTAAGAACGGTATTTGAAAAGCAGCACAGTTGAGATGAAGCAGGGTTGCCAGGTTTTCACAAACAAAACTAGACCAATGATATCATAACTCACAATATGCCACCGCCCATTTGTAAAATACGTACTTTACATCACTGTATGAATTATACATCATTTGTTCTTTAAGAATAACTGTGGCATGGCTAAAAATAGAGTGGCTAAAGCAGCAAACTGACATCATCAGAGAAGCCCCGCCCCTCTTAACGTGGAAAAATAATAAACCGACCTGATTGTTCACACCAGGAGGTCAAGGCATGACTGGTAAGCATGGTCAAGTCACAATTTCAGCCCTAATTAGCCATAACTACTCTATTTTGGGGGAATCGATTAAAAAAGCCATTCAAAAGCAGTCACTTATTTTAATGAATAACTGTATATTAATAATAACTGAGAATATTTTCTCATCCGCCTTTTTTTGTGTGTCACAGCTCAGAATAGATGGACTGATTTTATCCAACCAAACTAACACAAGCTATTTTGCATTTTGCCGAATTGTTGGCTATTACTTTAATTATTTTAATCATTATAATAATAATTATAATTTTGTACTATGCCTTTCACTCTTTTTGGTATAATCTGCCTATGCCCTGCTGAGGAGTGGAACTTCACAATCTTTTTCGGAAAAATTGTCGTCAAAAATAATTAATGCATAATTCATATGCTGTTTAAAATAGTTACGTTTTTTTCTAAGACGTCATTTACAAAGCAGCACAGCCGAGAGTCACATGATGTTTACAGCTCAAGTGATTGGTTCAGACTTTTTATTCGACCCAGTAAACTGCGATGTGAACGTAGCCATAAAGCAGGGTTGCCAGGTTTTCACAAACAAAACTAGCCCAATAATATCAAAACTCAGAATATGCCACCGCCCATTTGTAAAACACATACTTTACATCACTGTGTGAATTATACTGGATTTGTTCTTTAAGAATAACTGTGGCATGGCTAAAAATAGAGTGGCTAAAGAGACAAGCTGACAAAATCAGTGAAGCCCCGCCCCTCCAAACATGGAAAAATAGTAAACCGACCTGATTGTTTACACCAGGAGGTCAAGGCATGACCGGTAAGCATGGTCAAGTCATAATTTCAGCCCTAATTAGCCATAACTACTTCATTTTGGGAGCATCGATTAAAAAGCCATTCAAAAGCAGTAATTTTGATGAAAAACTGTATATTAATAATAACTGAGAATATTTTCCATTTCATTTTTTTTAGTTTTCATCACAGCTCAGAATAGATGGACTGATTTTATACAACATAAGCTATTTTCCATTTTGACATCATCAGAGAAGCCCCGCCCTTCCAAACGTGGAAGCAGACTTTGATTGGTTGATTACCAAAACAAACGTTTTTTTATTTTTATTTGCATGGATTAATTGTTGCATTTAACATGTAAACCTTGTAAATTTTGATTTCACACAGACTTTAAAGGTGTTGTATGTACGTTTTTCACTCTTCTAAAGCATAGAAATACCAGAAACATGTTAAGTGAACATTCTTGTTTACCTGAAAAACATGCTGAAGTCAGATATACTGCTTTAAAATTGTGCGTTACGTTGCTGAACGGCTGTCTTTTTTTTCGTCATTTAACCCGCCCAATGCCGGTCCAGCCAATTATATTTCAGCACCCCGGGTTGCCTTTGTGGAAAACCGCATATTTCATTCATTCATTCAGAAAGGCTATCAAAATGTGTGTCCACGACCGAAATGCGACCTCCGGTGGACAGTAGCAGCCTCCGAAAAGAGACGCAGATTCAGAGTTCCACATGAGGTGGTTGTTAATTAGCATATAATATTAATATTACGAATGTAAACATTAGGTGAGCAGTTACATTGTAACCCTGTGTCCTAACAACACGCTACATGATGAGATTTGCAGTGATGAGCAATTTGGCTGTTTGCACCAGATGAAACATAACAGAAATGTAAATACAGCCATTCAGAAGCACAGAATAGTGCACTCACTGCACTCCAGCGAAATGGTAAGGTTTATAATCTAATTAATACATATTAAACCTCTTAAACATTATTAAATGTAGATGCTGAATCACTGATATATGTTGGTTTGCACTGAGTCACAGTTCTGAAGTCAATTTCAAACGGTTTATTTTATTTTCAAGATCTGAGCTGAACTATCTGCTGCTGCTTTCAGTAGTATGGCAATAAATGTCATGTAAAATAGTATTCAAACTCCCATTATTAGCATTTAACACTGAATAAAGCACATGAGGTGTACCTGAGGTGATCATAGTTTATCCTGTTGTTCAGCTACAAGAAATTAATGATAAATTTTAGGTGTTGGTTAGGACGAAAACTCTTTAAATATGGAATATTTTCCTTCTATCGCATTTTATTGCTTTTATTTAGAACATCACTCAAATCAGCCTTAAATCAGCCTTTAGGCTCGATAGTCAGGCTTGCTCCTGTTGGTGTCGTCAATCTGGCAAGCTGCACTTAGGTGTGTTTTAAACCAGGGGTGCAATACCTAGTTAAACCACTGGGTGTCAAACTTACATACTTCACCTTTAAACCCGTAGAATAAAAAAAGAGTGTTTAAACGTAGCCCGATTCAGACTTGGCAACCCTGCAATAAAGGCCATTCATTCAGCCCATCTATAAACACACACATACTGTACAGTTGAAGTCAAAATTATTCACCCTCCTGTGAATTTTTGTTTTCCTTATCAAATATTTCCCAAATGATGTTTAACAGAGCAAGGAATTTTTTGCAGTATTTCCTATAATATTTTTTCTTCTAGAGAAAGTCTTATTTGTTTTATTTCGGCTAGAATAAAACCAGTTTTTTTAAACCATTTTAAGGTCAATATTATTATTTTTTATTGTCTACTAATTAATGTCTAATTAGTTATTAAAACTATTATGTTTAGAAATATGTTGACAAAAAAAAATCTCTCCGTTAAACATTAGACATTACGAAAAAAAAATATGCAGG
Source organism: Danio kyathit (assembly GCA_903798195.1). Lineage (NCBI taxonomy): Eukaryota > Metazoa > Chordata > Actinopteri > Cypriniformes > Danionidae > Danio > Danio kyathit. The sequence goes on along the minus strand of LR812523.1, from coordinate 80,209,313 downwards.
AGGGCTAATAAATCTGACTTCAACTGTATATACACCAACACATACACACACACAAAATACTATCAGGTATACAATATTTGAATGCTGTGTATCAGTTTATAATGAACTATCCTCCAATGCATCTCAAAGGACGTCATCAGTTAATTGGCAGCTTGATTATTTTGCCGATTTCAAGACGAGCATCTCTTAATGACGTGATGTATTGAGATAGGATTGTGTGGTTCATTACATTTGATGAGATAAATGAATGACTATAATGCCCGGAAATAATCAGCTGCATTTAATAATAAAGCCCGTGTCTATCTAATTAGCTAAACACTCATTTGTAAACAGTCATATTTCTGTGAGGGTTCACGAATCTTCCAGCCGGGCCGATGTGTGAGAGAGCAGAATGATGAATTGGCTTTTTTTTTTTTTTTGCCCTTTTGTGCCGTGACAGCGATGCAGTAAAAATCGATATGCGTTTGGAGCTCAGAGGGCGTCATATTCAAGGTCGAAAAAACACAGTCCAGTGGTGTGCATTAGATTTGGGGAGATTTTGTGTATGAAACATCTAATAAAATGAAACACATTTGCACTTATTTAAGGAGAGATTTGATCAGAGTTTGCGGAACAATCTGGAGGCTTGTTTACTTTGGCTTCATTTCTTATTTTGACTCTTTTTGCGTTGGAAACTTCGATATTTAAGTGTGTTTTGGAGTGCAGTGACCGTTTATTTCTTGCAGTTATCTTTTATTTATAGATTTTTTTTTCTATGAAATGTTTATTTAATTGATCGTTTACTGCTTTGTTTACATCGGGGTGAAGATTGAGATGCTTTTAATTTGCTGTGGTTTCCAAAAATTGGAGCCGTACACAATCAAAATGTGAACATTTTCAATTAGAAATTGAATTTTACTGTGAAAAAAAAAGATATATACATATATAAATCAAAAAACTAAAAAAATTGCACGCATTACACAGCACATACTGATACTTTTATAGGAATAACCCATGAATAAATTTTCCAAATCATATTATTGGCCGCATAACTAATGAAATGGAAAGAAGGATGTGTATTATTTACACAAACTACACACACACACACACATGTATTACCAAGAGAAATATATGACTTCACTCTTACTAGAATGAACTATGAGTTGAATTTATTTATTTATTTGAAAGAAATCAAATGTATTTTATGGATTTGTATTTGCCATAATATATTATTCTAATTATCCTGAAACAGATTAAACATATTGCTTTTATTTTAAAAAGAAAATGATATAATAATGATGATGATGACGATGGGAATACAACAAATGCCATCTGATGCAAAAGTATATTTAAATGATTTATCTTAACAGAGAGATTTACCAATGACGGTATCGGATTATAATAAAAAATATGTTTCATTTCAGTGAGATGCTTGTTGTAAATTAGCTACCAAATAATAAAACTAATTATGTTAACAAGTGTTCTTGCTTTTATTTATTATGGGGTGGATGGGGAATAACTGTGGCTGTATTATTGCAACCATATTATAATAATTATGGACACTGTACTCATTTTTATTAGTTATAAAGTGCAATTATAGAAAAACTATGGTGATATTTACAGGTGGATATACTATGAACATTATATATAAGTTGTATTAACTATGAATAGAAATTTTCAATAGATGAATATATGTACAGGTTGCTATTAATAATCAGAGGTATGCAGATAGATATGAACATAATTACGGCTCTCATGATATGAGAGATTGAAGAAACTCTGCTATAGTAAAAATGAAGGAGAAACTGTACAGATTAAGAAAAAATATCACTTTTGTTTTTTCATATTTTGCATTCAGACATACGATTGCGCATATGAAGCTTACAGTATGTGTTTATTTCTGGAAGGTTGTAAATTTATTTATAGTTATTGTTGTGTAACTTTTACTTGCAGCTTTGAAAATGTTTGCAGCAATACTGGGGGAAAAAGGGTAATTTGAGAACTGTGAGATATAAACTCTGAATTACTCGGAATACAAGAAAAGCCTGAATTACGAGATTAAAACATTTCAGTTATATTATTTATGTATTTATTTATTTATTATTCATTAATTTTAATTTTATTTATTCATTCATTCATTTCATTTATTTATTTATATTTTATTTATTTATTTATTCTTTTATTTTATGTATTTATTCATTCATTCTTTATTCATTTTATTTTATTTTGTTATTTATTTTTATTTATTTTATTTATTTATTTTATCGATTTATTTATTAATTTGTTCATTCTTTTATTTTATTTATTTATTTATATTTTATTTATTTATTTATTATTTAATTTTATTTATTCATTCATTCATTCATTCATTCTTTTTATTTTATTGGTTATTTATTTATTTATTATTTATTTATTTATTTATTTTTATTTTATTTATTTATTCATTCGTTCATTCTATTTTATTTATTTATTTATTTTATCTATCTATTTATTAATTCATTCATTATTTTATTTTATTTATTTATGTTTTATTTATTTATTATTTTATTTTGTTTAATAATTCATTCATTCTTTTATTTTATTGTTTGTTTATTTATTTTTTATTTTATTTATTTATATTTTATTTATTCTTTTATTTATTCATTCATTTATTCTTTTATTTTATTGTTGGTTATTTATGTATTTATTTATTTTATTTATTCTTTCATTCATTCTTTTCTTTTATTTATTTTATATTTTATTTATTTATTATTTCCTTTATTATTTTATTTAACAAATTATTTATTAATTTATTTTTATTTATTTATTCATTCATTCATTCTTTTATTTTATTTATTTATTGTTTATTATTTATTTATTCATTTATTTTTATTTTATTTATTTATTCATTCATTATTTTATTTTATTTATTTATTATTTATTTATTATTTATTTATCTATATTTTATTTATTCTTTCAATTATTCTTTTATTTTATTTAATAAATTTTGTTTATTTATTTATTCATTCATTTATACTTTTTTATTTTATTTATTTATTTATTTATTTATTTATTTATTTATTTATTTATTTTTATCTTGAAACAGGCTTCAACCAAAATCTAATAATTTAAAAAGAGCAGTTTACGCCCAAAATTTATTCATTGCATTATATTCATTGCATTATACTGCAATAAGTCATTCATCTAATATGCCACCTTTTTATATGTACATGTACACTTTTAATAAAAATCTTTCTGCCTTCATTTTTTAAGGTGAATCAAATGAAATTGTCTAGTCATCTCAACTTACATCAGTCAAACTAACTAAAAATATTAAGTTAGATTTTGCATAACTTAAAAAATAGTTGAAACCTGATTACCTTATAAAATAAGTTAAAGTAGCATAAAACATTTGTAGTCATCTTTTGTCATATAATTTTTAAAACGTACATAAAAAATGGGTTGTTGGTCAAATTTAGACAAACCCACCCATTGTAATCATAAATAAATAAATAAGGGCAGACACGGTGGCTCAGTGGTTAGCACTGCCACCGTACAGCAAGAAGGTCGCTGATTCAAGTCCTCGCTGGGCCGGTTGGAGTTTCTGTATGGAGTTTGCATGTTCTCCTTGTTGGTGTGGGTTTCCTCCGGGTGCTCTGGTCTCCCCCACAGGCTAAACACATGCGCTATAGGTGAATTGAATAAACTAAATTGTCTGTAGTGTATGAGTGTGGATGGGTGCTTCCTAGTACTGGGTTGCAGCTGGAAGGGCATCCGCTGTGCAAAACATTCTAGATAAGCTGTGGCGACTCCTGATGAATAAAGGTACTAAGTCGAAGGAAATGAAAGAATGAATTAAAAAATAGTGAATAAATAAATAACCCAGTGGTTGGGTCAGTTCATGATTGACCTGCTTTAACTTTATTATGTGTTTTATTTTTTAAGTATATGCAGATCTGGCAGAATCACTTTTGGTATTAATATTCATAAACAGTTTTTTTTTTAATATTTCTTTAATGCACAATAAAAAAAAACATGATTTATGCAAATGTACAATGTACATAAAAGCATCTGCTAAATGAATAAATGAATAAAATTATCCAGAGTGACTAACAAATGCGGATAAAAGAAGCATTTATATACTTGGTTATAAGCAGGAATAAATAAATGCCATGACATTAGTTTAGCAGTGTTTTTAAATAATAAAAAAGACATTAAAATAATAGTTTTAAACACAAAAAAAGGATTAATTTATAAATAATAAATACAAAATAGTAAAATGTATATCTATATCTGCAAATAAACTCTTTGTATAATGTACGCTACAATACAATTAATGACAAAAGTCAAGACAACACATTTTTTATGTTGCTTTAACTTAATAAGGTAATCAGGTTTTAACCACACTTTTAAGTTATACAAAGTTTTTTAGTCAGTTGGATTGATTTAAGTTGGGATGACTAGAAAGATTAATTTGATTCGACTAAAAATGTAAGGATTTTTTACAGTGTATACAGTAAGAGCATTAGTAAGACTAGTTAGTTAATAAAGTCCATCCAGCAGGGTGAGCTGTGGAGCTACTGGTCGACAACTGAGCACTTTACGGTCCAGATTTTCCCAGGGCTCCACTGAAACCCAGTATAACTCAATCTGCGATTTTTTTGGGGGGGAAAGTCATTTCATCTTCACGTAACAAAGGCTTGAAGAAAAAAACACTCTATATGTTGTATTCGCCTTAAACACAACTTGAACGTATTGAGCTTAAACGTGCATATATTCCATCAAGTGCTGGAGCTGCGCCTTTTCCTGTGAGGAAACCCAACAACAAAGATGCTTCCTTACACCGCTGATATACAGTAACCTGTGTGTGTGTGTGTGTGTGTGTGTGTGTGTGTGTGTGTGTGTGTGTGTGTGTGTGTGTGTGTGTGTGTGTGTGTGTGTGTGTGTGTGTGTGTGTGTGTGTGTGTTTCTATGGCTGCTGGTAAACTTTTAAGGGCACAACACACCGCCCAAATGGTGCTTTTTCAACCTATCAGTGCAGTATAAAATGATTTGTCCTGTATTTTCTGGCAAATTATCCAACTAAAATGAAGTAAATGAACTACCAAGGTGTTTGTTTGTGTGTGTGTGGTGTATCAGGCAGTGGCGCAATTCCCGGGGGGGACAGGGGGGACATGTCCCCCTCACTTTTTTTTTTAGATAGGCCTACACCACTTTACTTCATGCTATAATGTCCCCTCGAGAGTCGAAAAAAAGTTATTTTTTAACTCACGATGTGTACGCAAAATTAAGTTTGCCGTCACAAGTATCACCAACATTCCACAACTACAGTATCACCATCACTCAGATTTGGTCCCCCCCACCTCTTAGACCAGAATTGCACCCTTGGTATCAGGACACAGATGTCTATAATGACATGGGTATGACACAGGCATTACAACGAGAAGGTGACTTAATAGGACATCGCTCGTGTGCGGGTGTGAATTAGAGCGGTGGTTGACTCCATTAATTAAATCTTAATACACCCTGAAGGACGTCGAAACAAGATGTTGGTGGGTCTGGCTTTTAAATCGTGGAAAGTAGTTTGTACACCCCTGTATTTGGAATAATAATATTAAAAATAATCAATTCATATCAATATAATTTCGACCACCCCTATTTTGGTTCATACCATTGTCAACGTATAATTGTGCGCCAAGCAATTATGCGGGAAAATATTCAGTCAGTGGTCCAAAACAAGCACAATGCCTACCGACAGACACCATAAGTGTTCAAAATACACTTTTCTTGGAAGATATACATTTTATATACTTATAGCCTAAAATTTAAGCAAAATAATATTCAGTCGGTGGTCTAAAACCAGCACAATGCCTACCGACAGACACCGTAAGTGTTCAAAATACACTTTCCTTGGAAGATATACAATTCATATACTTATAACCCAAAATTTAAGCAAAGTAATATTTAGTCAGTGGTCCAAAACCAGCAGAATACCTACTAAGAAACACCGTAAGTGTTCAAAATACACATTTTCTTGGAAGATATATATTTCATATACTTATAACCTAAAATTTAAGCTAAATAATATTCAGTCAGTGGTCTAAAACCAGCAGAATATCGACTGACAGATAAATCGTAAGTGTTCAAAATACACATTATCTTGGAAGATATACAATTCATATACTTATAACCCAAAATTTAAGCAAAGTAATATTTTGTCAGTGGTCCAAAGCCAGCAGAATACCTCCTACAGACACAGTAAGTGTTCAAAATACACATTATCTTGCAAGATATACATTTCATATACATTTAGCCTAAAATTTAAGCTAAATAATATTCAGTCAGTGGTCTAAAACCAGCAGAATATCTACTGACAGATACCGTAAGTGTTCAAAATACACATTATCTTGCAAGATATACATTTCATATACTTATAACCTAAAATTTAAGCAAAGTAATATTTAGTCAGTGGTCCAAAACCAGCAGAATACCTACTGAGAAACACCGTAAGTGTTCAAAATACAAATTTTCTTGGAAGATATACATTTTATTAGCCTAATGTTTAGGTAAAGTAATATTCAGTCAGTGGTCCAAAACCAGCAGAATACCTCCTACAGACACCGTAAGTGTTCAAAATACACATTATCTTGCAAGATATACATTTCATATACATATAACCTAAAATGTAGGCAAAGTAATATTCAGTAAGTGGTCCAAAACCAGCGGAATACCTACTGAGAGACATTGTAAGTGTTCAATATACACTTTTCTTGCAAGATATACATTTCATATAGCCTATAGCCAAAAATGTAAGCAAAATAATATTCAGTCAGTGGTCTAAAACCAGCGGAATATCTGCTGACACACCGTAAGTGTTAAAAATACACATTCTTTTTCAGGGTATACGTTTCATATAACCTAAAATTTATGCAAAGTAATATTTAGTCAGTGGTTCAAAACCAGCAGAATATCTACCAAGAGACACAGTAAGTGTTCAAAATAAAAAAAAAAATCTTGCAAGATATACATTTTTATTTTATTTTATTTTTAATTTTTTTGCAAGATATACATTTCATATACATAGCCCAAAATTTAAGCAAAGTAATATTTCGTCAGTGGTCCAAAGCCAGCAGAATACCTCCTACAGACACAGTAAGTGTTCAAAATACACATTATCTTGGAAGATATATATTTCATATACTTATAACCTAAAATTTAAGCTAAATAATATTCAGTCAGTGGTCTAAAACCAGCAGAATATCTACTGACAGATACCGTAAGTGTTCAAAATACACATTATCTTGGAAGATATACATTTCATATACTTATAACCCAAAATTTAAGCAAAGTAATAATATTTTGTCAGTGGTCCAAAGCCAGCAGAATACCTCCTACAGACACAGTAAGTGTTCAAAATACACATTATCTTGCAAGATATATATTTCATATACATTTAGCCTAAAATTTAAGCTAAATAATATTCAGTCAGTGGTCTAAAACCAGCAGAATATCTACTGACAGATAAACCGTAAGTGTTCAAAATACACATTATATTGCAAGATATACATTTCATATACTTATAACCCAAAATTTAAGCAAAGTAATGTTTAGTCAGTGGTCCAAAACCAGCAGAATACCTACTGAGAGACACAGTCAGTGTTAAAAATACACATTTTCTTTGAAGATATACATTTTATTAGCCTAATGTTTAGGTAAAGTAATATTCAGTCAGTGGTCCAAAACCAGCAGAATACCTCCTACAGACACCATATGTGTTCAAAATACACATTATCTTGGAAGATATACATTTCATATACATTTAGCCTAAAATGTAGGCAAAGTAATATTCAGTCAGTGGTCCAAAACCAGCAGAATACCTACCGACAGACACGGTAAGTGGTCAAAAATACACTTTTCTTGCAATAAATACATATAGCCTAACATTAAAGCAAAGTAAAATAGATTTAAATAGACGTTTATACTCAGGCACAGAGGTTAAACAATAAGACAGTAACCGCAAGCTTTTCTGATCAGCCATTTATCAGTACAGGGATGCAAACTTGTCACCATTCTGCGAAATACGCCATTTTATACATAAAAAAGGGTCATCATTTATCGTCACATATGAGTTGAAAAAGCTTATCAAGGATACTGCATGTCTGAACACACTGTTACACACTGCCCATGCCTAGGGCCAGATGGAATCTGCGGACATTTTTTCCTATTTCTGCGGAGAATTTTGGTAAAAATCTGCGGATTTCTGTGGAATTATTTTAGGAGTCTCATAACTAAAACCTTAAAATGTGAAATAAAAAATAAGATCTTTTTAACTTTTATTTAAATTTTAAAATGCAAATCCAATTAGATTAACTGTAATAGTTAACTGTAAGTAAACAAACAGAATTAATGCTGGGCTAAAAATCTGTGGAAATCTGCGGAAAATCTGAGAAAAATCTGCGGAATTCTGCGCGCGCAGATTCCGTGTGGGCCTACCCATGCCCTATATTTCAAAAGGCTTATAAACGATACACAATATTTTTTATCTTTATTTTTTAAGAAAGTAGAACAGTTTCTTGTGAGGGTTGTGGTTGTTAGTGAAAAGGTTGCGATATGGCAATAGAAAATACAGCGCTTTGTACAGTATAAATACCAATGGAAACCTTTGGAATGTCCCCACAATTCACAAAAACAAACAGGAGTGAATGTGTGTGTGATTACAGCTGTACTGTAGGTGATATTAAATCATATAGTGTGATTACAGTAAAAGTGTGAAGGACATATTGGACACGTGTGTATGGAGTCTCACCTGAGGAAAGCATTCAGACTGTCAATTGCTTTATTTTTCAGCTATGGCTGTCAGAAAGCATTCAGTCATGGCTCTCAGTCAGAATAACTGTGAATGGAAGAGAGAGACTGGAGTATAAAAAGGGGAAATACTAGAAGAGAGAGAGAGAGGGGGACTGGAGTATAAAAAGGAGAAATACTGGAAAAGAGGTCAAGGAGAAACATAAAGAGCAAGCAATGTGAAATGGTGCTTTCTAACAAACTTGTACAGATATATGAGCAAGATCAGATCCTGGATCAGTGATATTGATTATTTATTGACTGTAACCCATTAAAATAAAAGGATCAGCTCACCCGAAAATGAAACCTGTCATTTTTTGTTTGTGGTAAACCTGCATTTCTTTTCTTTCTTCCTCAGAGCACAAAACACGCGGTGGAGAAAGCCGTCTCCATTACAGCCGTCTCTCCTCCAGACACTGTGAAGGCTGAACGCCGTGTCTTTCTGGCTAACATCTGCTTTTGTGCTGGAGCTGAATGACACATATGGGTTTGGAGGAACATCAGGCTGAGTAAATGGTTCTACTAAATCAAATTTTCATTTTTTTTGGGGGGGAGGAGCACTGTTCCTTTGAGATACAAAGAACTGAAGAAAGGACATTTTAAAGTGGATCACCTTATATAAGTATAAAAGTAGATTTGCTAGAAGTGAAGCAAATTGTATCTTGCATATTGTTTCTCAGTATTTGAAAGCTGGTGAGAAACTAGCCATCTTAGGTATGCTATATTATTACTAAAATGTGCATATATATTACATTTAGCATTTTATAATTAAACGATACAAAAATGTTAATTAAAAAGTGCAAAAAAAAAAAATTATATATATATATATATATATATATATATATATATATATATATATATATATATATATATATATATATATATATATACACACACACACACATACACTTAACGGCCACTTTATTAGGTACACCTGTCCAACTGCTCTTTAATGCACATTTCTAATCATCAGCCAATTAAATGGCAGCAACTCAATATATTTAGGTCAAGACGATCTGCTGCAGTTCAAACCGAGCATCAGAATGGGGAAGAAAGGTGATTTAAGGGACTTTGAACATGGTTGTTGGTGCCAGACGGGCTGGTCTGAGTATTTCAGAAACTGCTGATCTACTGGAATTTTCACGCACAACCATCTCTAGGGTTTACAGAGAATGGTCTGAAAAAGAGAAAATATCCAGTGAGCGGCAGTTCTGTGGGCGCAAATGCCTTGTTGAGGCCAGAAGTCAGAGGAGAATGGCCAGACTGGTTCCAGCTGATAGAAAGGCAACAGTAACTCAAATAACCACTCATTACAATCGAGGTATGCAGAAGAGCATCTCTGAACACACAACACGTCCAACCTTGAGGCGGATGGGCTACAGCAGCAGAAGACCACACCGTGTGCCACTCCTGTCAGCTAAGAAAAGGAAACTGAGGCTACAATTCACACAGCCTCACCGAAATTGGACAATAGAAGATGTAAACGTTGGGTAGATGTAAATAGAAGGGTAAACGTTGCCTGGTCTGATGAGTCTCAATTTCTGCTGTGATATTCGGATGGTCGGGTCAGAATTTGGCGTCAACAACATGAAAGCATGGATCCATCCTGCCTTGTATCAACTGCTCAGGCTGGTGGTGGTGGTGTAATGGTGTGAAGGATATTTTCTTGGCACACTTTAGGCCCATTAGTACCAATTGAGCATCGTGTCAACGCCACAGCCTACCTGAGTATTGTTGCTGACCATGTCCATCTCTTTATGACCACAATGTACTCATCTTCTGATGGCTACTTCCAGCAGGATAACTCACCATGTTATAAAGCGCAAATCATCTCAGACTGGTTTCTTGAACATGACACTGAGTTCACTGTACTCAAATGACCTCCATAGTCACTAGATCTCAATCCAATAGAGCACCTTCAGGATGTGGTGGAAAAGGAGATTTGCATCATGGATGTGCAGCCGACAAATTTGCAGCAACTGCGAGATGCTATCATGTCAATATGGAGCAAAATCTCTGAGGAATATTTCCAGTTCCTTGTTGAATCTATGCCACGAAGGATTTAGACAGTTCTGAAGGCAAAAGGGGGTCTAACCCGGTATGAGTAGGGTGTACCTAATAAAGTGGCCGGTGAGTGTGTGTATGTATATATATATATATAGCTTCCAAACTATGCTTTTACACATACACTGTAATAAATGTGTAATATTCTCAATAGTATATAATGTGTAATGTGCAATCTATGGTGGCTGAGACAGCTTATGCTGCATGTTAAGAAAACAGATGCAAATAGACAAACAGAGAAAACATCTTCATTAACACAAGCCCATGCAATTTCTCACAACACAAGCAAATACAGAAATGCATTACAAATACTGTCGACCTTCCTGTTTAGAGTCAGCGGTGTTGTTAGAGATCTGAGAGGTGAGTTTTTTGTTTAATTATTTTAATCATACGTTTCCTTGTTTATATAGTTTTAGCTCTAATAATCTAATAAGCTGCACAATTAACGTTAAATGAACCAATTACTCTAAACAGAAAGCAGTCGGGTTTATTACTTTAATCATATTCACTGTAAATCCGAAAGGTGGTTGTGCATGAAAATACCAGTAGATCAACAGTTTCTGAAATTATTGGTCCAACCTGTCTGACAGCAGCAATCATGACACATTTAAAGTCCCCTAAATTATTTTTCGTAATGCTTTGTTAGAACTTCAGCAAATAGTCCTGACCACATCTACACACATACTGTATAAGAGATATTTGAACGCAAAAACAGATATTTAGAAAAATGTTTGAAACCAGTAACCATTGACTTACACAAGAAATAGAAATACTATGGGAGTCGGTGGTTACAGGTTGTTAGCATTTTTCAAAACATCATCTGCTGTGGTCAACGGAAGAAATCAATTCATATAAAGGTTTGTGACGAGAAGGAAGAGTAAATGATGACAAAATTTTCAGTTTTGTGTGAACTATCCCTTTAAAAGGACTAAATTGCTGCCATATGATTGGCTGATTAGATATATTATCTACAGTGGCCATAATTGAATACAATTTAAATAAATGCATTATTAAAATATATTAATATTAATAACATTTCATTCATTCATTTTCCTTTGGCTTAGTCTTTTTATTCATCAGGGGTCGCCACAGCGGAATGAACCACCAACTTATCCAGCATATGTTTTACACAGCGTATGCCCTTCCAGCTGCAACCCAGTACTGGGAAACACCCATACACTCTCATTCAAACAAATACACTATGACCAAGTTTATTCAATTCCCCTATAGCGCATGTGTTTGGACTGTGGGGGAAACCGGAGCACCTGGTGGAAACCCACACCAACACAGGGAGAACATGCAAACTCCACATAGAAATGCCAACTGACCCAGCTGGGACTCGAACCAGCGACCTTCTTGCTGTGAGGTGACAGTGCTGACCACTGAGCCACTGCGCTGCCCAAAATACATTTAATAAAAACTAATTTGACTTGCACTGTAAAAAAATTCAGGGTTATTTGTAACCCAACATTGGGTAAAATCCAGACAAACCCGTTGTTCAATTCAATTCAAATTACATTTTTTAACCCAACTCTTGGGTTTGTCCACATTTGACTCCATTTTGGGTTAAAACCACCTATAAAATTTGTAGTGTGTACATAATAATGATAACTGATGTCATTATTTGATCACAACCGCCAAACATGTTGTATGGTATTGGAAAAAATGAGTGTCGTCGCCAATCTACTGTATATTTTATAAGTAATTCCTAATGGTCTTAGAGGTGGAGGGAACCTTCCCACACACACACTTTCACAAACAGAGTTTCCAGAGCCTTCAGATTGGGTCGTCTGCCCATTGTTTGAAACAGGAAATAGGTCATGCAGTGTGAACAGCTGGGGGTGGACACGGGTAAACGTGTGTGTGTGTGTGTGTGTGTGTGTGTGTGTGTGTGTGTGTGTGTGTGTGTCTGTGTGTGTGTGTGTGTGTGTGTGTGTGTGTGTGTGTGTGTGTGTGTGTGTGTGTGTGTGTGTGTGTGTGTGTGTGTGTGTGTGTGTGTGTGTGTGTGTGAAGGAACTGCTCCTCTGCCCATTCTCTAGATGCTATCACAATTAGGCATGTAAAAATAAAGGTTCCTCAGTGATATGCTTTGCCATTTATGAACCTTTACTTTTCATCAAGAACTTCCGCACTTGTTCTAGAGTTGACTATTTTATAATTCTTAATTGTTCACCCAAAATTGAATATTTAGTCACTATTTACTTAACCTCAAATTATTGCAAACCTTTATCTGCTTCTTTATTCTGTTGAACACAAAAGAAAATATTTTGAAGAAAGCTAAAAACCTGTAACCATTGACTTCCATAGTAGGCATGGGACGATAACCATTTTCGAGGTATACCACGGTTTGGAAAGTCAAGGTTTTAAAACCATCAAAATCTTCTGCAATACCATTCCTAAGGTATTTGCACTATTTTTGTTTTGTTTTGTTTTTTAGGAAAATCTTCAGCAGAAAACGTATCTAAAGATGACGATTTTTTTTATTTTATTTATAACAATTTTTATAAGTACAAAACAACAAAATCAAACTCAAAACATTGAAAAGTAAGAGTAAAATTGTCCATGAATCATAAGCGTTCTACTTTAAACTCTTAAAAAGATAAGCAAGAGGCCCCAGATTTTTTCACATTTTTTAGAAGCATCTGCTCTAGCAAAACGAATTCTTTCAAGCTTAAGAGCAGCAACCATTTCAGTCAGCCATTTATGAAAAGTAGGTGGTAAAGTGGACTTCCAATCCATCAAGATCACTGTTTAGCCACCACCATACCAAACATAATAGATATTTGCTGATTATGTGACCATGCTAACACAGGGTCAGAGCATCCAAACAGGGCTAATTCAATATCTGGGCTAATGTTTTCTCCTAAAACATTTATATAAAACTGAAAAATATTTTTCCAAAAATCAGAGATCTCAGGGAAAATCCAAAAAGTATGAGCACACGTTCCCTCTGAGATCTTGCATCTGTCACATAACAGGGAAACTGATGGAAAAATATTATTGAGTTTAGTTTCGTTATAATGTAGCCTATGGACCACTTTAAACTGTATGAGTTGTAATCTTGCATTAATAGAACAGGTATGAATTCGCTTCAGCCCCTCTTCCCAGGTATCATTTGTAAAGATGCTGTTTTAAATTGCAAACAATTTGTTTTTGAAACAAATGAAGACAGCAGAGGTCAATAATTATTTAACCTGACATGTTAATTCTTCCAAAATATTTTAAATGTTTCTCAAACTAAAATATATTGTGTTCAAAAGGGAAAAAAGTTGTTGTTTTTAACCCAGACAAAAAAAAAGATATATTTAGAGCAGTAATCATAACACCGTGATACCGTGAAACCGTGAAATTTTTATACAAGGTTATCATACTGTCAGAATATTTTACCGGCCCATGCCTATTCCATAGGAGGAAAAAACAAATACACTCTCAGAGATAAAGGTACAGGAGGTACAAGGTACAGTCACTGGGGCGGTACCTTTTCCAAAGATACACATTTGTACTTAAAATGTCAGTAATGGTACCTCAAAGGTAAATTTTGGGTACTAAAAGACACCTTTGAGGTACGGGTCACCTTTATCAGGCTTACGTTTACATTGCCAAAAGGGTACCAATGATGGGCGTGGTGTATGACAGAAAGTTTCAGTCGACGTTCACATATCATATGAGAAGCACTTCTCACAAAACAGAGGCTTTATACACATTAATACTTGTGTATAAATGTTCATTACTAACCTTTCTATCAACATGATTTGATTATAACTGCAGATCAATGCAAAATAGCCTACTGTAACGTCTGCAATTATAGAAAATAATTAATAAATGCAACATATATATACACATACAGACCCTTGCAGTCTCCAATATGTTACCAATTACAGATAAACTACACACAGCAGACATTTAGTCCTTATTTGGGATTAAAAACAACACGAAATACAGCCCACAGTCAGAGCAAACCTCTCATCTGTGTCTTTAATCTTCACCAGCACATGTAACCTCTGTTAGAGAGTAATTCCGTCATTCCCAGTTCATAATAGTCCAAAAGGTGATGATTTTAATTAAACATGGCAGTTTGTTCATGGTTTAGCTTGCTGAAAGAATCATTTGCTCCTTTGTATTTTCCGGCTTCTCCTTTGTTTTTCACGCTTCACTCTGGCGTTTGCCTGTTTCTGAAAGGATCGGATGTCAGAAGCACTTCAATAATCTCACGCACGTTATTTTCGTCAGCTCAAAAAATTCGTTATTTCAAATACAGACGCACACACGAGCGATCGCAAGCTCTCTGGAGAAAGTGAAACCGCTTGCACTTTTAGACGACCTCGTAAAACAAAAACAGGACATAGCAGATTTTGTTCTTCTTGGCTTTGTGGCTGTTCATCAAGACGACAACAAGTTTGTTTGAGCTCGAGTCGACCATGGCTCATTATTATATGTACAGTTGAAGTCAGAATTATTAGCCCCCTTGAATTATTAGCCCCCCTGTTTATTTCTGTTTAACAGAGGGAAGATTTCTTCAACAGATTTCTAAACATAATAGTTTTAATAACTCATCTCTAATAACTGATTTATTTTATCTTTGCCATGATGACAGTAAATAATATTTGACTAGATATTTTCCAAGACACTTCTATACAGCTTAAAGTGACATTTAAAGGCTTAACTAGGTTAATTAGGTTAACTAGGCAGGTTAGGGTAAATAGGCAAGTTATTGTATAACGATGGTTTCTTCTGTAGACTATCGGAAAAATAAATAGCTTAAAGGGGCTAATAATTTTGACCTTAAAATGGAGTTTAAAAAATTAAAAACTGCTTTTATTCTAGCCGAAATAAAACAAATAAGACTTTCTCCACAAGAAAAAATATTATCAGACATACTGTGAAAATTTCCTTGCTCTGTTAAACATCATTTGGGAAATATTTACAAAAGAAAAAAAAATCAAAGGGGTGCTAATAATTCTGACTTCAACTGTATATAGTATTATGATGTAATGTCTTGGCTGTGTACTGTATTTTAAAACGGTGGTTACTTTGTTTTTATTCTCCTGGCTTGTGTATGCACTAGTGACGTTTCTCTGTAAACCAATAGCGTTCAGCTGCGAGTCTAGCTCTGCCTTTTGGTATTTTTTTGTCGTGCTAGGTACCCTTATGAAAGGGTATCCAAAAAATGGTTCACTTTTTGGTATCTTTTGACAGTGGAAACGGCCATAAAAGCGTACCGAACCATACTGTACCACCCAGTGGAAACGGGCCATTACAAATGTGTACTTTTTGAAAAGCTGCTGCCCCAGTGACAGCTCCTGTACCTTTATTTCTGAGAGTGTAAGTCAATGGTTACAGCTTTCTTCAAAATATCTTCTTTTGTGTTCAAACTCAAAGGTTTGAAACCACTAAATGGTGAGCAAATGATGACAGAACTTTCATTTTTGAGCGAACAATCCCTTTTAAAGGTGAAATGTCATTTGTTTTAAAGTTAAAATACATTATTGAGCCACTCCATTCTCTTTTTCTAACACCGTTCCAGAGTCAAACTAGTTGAAGTATTAATATTTCTCAGATTTCAGGTCGTTCTTTCTGCTCTTGAGGTGTTTGTAGTCAGAATGGGGTCAGTCTAACAGAGCAGCAGTGTGTTCTGGGTAATCCTGCAGGGAGACTGAAACCCACACAGACGTCTCTTTCGGTATGCCATCAGACAGGTATATGATACTGATACCTGTCGCCAGATCAGGCTGAAAACAGGATGCCTATGTGTATGTATGTATATATGTGTGTGTGTGTGTGTTTGTTCCACACACATATATATATATATATATATATATATACAGAAAATTCCCCTCTCTACACCTCTCCATCCTGGCTGGTCACCATGGCAACAGAGCATTTTCATGTGTCGTCTCCATTCTATCGTCCCTAATTAAAATGGGTCTGGTTTGGGTGTAAAGCCGGCGTCTCTATGTTTTGCGCAGACATGCGTGTCTGTGTATGCAGATGTTTAAAAAGCCACTAAGGAAAAGTATATGAGGCAAGTTTGCTGCATTAAAACTGCATACACAAACAGATGGGGAAACATATTACATAACAGTTCTGAGGACTGTTAGCCTACTTGTGTAAAGCACCAATTGCAGGTTAGGTTCTCTCAGGAACAGACGAACAGAAACACCTCCAGTCTGAGAAATCCATCCATTGAAAAATAAAACGTTTTATTTCAATCAGTCACGTAGATTTATGTTATTAATTAGGCTTACATCTAACATTTCATTTCACATTGAATCTCCTGTCCTGCAAAAAATGATGTATTTTCATTCATTCATTCATTTTCTTTCAGCTTAGTCTCTTCATTCATCAGGGGTTGCCACATTAGATTGAACCGCCAACTTATCCAGCTTATGTCTTTTGTCTTGTTTCAATAATAAGTACAAAATTACGTGAGTTTTTTCTTAAAACAAGCGTAATAATCTGCCAATGGGGTATGCAAAATAATCCTGTTTTCACTTTGAAATAAGATTATTTTGCTTGTTCATTCGGCTTAGTCCCTTTATTAATCTGGGGTCACCACAGCAGAATGAACCACCAACTTGTCCATCATCTGTTTTACACAGCGGATGCCCTTCCAGCTGCAACCTAGTACTGGGAAACACCCATACACACTCATTCACACATATACACTAAGGCCATTGTATTCAATTCACCTATACCACATGTGTTTGGACTGTGGGCGAAACCGGAGCACCCAAAGGAAACCCACGCCAGCACGGGGAGAACATGCAAACTCCACACAGAAATGCCAACTGACCCAGCCGGGACTCGAACCAGCGACCTTCTTCCCGTGAGGCAACAATGCCAACCACTGAGCCACTGTGTCACCCTACTTTGCTTGTTATAAGGAAAAACTCATGTAAATTTGACTCATTATTTCTGAAACAAGACAAAAATTTTCACTTGTCTAGAAAATGCTTCTTGATTTAAGACTTTTTAGATATCTGGACTTGGAAAAAAAACAAAAACATTTTTATTTATTTGTACAGAAGCTTTATGCAACATTTTTTCCGTCCTTTTTTGCAGTAAATACATGCGACTATAATTAGATTATATAGAAAGGCTTATAATTAGGGTTATATGTTTAAAGATATCTGTAAGAAAGTATAAATATATAGTAAGTGTTTTCAATCATCAAAATCAATGCACAACAATTGTTTTAGATTGTTCTCTGAGAAATAATTGACCATTTTTTTTTTTATACATTTTCACCATTATTAACAGAGGACAAACCTAAAAATATTATCAGGCATATTTAGAGCAAGAAAAATATGAATATGATGAATAATATTAATATAAGCATATCATTGTATATAACTATGTTCTGCCTCTATAATTCAGTTTAACTAGTTTTAAATGGTTAGAAAATATGTTTGTAATCATATACCATAGTATACAATTTAGCATGATCACTTTAATACTTCTTAATGGTCTGAAAATGAACACTGTAAAAAGCCATTAGTTGAATTTACTTAGGGGTGACACGGTGGCGCAGTGGTTAGTGCTGTTGCCTCATAACAAGAAGGTCGCTGGTTTGAGCCTCAGCTGGGTCAGTTGGCATTTTCTGTGTGGAGTTTGCATGTTCTCCCCGTATTGGTGTGGGTTTTCGTCCGGGTGCTCTGGTTTTCCCCACAGTCCAGTGACATGTGGTATAGGTGAATTGGGTAAGCTAAAATTGTCCGCAGTGTGTATGTGTGTGAATGACAGTGTATGGGCGTTTCCCAGTGTTGGGTTGCGGCTGGAAGGGCATCCGCTGGGTAAAACATATGCTGGATAAGTTGGCGGTTCATTCTGCTGTGGTGACCCCTAAATAAAAAGGGACTAAGCTGGAAAGAAAATAAATTAATTTATTATAATAATTAATTATAAACATTAAGTTAACTTCACAGTCCAAGTTACATCAGGTTAATCACTTAAGCTATGGCTCAAAGTCAGATCGTCTTTTTCTGAAGTTTATTAAACTAACAACTTGCGTTTTACAGTGTATTGTAATGTTTTAACGTGATGTGCTAAATGACAATGGAACATTATTATACTTGATAATAACAAAAACTTACATCATTTTCACATTTAATAAAAAAAATAATGTATCTGTGAATATGCGTTAAATAATTGCTATAAATTTAACTTCACGATCTTGTCTTTATCTCATATATATATATATATATATATATATATATATATATATATATATATATATATATATATATATATATATATATATTTGGCCCATACTGTATATACTTACATTTCCAAATATATTCTGTACAAAGATGTGCTTTTATCTGACAGGTAAGCAAAGTACAAATGACAGAGTTCATAGTTTGTCTATACAACAACACCTAAGGGCACCTTTGACATCCTAATAGTGAAGTGCAAGGCCACGCTTGAGTTTTTAACGCCTCGAGAGTGAGAATGGCTTGAACTTTAGGCAGTGTTGTTATATGAGATGCAACTGTAGACCCATCCCAGAAGAAAACATTGCTGCTGCTGGAAGCTGTTCATAAAAACGTAAAGTAGGGCTGCACGATGCTAGAAAAATCTGACATATTTTCTTTTTATATTCTCAGTGATTTTATATATATATATATATATATATATATATATATATATATATATATATATATATATAAATTTATATATATATATATATATATAATATAGACATCAGTCTGGGAAAATGTGAAGAAAACTATAACTGTGCAGGTTTGTACGCGTCTTGTCCCTTGCCTCACACACACTGTAGTTGAACTCGTCCATTCACACGTTGCTCTCGCACCTCTCTCCCTGTGACTCCCAGGTCTTCACACTGGGTTTCTCCTCACACGCTTGTCATTATCCCGCTTTTCACACGTACTGAAGTCCACCACACACTCCAGAGACACACAGAAACTTTCAATAGCTCACCAAAGACTGATACTGCAATGCTCATTACTGTCAATACTCGGCATGAAACAAGCAAAACTGGGTCCTGCTTTATATTAGGTGGATTTATCTACTATATTCTTGCATCAGAAAATAAATACAATGTGTTCAAAATGTATTGCAGAACACTTCATGTGGGATACAGGAAGTGTTTGGGACAGGTTTGGTGGTATGTGTAGGTTTAAGCAAACCAGGCGCTTTACTGATATGTACCCCTATATACATTTCTGGAGATCACAAAATATATCCCAGGAGGTACATTTTATTGCAGTTTTTGTTTTCACAAAATCCACCAGAGGCCGCTGTGTATGCTTTTTCAGATCTCAAATTTCTCTTGCGAGTGCCATTCACGCCTGCTCTTCTTTCATAAATCCACCAGAGGCCGCTGTCGACTGACTGACTTAATGATCAACCAACCGATTCCCCCCACCCACCCCTTCCTTAAATCCAACCGATAGTGTTTTCAAAAGCACGATAAACCTGCCCACCGCTTTCCCTAAACCCAACCGATAGTGTTTTCAAAAGCAATCCAAAAAAATAAAAGCCCTTGCGGCCGCCTGATTTTTACCACATTTACAGATCTTATTATCTTCTCAACCTGTTTTTTTATTTTTAATTTTTGCCTTTTGTTTTACCTGCTTTCTGGAACCATTCTTCACCGGACTCAAACCCCATCATCGCGGACAACTCTGCTCCACATCCCAAGTCCGCTGATGTATGCAAACTGGTAACAGTGGTAAAGCCGTCCACATAAAGGTAAGCGGTCAGCTGATAGCGCAAAAAGAAACAGAAGCCGTCATACTGCATCGTAGCATCCATTTTAAAGACGACATCCAGCCATACGTACCTCTGGCTACATAATTCGAGCTCTCCAGAAATGTATACGGGGGTACGCTTTCACAATGAGCCTGTGTTGGGTTTAAAGGTGGGTTACGGTGTAAAGGATGGTCAACAGCGTAATTAAAGATGTAATTACAGAAATGAATTACAGTTGTAATTACATGCAGGTATTTAATCAATCATAAATGCAATGTAATACATGTATTTACACAATAAGTACATTGTAACAAATGAATAATTTTAGTGTATGTACATATTAGGCCACCTAATATAAAGTGGGAGCCAAAACTGTTCTTGAAATGAGAAGACATACAGTACATAAATATTATAAAATACATCAATGAAGTTTAGCAGTAAATTCTTAAAAATAACAATGCATTTAAAAAAGACATTAAATTACAATAAAAAAAAACTGGCAGCAGTGGTTGAAAACCGTGGTAGAAACTGTAAAAATGTTATGGTAAACTACTGTATTTATTAATTTATTTGTTATAATGTCAAATAAAAGTAAAGTTTGGTGCATTAATCTTGTTAATAATATCATTCAGAAGATCATGATTCACACTCGTTAAATAATTATTTTGGTCACGCTTTATTATGATGGTACGTTTGTTGAATTTAAGTTACATTGTATCTATGCCAACTAATTCTCGTTAGTTTATAAGTAGACTGTTAGGTTGGGGTTAGGGTTAGTGTAAGTTGGCATGTACTTGTAAAGTTTCTTCTAGTCAGTTAAATGTCTGTTGAAGGATTGTTAAATGTCAGTATCAGCAGATATTAAGCAGAAAGTCTACTAATACTCAAATGAACCATCAAAATAAAGTGTTACCATTATTTTAAATAGCTTTATTTTACATTCTTAGGAGATACAAAACACAGACGTTTTGGCTCAGTGCCTTCCTCAGTGCATGACACAATCTTCTCACTCCAGCCTCTTATTCCACAGTCAATCACATTACGTCATCCGTTAGACAACTACTAAATAGTTAAAAACAATCTCATTTTTGTTTCAATATAGCTAACAACACAAGGGATATTTCCTGCACCTGTAAAAGCATTATCTCCATTGTAGCATTGTAGAAAATAACATTTGAATTATCATCGTTTACTTATTCAACTGATACAATGAAATTCCGACCGTCCAAAACATTAAAAACACATTTTTTGTTTCATTATACACTCAAAATCCATGATTCACAATGTATACAAAAAAACATTAAAGAAACACCGAAAGATCCAATTCCTCCTTTATTCCTCTTGGTTTAGGTGTTTTTAATTTATGAATCCAGAACTCTTCTCTCTTCATTTTTTATTCAGATTACCTCCACTATGTGACTCATATATTTCCTCAATTCCTATACGTTCTAGTTGTTTAATGTCATGTCCGAATTCAATAAAGTGTCTTGCTACTGCCAAAGTTTTAATGTTAAAAAAATTGTTATAATGTTAAAAGCAACCCAGTCTCATTCTGATTATGTACCCCTATATACATTTCTGGAGAGCGCCAAATACGTTGCAGGAGCAAGTTTTTTTTTTGCAGTTTTTGTTTTCGCAACTCCGCCAGAGGCAGTTGTGTACACTTTTTCAGATCTTACATTTTTCTAGCGAATGTTATTCTTGCCTGTTCTATTCGAGTAAATCCACCAGAGGCTGCTATCGACTGACTGACTGACCCTCCTCCTTCCCTAAGCCCAACCAATAGTATTTTTAAAAGCCCTGATTAACAAGACCACCCACTTCCCCAAACCCAACCTACTGTGTTTCCAAAAGCAATCCAGAAAAAGAAAAGCCCCCTGATTTTTACAGCCTGATCTCGCGAGGAAACGCAAGTATTTTACGTTCTGTCAGTTAATGGCTAATTCGTACAAATTCTTACGCGTTCAGTCCTACGAAATTGTAGGATTTTAAAAAGGAGTCGTGGCACCCAACCCCACCCCTAACCCCAACCGTCATTAGATGATGAACAAATCGTAGTAAATTGTATGCATTAGATTGTACGAATTCATATGAATTAGCCACTAAATCGAAAAGTTACAAATTGCGTTGGATTTTTACCATGTTTTCAGATTTTACCACATTCTCACCCTGTTATTTACTTGTTTATTTATTTTTTTTGGCTTCTGTTTTTGTCTTACCTGCTTTTTTGGAATTGTTCTTTGCCAGACTCGAACCCCGTCGCCACCATGGTCAACTCCTCTCTGGATCTCAAGTCCACCAACGTATGCGGTGAGCCCATTGACAAACTGGTAACAGTGGTAAAGCCGTCCATATGGAGGTAAGCGGTCAGCTTGTAAGTACTTAAAGGAACGGCGTCATACCGCCCCATAGCGTTCATTTTAAAGACGAAATGCAGCCATACATACTTCTGGCTACATAATTTGTGATCACCAGAAATGTATATAGGGCTATGTTTTCAGAATGAGCCTATAAGGGTTGAAAGTACTAACATTTACTTACACTCAAGTGGTTTACTCATCCTCCAAACCTGTTTGAGTTTCTTCTGTTGAACACAAAGGAAGATATTCTGAAGAATGTTGGAAAAAACTTCTATAGGAACAAAAATATTATGGAAGTCAATGACTCTTCAGTATATCTTCTTTGTGTTCAACAGAAGAAACTCAAACAGGTTTGGAGGATGAGTAAATGATGACAGCCGTTTTATTTAATTTGGGTAAACTATCCCTTCAAGTAGCCTAGATTTCTCACACCACGCAGATGAGGACGATACTATCAACTACTTACGGTTTATTTGCCATTTTAAGCATGTCACAGCAGGATTTTGGCTCCTTTTCCAGTAGCTCTTGTCTCAAATCTCCTCACACTTTCTCCCTGCAAGCTTTTCAAGTCTCACACTTTTCCTTCATGCCCTTCCTGATGCAGCTAATGGTTTACAGCGAGAAGACAAGTGCTTGCATTAGCATGACAAGACCCTGAGTGAATGTGCAATCCTTGAGCCAAATAACACGCCAATCCACATAGGTGTGATGAAGAGGGCTCCGCGGACACATTAGCATCGGAATTAAAGAGGGAAAAAAGCTCCCCATGCGTGGTTTCATCTTACGTTTTTAAGGTTGTGACAGCTTATTTGAAGCTATAGTTAGTGGTTGCTGTGGTCTGTTTTTTTTTAAACAGAAAGAGCTGATCTAAGCGCTAATAAGAGTTCTAATTAAACCATTTTTAGAGTAAATATAGCTTAAAAAGGTTCAGCTGAGAAGCTATATCATGTGCATGTAGTCAGCTTTGTTTTCAGAGTAACTTGAATTATGTTTGTTCTTACCTGGAAAATTGTTTTATCTGTTTTAAAGGAATTTACTGGTGTTGTGAAGACTAATATTGACTTTACAAAAATTACTGCAGTGGTACCATGGTTATGGAATCAAATAGTATGTGATAAATATTAGGGTTGCACTGTTTACCGGTACTATGGTAGTATCGCAATACTATGGGTCCAAAATTCTGGCGGTGCCACTGTACTTTGTAAACAGTAGTATTGTCATTAACGATCTATCAATAGATTATGTTGCATGTGGAAAAGTCGCTAAACTGCTCACACGTTTGTGCAATAAAAGACCATTTTTCAAATAATAATAATAATAATAATTCCTTACATTTATATAGCGCTTTTCTGGGCACTCAAAGCGCTTTACACATAGGGGGGAATCTCCTCATCCACCACCAGTGTGCAGCATCCACCTGGATGATGCGACGGCAGCCAGACCGCACACCAGCTGATTGGTGGAGAGGAGACAGAGTGATTAAGCCAATTATGATATGGGGATGGTTAGGAATTCACATGATGCACAGAGGCCAGTGGGCAGATTTGGCCAGGATGCCCGGGTTAAACCACTACTTATTTTCGAAGGAGATTCTGGGAATTTTAATGACCAGAGAGAGTCAGGACCCATTAGGACCCACACAGACCGCAGGTTGGGCGCCCCCCTGCTGGCCTCACTAACACCACTTCCGGCAGCAACCTAGCTTTCCCATGTGGTCTCCCATCCAGGTACTGACCGGGCGCCTGCTTAGCTTCAGTGGGCGACCATGTGAGAGTTGCAGAGAGCTAGCTGCCGGCCAGAATAATTTAAATAGTCTGTCGAGCCCTTTAGGGTTGCAAAACTGTAGAATTCACATGTTTAGCCTATTGCACATTTTCTGACGCTTCAGTTTGAACACACATCTAAATCAGTTCATTTCTGTTTCTGTAAATTAGGCATTGGACGATAACCGTTTTAAAGGTTTACCTCGTGGTTTGGAAAAGTCAAGGTTTTAAAACCGCCAGCGTTTTCTGTAATACTGTTCCTAAGGTATGTGCAAGATTTTTTTATTTACTTTTTTGTTTTTTAGGACAACAGTATTGTATCTGCAGCAGAAAAGATATCTAAAGATGCCGTTTTAAATTGTAAAGAAATTTGTGTTTTGAAACTAATGAAGACAGCAGAAGTCAAAGATTAATTTGAATTATTTAGCCTGACATGTTTACTGCTCCAAAATATTTTAAACCTTTCAAAAAATAAAATATATTGTGTTCAAAGGGGAATTTTTTTGTTTTTGTTTTTTTACTCAGACATTTAAAAAGTATATATTTTAGTGCAGTAATCACAATACCGTGATACCGTGAAACCATATTTTTATCTAAGCTTATCATACCGTCAGAATCCCATGCCTACTGTCAATATGATTTAGTAGCTACAACAACCGCAACAATCTCTTAAAAAGAATGACTCACAAAGTGAAATTTTGAATTACTTTGGATTCTTACCTGATAAGACTAAAAAAACAACAATAGATGAAAAACAGGAAACACTGAAAGTACAGTATTTTTGACCACTTCATATAGCCAAATTTTGTTGAAATGCTCTTTTTGTAACGAATTTCGTTCAGTATAATTTGTATCTTTATTTTAATGAATTTTTGTTGGTCAGATATCCAAAAAATCCATAAAATGAACAAAAAGAACAAATGCATTTTAGGTGGTGATGTGCAATTTTTTTTTCAATAATAAGGGAATTATGAATTCAATTCACGTAGGCCTATTATAACATACAAAATATAGTATTTCTGACAATTTGAGTTATGAATTACAGTATCGCAATACTACTTGGCGTCACAATACTTCAGCTGTTATAGTATCGTAATGTGAATTAATGCTATCACGACAACCCTAATACATGTATAACAGGCTAGTGAAATAATAATTGTAAACACTCAAAATATATATGGTAATCCATTTATTTATGGTTATGAATTTCCAGCAGCGTCAGATAAACAGCAGTGACAGACATGATGGACGCAGATCTCACGTAACGTTTGTGAGAAATACTACAATAAGAACTTTACCAATGATTATTTGATGTATTTGTCGTGGAGTTGCAACGATGAGTCACACAATGTCATTACAAAGTTCATGCACGCACACACACAAACTCACACACAGCTGACACACACACATAGTGCGTGCATTTAAGTTTGCACAGTTTTTGCACTTAAATGTGACAGGATACACATTAATATCCACTGCTGTATGGATAGCCGTTATGTTAATGTACAAAATAAACCTGATTTATCGTCCACAAACTAGGATTGAAGCGTCTTCTTTTCTAATTGTACTGACATGCAGCTGTGCTGATGAAATAAAGATGGTAAAATCGCTGTAATTCATTACAAACCTGCACTGTTTTAAAACGTTTTAAATTTTATAAAACTCTTCTTCATCACATTTGATGATGATTGATGATCACAGAGAGCTGAACAGATCTTTTAATCCCGTTTGCTTTGCGCACGTCCTGTCTTGTTGATATGATTATATGCATTACTACGGAGACATATTAATACGTGGCTGTCAATCAATTCGGTGGGCAAGGAAACCGAACTCCTACGTCACTGTCGGCCTCAAAATAAGAGGGATTTGGATCCTTTTTTAACGTCAGGAAATTAAAAAAAAAAAAAAAAAAGAGACTTTTTGTATTTATATCACCCCAATATGACTGTGGACACACTATACCTACACACAGTTCTGTCCAAACAGCTTACAAAAGATGATTTTCATCATAGGTGCCCTTTAAATATGCCTAAATGAAAAAACTAATTACAGAAAACTGTTAATTTATGGATATTTTTACAGTAATATATTTACTACATGGCACTTCCAATTACGTCATGGTCTTTCCCATAATTTCCCCACCAATCATCATTATTGAAAAAAGATTTTTGTAGGTAGGCTAGTACTGTATATAGTCCTTTAATTTCCATGACTGTCCTAGAGACTGTTTAACAAGGGACATCACACTTTAAAAATTCCCTGACATTTACAAGTCTCCATCGGACAATACTCTATCCAAAACAGTTTAATAGATAAGGCTTGCAAAGCAATAGATATTTGACTTTTCTCAAGGTCACTAATCAAGATGGAGCACTGACATTTTGTCAAAAGGTAAATGTCAATTTAAGGGGTTTTCTGAAGCATAATTACAAAACAACAAACAGTATCATAATTTCTTCAATGGAAACAAATGCTTCACAATACCTGCTCAAAGAATTAGACGGACAATGTATGAGTGGGCTAAAGTTGGTTTTATATTCGCACATTCAGACTTCCTTCTTATTAATATAATTTCAGAAAAGTTTTTTACACACAGAAATCATATTAGCAGCCTAATTAGCGACTATTAAAGTACAACATTGTTCACAGTCAATTAAATAGTGTTGTTTTGAAGTCATGCAATGGGCAACGCAGTGGCGCAGTAGGTAGTGCTGTTGCCTCACAGCAAGAACGTCGCTGGGTCGCAGGTTCGAACCTCGGCTGGGCTGGGTCAGTTGGCGTTCCTGTGTGGAGTTTGCATGTTCTCCCTGCGTTTGCGTGGGTTTCCTCCGGGTGCTCCG
Source organism: Danio kyathit (assembly GCA_903798195.1). NCBI lineage: Eukaryota > Metazoa > Chordata > Actinopteri > Cypriniformes > Danionidae > Danio > Danio kyathit. Next base: position 80,181,767 of record LR812523.1, on the reverse strand, counting down.
GTTTCCCCCACAGTCCAAAGACATGCAGTACAGGTGAATTGGGTAAGCTAAATTGTCCATAGTGTATGAGTGTGAATGTGTGTGTGGAAGTTCCCAGAGATGGGTTGCGGCTGGAAGTGGAAGGGCATCCGCTGCGTAAAATCGTGCTGGATAAGTTGGCGGTTCATTCCGCTGTGGCGACCCCGCAAGGGACAAAGCCGACAAGAAAATGAATGAATGAATGAATGAAGTCATGCAATCTCAGACTGAATATTCAAAGTAGCATGGTAAACAATATAGTTACCGTGTCACTGTTCAAAATTGAACGAACATGCAAATATAAAACCAACTTTACCTCAATCAAAAACATGACAGTACACTCATCAAGACCAGTGTTGTAAGTTTCTTTAAAAAAACACTAAGGTCGCACTTTATTATGATGGTACGTTTGTTGAATTAAGTTACATTGCATCTACATGCCAACTAATTCTCGTTAGATTATAAGTAGACTGGTTGGGGTTAGGGTTAGTGTAAGTTGACATGTACTTGTGAAGTTTCTTCTAGTGTGTTAAATGTCTGTTGAAGGAGCAGTATCAGCAGATATTAAGCAGAAGGTCTACTAATACTCAAATGGACCATCAAAATAAAGTGTTACCAAAACTAATTAAAAATGACATCATTAAAATTGTATTTATATTACATTTCAATTACTGTGTCTGAAAAAACTCAGTTACTCAATAAGTTATTAAATTACTTAATTTACACAACTTAAAGTTCAATGCATAAATGCACTACATAAATCTTAATTTCGCATAGGCAAGAGAAATTAAACTCTTGTTAGCTTTTTTAAAACCTGTTAGCTTTATTTAAAAAAAACACTTTAAGAATTATAAAATGTGTTTCAAAGTGATGACACAATATTTCACACATACCATATATTGACACAAATTTATGACTTTCTGTTCATAGTTTCTTGACAGGGCTTAACCAATAAGCAAGGTAAGCAGTCGCTTAGGGCCTCGGAGAAATAGGGGACCCCGACCAATATAGCTCTTTTATAATTGTTCTATCATATGTTGTAAAATCTGTCTTTAACCATTAAGATTTTGAGGTTATTACTTCTTTTCTAAACCGGGGCCCCTCATGAATAGTGGCTCCTTCCCTTACTGCACATGCGAATATTAAAATCTAATCACAAATCACAAGTATGGCTAATTAACTGTACATGGTTTGTGAGCTTGTTTTTTTATTTGCGAATTTATTGTATTTAAATTTACAAATAAGAAGGTTCCACTTGAATATATATTTTTAACATGCAGTTTATTTACAAAATAAAACCATCTACAAAAAATATCTACAGAGAAAGAGTGTTTTGAGTTTCAATGCTAGGGCCCATACCTGGAGTTGCTCACCCCTGTTTCTTGAGCATGTTCAATTTACTTGATACTCTGCTTCTCAATGTTGAATTTATGCACAGTATTTAAAGATACACATTGTAAATAACTGTAATTAAATTACCTGGAATGAAAAGTAATCCCTTACTTTAATTTTTCTGCGGAAAAGTAATCTAATTACAATGCTTTGTGACTAATTACACCCAACACAGATTCAAGACTGTCTTTTATTTAATCCCGGTTTGGTGAATTGGCCTATAGTGGAGGGGTGTTCATGGAGGAGGTGCTTTTGGAAGGAGGAGACTGGAGATCTGCTCCTCCAGTCGCATTGACCAGCTCACATTAACTGCGAGCGGCTGGAGTCTCAACGCCTCGCTCCAACTTCCAGGATTTGCCGAGATTTTTTTTCTTCTCATCGCAAAGCCGCACGTTTCGTTTTTTGTCTATTTTGACGAACTCCTCCTGCATTCTCCATCGGATAAACACTGCGATGTTCGCTCGCTGACCTGTCGTGTATGATCGCATCCTTGCATCGCTTTTATTTCGCAGGAGATATTTATTTTTTAAAGATACAAAGGACGCGGTGGATTGACGGAAATCAGAGGATTTGCTCGTCGGATAGAGGACGTCGATTGTAAACGCCAGCAAGAACGCGAACATTTATCCTCGCACTCGTGGCCTGTCGGATATGTTTTATTAGGTGGATTTTAATTCCATCCCATTTGAGAGTGGAAAATTAGGACAAGTCGACCTACACCCCTCACAAAGGGGTTCCGCGCAGCCGAGCGTATACGGCATGTTGTTGCTCCGTATGTTTTCGGCAAAACTGGCACATGTTTGCGTGTAGCTCTCTTTTATTTTGAGGGATTTGGTTTTGTGTTTCTCAAGTAGACTTTACATACACGGACAGTGTTTTGCTAGCAACACAGAAAGTTATAAAACTCTACATTTTATATGTAGCTCTTTATTAGTGTGTATGCTGTAACATTGTTACTTGTGTAACTTGTAGCTAGTTTGTTTTATTCTCCAACTTAATTTTAGTTTTGTATTAACATTTTTTTCTCTTATAACTTGGTGGCTGATCTAAATACTGCGACGACTTTCCCCGATTGTTCATTCCTGATGGGTACAACAAGACCCAGCTGACGACTCTTGAACCTTTACACTGTTTACTCACCTTTGTAAACATTCACAAGTAAAAAAACACTCGTGATTCCGCAATGGAGCTCTTCTCCAGGAATGTGGCCGCGTTTTGGATTATCCTGCTGGAGTTCCTGCTCGGATCAGTGGCGGAGGAAGGTAATTCACTCATTTTATTACACCAACTACCTGTTGGCTGCTTATAGAGATTGAGGTAAAATTGATTTTATATTCACACATTCAGACTTTCTCCTTAATGATATATTTTCAGAGAAGTATTATTTGCAAATTCTAAATAGTGGGATCATATTAGCAGCCAATAGTTCTCAAAGCAAGTCAATTAAACAGTGCTAATATTGTTTTAAGTCATATTTAAATGTGATTTCAGACCGAATATTCAAAGTACCATGGTAAACAATAGAGAGGATGTCACAAGTTGTCACTGAACGAATGTGCGAATATAAAATCAGCTTTACCTAGCATACTAAGCGTTATAACAACATTAGATGTTAACCAAAGCTCTATAAAAGAGTAGTCATGTTATTTTTATTCTCTGTGCAAAGTTTTGACTGCCTCTTTTGTTTTAGAAGTGAGCAGTCCAGGGTTATGTCTGGATTTATTACACATGGTCTGGTCAATTACTTTGTGTCCAGGGGCACACTGTGTGAGACTTGAGTGCTTTTCATTTGTAAAACGCTTCTGTTTATTATAGTTGGTGGAATTGTTTAGCTTTATTTGTGCAAGGCACAATTGAGTAGACTGGATTTGTTGGATTGTTTTTTCCTAAATTAATCTTTTCTTGTATACAATGCAGGCCGCTCCAAATGGGAAGGGTGTGAGTGTTCCTTAAGAAGAAGCCTAATGATTATCTTTTAGAAAGTGTGGATATGATTTAGTATGTTATTTAATTAAGAACTTTAATGTACTGGTCACTTTTTGATTTATTTAGCCTTTGATTTATTTAATTAACATGCAGGCTAGTTAGCTTCCCAACTTGTTTTGAGGTGTAAAATTCTTAACACTCTTGAATTGAGCTTGTCATAAATTAAGCAGTTGGTTGTAAGATTACATTTTATTTACACAGATTTACGGTAACACTTTCATTAAGAACAGGTTAAGAAGGTTCTTTAAGAAAGTGTGGATATAAAGTAAGCATAAATCCTTTAAAAGTACCCTGATAATTGTGCCCCTTCTTTCACGTCTCTCCTTTTAAAATGCTTTTTAATAATCAATATAATTACTGCGCTCCTGTAATCACATGGACTATGCACTTAATAACATTGATTTCATTCTTAAGCCGTTCCTTTGTGAAAATCGCCATTGGGTGGATCAAACAGTATAAGTGCAGCTCAAGTAACACGCACATGTTAAATTACAAAGAGCATGGGCGATATATGGACGTCTCGGGTCGATAGAAATTGGAGTCCTGTATATTGTCAGGGGACATTCCGTCCAGTAAGCTCAATAAGTAGTCATTTTGATCAATAGCATGATGAATGGCTGCTCGTGGAGGTTTCAGTCTGTAATGGAAGAGACGGGGACAGATACGTTTGTGGTAGACTGGAGGAGATGCGGTAAAGGTGACTATACCTGTTGTAAGTCTATCAGTCTGCCGCAGGCTGCTTAATCGATGGCGGACCGAGGATTCGGATTAGTTCCGCATTACATGGCGCGGTGCACACACACCTGCTCCCCGCTTTACCGAAATCAATTAACCGACCTGTGTGACAGACACACGCAGGTGATGCTCCTCAAACAGCAACACCGGCTCCAATTAATGAGTTATTGACGCATTTCTGTCGCGGTAATTAGCTGATGAGTGTCAGAAATCCCGTAGCTTACGCTCTCAAGGCGATTTAAATCCGCCTTTTCGGGCTGAGGAGGAGATCCGTTTATGGTGTTTGGATTACTTTAATGTACTGGTCACGAATAAGGCTAGCTCTAGCCTCTTGTTTTTGTGTGTAAAATGAACACTCTTGGATTCAGCTCTTCATATGTTTTGTCTTCTTGGTGTCTCGAATGTGACAGTAAAATTAAGCAGTTTGTTTTAAGTTGTTTTTTTGGTCACACTTTATTTTGAAGTCATAGTTCACCCAAAACTAAAAATTCCGTCATCATTTAGGCTACTCAACATCCACTTGTTTTACTCGATGACTTTCTTTCTTCAATTAAACTCAACTCATTTTATTTATATAGCGCTTTTAGGGGAGAGCGGGGCACAAAGTAACACTTTTAGGTTTTGGCCAAATAATGAACAAAGTAATGGGGTTAGACAAACCATTTGTTTTTCACCAACAACACACAAGCCTCTTCTACAAATGAGCAGTGGTTGTATGATCGCCAGACTTGTGGTCAGTGTTGCCAGATTGGAAATGTGAAAGTATCGTACCAGAACCTCAAAATTATCGTATTTGGAGGAAAATTATCGTACAAGAGTCAAACGGAGAGTATACAGCTATTATCTAGACAAATAGAGTTTTGACACAACGTGCAAATTACCACAATACGTAAAAAAAAAAAAAAATAAATAAATAAAAGAACATAGGCGTACCTTAGTGGGAAGGTTCAAACTCCTCGGAGTCACTGTCATTGAATACCTGCGTGTGTTGCCAGATGTTGAAGGATTCATTTTGCGGTACAAATATGATATAGAGGTAAAGTTGGTTTTATATTCGCACATTCGGACTTTTTCCTTAATAATATAATTTCAGAAAAGTATCATTTGCAAACTCTAAATAGCAAAATCATATTAGCAGCCAATGACTATCAAAGTCCAACATTGTTCACAGTCAAATAAACAGTGTTAATGTTGTTTTGAAGTCATACTTGCATGCTAATTTCGATCGAATATTCAAAGTAACATGGCAAACATTATAGAGACTTCTAAATGAACGAATGTGCGAATATAAAACCAACTTTACCTCTATAAATATGATGCCTACATGGAGCGCAACATAGTGCTGATTGGTTTGAAAGCAGTGACCCCTCCCTAATTTTTAACAGTCTGAGGGTGTGCACGAGCCCATACAAAGGATCTGTAATGAGCCGATCTCCTGGCTTTGTTTTGATGAGATTTACTTTGGAAAAACGCGTTCACATGATGCATTTGAATGGGGAAAAAACGAGAACATCAAGGGCAAACTCCCCTGTCCTTCTCACCTTCCTTTTCAGCACTACTTTATCAAACTTGACCGGCCTCAACCTGAAAACGACTGACTGAACCACAGCCGCGCGCAGCAGGAATGTTAACTCGTGAGGGAGAGCTATTCTCCACGATGATTGGCTGAGAAGATGTAACGTAAGATGAGATAGAAACTAGTCATTGGATAGAAAACGTGTCTAACTCCACCTTCTCACAGACATCAGACACAAGATGCAGCTATCAATAAGTATAGAAGCCCTAAGATTACAATGAAACTCATTTTAAATGCCATAAAATTCTGAAATTATCGTACATTATAGGATTTTGTACATTATTGATCGTACATCGTACAGAGGTCGAAATTATCGTACAAATATGATAATTATCGTACATCTGGCAACACTGCTTGTGGTTTCTGTGCAGTATTGCCAAAAATGCCAGGAGTATAAATGTTACTATTTACCCCACCTGCGGGGCAAGTTGTAACAGACAGAGGGTTTGTTGTAACTCGTGCTTAAAAAGGCAGATTTTACACAATTATTTTATATCCAGTTTACTTTAAATAACTATATTTCCTCAGTACTTAGCTCAATTTATTTTTTATTCTACGTAGTACAGTATGTTTATTTATTTATTGGATAAACACAGCGACGCAGTGACACAGTAGGTAGTGCTTTCGCCTCGCAGCAAGAAGGTCGCTGGTTCGAGCCTCGGCTGGGTCAGTTGGCGTTTCTGTGTGGAGTTTGCATGTTCTCCCTGCATTCGCGTGGGTTTCCTCCGGGTGCTCCGGTTTCCCCCACAGTCCAAAGACATGCGGTATAGGTGAATTGGGTAGGCTAAATTGTCTGTAGTGTATGAGTGTGAATGAGTGTGTGTGGATGTTTCCCAGAGATGGGTTGCGGCTGGAAGGGCATCCGCTGCGTGAAAACGTGCTGGATAAGTTGGCGGTTCATTCCGCTGTGGCGACCCTGGATTAAAAGGGACTAAGCTGAAAAGAAAATGAATGAATGAATAAACTCATTTGGATTATTATACATTAGTATATAAAGCATTTATTTGTAGTATTAGTAATAAAATATTTTTTGTCTATTAATAAAAATATTTTCTATTAAAAACATTTTATTTAAAAAGTTCTCAACAGTACACTCAAAATTCACAAATTATTCTGTTAGTTTAGTTGGTGTCCAACAGTGTGTGGCTTAATTGAAACACCCTGTTACAACTAGCCCCGCTGTGTCGGGTTTTCTTCAAAACTGGCTGGCAGTCACTGTGTGGTTTTTACATCTTACAAAATGGTTTCATCTTTTAGTCTAGAAGACGGTGATCACAACAATGTAAGACTTTACTCGCATACTTTCACAGAATTTTTTTAAATAAAAAAATTTGACTATAATAAAAAATACTTTTATGCTGCAAAAAAATGTTTTCTCCTGTGTATCTCATCCAAATTTCACTGAACTTTTACAATAATTGGCTGGAAGACGTCTGCCGACACTGTGGTGAAAACCTCGGAAGCATGCCATGGTCAACCCTGAGCAAATACCTTAAAACTCTGTGTTACATTTTACCCCGCGTTACTTTGTGCCCCGCGCTCTCCTAGATTGTGTCAAAGCAGCTTAGAAGTTCTAGTAAATCGAAACTGTAAGTCCAGTTTTCTCAAAAAAAGATACTTCTTTAAAACACAAAACACAGTTAAACAAAAAGAAGATATTTTGAAGAAAGCTGGAAACCTGTAGGCTAGCTATTGACTTCTATAGTAGTTGTTTTTGTACTATGGAAGTCAATGTTTAAAGCTTTCTTCAAAATATCATCTTCAGAAAAAGGAAACTCATGAAAGTTTTAAACCACACTTGGGTGAGTAAATAGTGAGAAAATGTTAATTTTGGGGGTGAATTATCACTTTAGCCCTTTAGCTGCCTGCTCTACCAAATGGTTGACCATATTTTGACTGTTTTAAATAATGATTTACACACACAGCATTGTTTGTTTACAAAAAAATCAAACAAACATAATCCTGTTGCACTACTACACTTGATTTGGGTTTTATTGTAAAAAAGAAAAAAAAGAAAACATGTTAAATGAGAATCTGAAATATTTTATGGCATACTTCAAAAAATAAAGATGGTTTAGCATTCAAAAATGTTTTATTTTGAATATATTTTTAAATAAATTGGTCTTACACTTCATATTTTCAGATTTTTCATAGTATGTATTAATTCTGGTACTTTTACTATAAACCGACATATCAACAATTTGGTAGAGGTTGATATTTTAGAAATTATGGGATGTGTTGAAAAAAATGCAAGTGTGTTAACTAGTGACATTAGGAGTTAAGAAGTGCAATCCAAAATGTTTTTAAAGAGTTAACATACAGTTCTCACTATTAACAAACCATTAGCCTAACTAGCACTTTTAGCTCAATGAACTTACATACTCTCAGGGCCGCTAATTTTTACGAGGTGGGTCGTTATCCCAATGCTCAACCCCAAACCTGAAGGACCAGGACACACACACATACACTACAGACAATTTACACAATTCACCTATACTGGATGTCTTTAGACTTGTCGGGGAAACCCACGCGAACACGGAGAAAACATGCAAACTCCACACAGACATGCCAACTGACCCAACCAAGGCTCAAACAAGTGACCTTCTTGCTGTGAGGCGACAGCGCTACCCACTGCGGCACCATGCTGCCCAGCTCAATGAATTAGGCCTACTAATTTGCTGCTTATTAATAGTTAATAAGATCATAGGTGTTTGGGAGGGATTTAGGATGTACTGCAGAATAAGATAATACTTTATAAGTAGTAACATATTAATAATAGGCAGGTAATAAACCAGTAGTTAATAGTGGGAATTGGTCCTTAATAGGACTGCACAATATATATCTGCTATATACATATATATATATATATATATATATATATATATATATATATATATATATATATATATATATATATATATATATATATATATATATATATATATCAATGTATTTTAGCACCTAAACTCTGGAACTCTTTACCACGCTCACTCCGTTCTGCTAATAAAATCTCTGAATTCAAATCTTTACTTAAAACTCACTTATTTTCTGAATGCTTCACTTCTGAACTGTCAAACTGACCACTTTATTTGATCCACTTGCACACTGTTTATTCGTCTCTTAGGTCTTGTTTTAGTATTTCCAGCTTGTTATATTTTATTTCCTGTATGTTTGTGTATGTATCGCTGTTTCTACATTTATCTGCATGTATTATCTTTTCTTGTCGCATTTTTGTAAAGTGTCCTTGAGCTCTGGAAAGGCGCTATATAAATAAAAATTATTATTATTATTATTATATATCGATATCACAATTTGCGAGAGTGCAGTAGTCACGTTGCAGAATCTGCAATGTCAAGTTGTGATCATAATTAACCAAACATTACAGTTCACAACATAGTGGCATCATTTTAGAATTTAACCTTAGAGTGAACGTTAATTATTTGTTTTTGAGGCCTGTGACTAAGCATTTCAAGTTAATTTAATGCATTTGGGCACAATAAATTAAACATGTGTACCTTAAAGGTTGTTTGTACATTTATATAAATATTTACTCAATGAAAAGGATAGTTTTATTATAACTTTATACAGTGATAATTTCATTTCTGTTGCTGAATACTGTTCGACTCCACAGAAAGTCATAAGTCATTGCAAGGCCCACAAGGAATCTGCGCGCGCAGATTTCCGCAGATTTTTGGCCCATCATTGATTCTGTTTATTTACTTGTGTACATTTATATTTATTCAGTTTTTAAATTAATTACAGTAAAATTATTGACTAATATGAAAATGTTCATATGATTTATTTACAGTACATTTTGTAAAATAATATTTTCTGTCTTTTAGTAGATATATTATATGAGAGACTTGCTTTGTTTACCAAATAAAGTGGATCTAATTAGATTTGCATTGTGAACATTAAATACAAGTTAAAAAGGTATTACTTTTCATTTCATATTAAAAGGTTTTAGATATGATTAGTGGTGGGCCGTTATCAGCATTAACACGAGACTTTTATCGGGCGATTAAAAAAAATATCGCCGTTAATCTATTCTCAAAGTTGGGTTGGGAGCTGGGTCTATTCTGAGCAAGCTATGATGACTTTACCTTGATATTTTAGCGTGGATGTATACCTGACCGGTGAGCCATCTGACAAGAGTGCCCTTCTGAATCAAATCAGCAGGATACCTGACTCAAACTGCAGTTCAGCAGTTTCACTTTAACTCACGAACATTTTATTCATGCCCTCGTGACAAACTGGGGTATTAGACGCAAATAAGGAGTAAGGACTGGTGAGAGTGGAATGGAATTTAATAACGCATGCCAAATGGAAAGATTTTGCGATGTGTGTGTGTGTGTGTGTGTGTGTGTGTGTGTGTGTGTGTGTGTGTGTGTGTGTGTGTGTGTGTGTGCGGTCCTTTACTGACAGCCACGTGTGGATCTTGTAGGAAAAAATGGCGAAAGGTCCTAAAGACCGCAGTGTTTATTTTAATAATGCCACTAATATATGCATACTCCACATGTCTTAATTATTAGATTAAGGTAATCAAAAATCGCTGTTTCAAGCTTATGTAGGCCCACAGTTTAAAATTCATGTTTAACTGAATAAACACATTGAACATAATTTATTTCATCGCCAATTATCATAGTAGAACAGTTTCTTAAGCAGTTTGTGATGCATTTTGGAAACCGCAGAAGAGCCCCTGGTCTAATGCGCCACCTGGCTTAAGAAACCCGTTCTCAAAGACTTATTATTTGGGTAGCACACATATTCTGAATGCCTTCAGCAGAATTCAAATGAGCTTAATTCCAAGATTAATCTAGATTACAAAAAATTAATCTATGCCCACCTATAGTTATGATACTCCCAAAATCATTCCGCATAATCCACAGATTTTTAACACAATTCTGCGCAGAAATAGCAAAAAATGTCAGCAGATCCCGTCTGGCCCTAGTCATTGCTTATTTCATTTGTATAGTTGCTCTGTTATACGTATTTAAGTTCGCTTGTTTTAATTGTATTTTATGCTCATACACTCCCCTATAAAATCATTCCAATCAATCTTAACTTATGCATTCTTTACAAAGAGATATTCAAGTCATCAGTTGAAATTGTATTCATATCGCAATATATATTGCAGTAAAGAATTATTGCAGTTTTTTGCAATATCGTGCAGCCCTAGTTCCTAAACTAGTGTTCCGGAAAAACCCCGTAATATAACAGTCGTTAAATTACAGACATTTACCATAAATTAACAGACATAAATTACAGAATTTTTTTTTTCCTAATAATTTTTTCAGGGTTTTCACCTTTGTTGTAGGACAGTAGAGAGAATTGACAGGAAAGCATAGAGAGGGGAAGGATCGGCATAGGACCACGAGGTGGAATCAAACTCGGGTTGCCGTGAACACCAGAGTGCATGTGTTGACGCACTAACCACTACACCACTGGCGCCGACAAATTACAGAAGTTTTTTTGGAAAATTAAATTTAAGGAAATTTCTGTAAATTAAAGTTTGTTATTTTACAGTAAATGTCTGTAATTTAGCAGCTGTTATTTTACCTTTTTTTTTTGGCACGCTAGCTGCCGAAACATTTTTTTAAATAACAGATTTTTTTTTTTTTACAGTGTAGTCAACAAGTTGTAAAAGTTGTGTTGTTAGAAAGCTGTGACTGTTTTAAGGCCCATTGTCTAATTTAATTAGTTTGTTGTCGTCATAAATGCGTCATATTTGGCAAGTGTTAATTTCTGCCCTTGTTTTCTATGAAAATAATGCTAAATTCGATATGTTCTGCTGCACAAACTGTACTTAATAATTCTCTGAGCTGGGTGTGGGGCTGGTTGGGTTACTTTGTCGGTTGTAAAGACTAATATGGTGAAGTCAGTAACAGAAGCGGCAGGGGGGAGATTGGATTTGATTCTGTAGTAACTCAAACCCCTGCGTGAGATTAAACTAATGCCAGATCTGTGAGGATCACTGCACTGATCTCTAATTCCCTTTGTGAGGAAATATCAGCTATAAAGAGAGAGAGGTAACAATGGCTTTCATGTGAGGTCAGAGCTCAGGAACTCTTCTGTCTTCCGTCTTCTGTTGTAGCCTGGAGCAAAAAAAAGAGAGAGAGAGAAAGAGAGCTTATCCATTTCACCTTCTGTCACTTATTCACTTATTTCTCACTCATCTCTTTCCTCTGTCATGCACATATTCATTCAGTCTCTTAGTCATGGATCGGCTGTGTTTGGAATTAAATACTAGCATACTGTGTGACGTACATTAGTGTTTCTGTAAACATTCTGCAGTGACTTTTTAAGCTTATCGCATGGCCACACTGCAAGCAACAGTTGTTTCCCTTTTTAATCCAATTTTTGAAACTCATGGTTGATTTTTTTTCCATCTGTTTCAAAAGATAAAAGAGCAGGGCATCTTGGTAATAAATGCAAACCAGAAACCTGATTACTGTGCACTGTATTCATACTGCAATAATAGCACGAATAGTAGCTTGCTATATGGTCGTGTGCCATTCTGAACATGAATGCTAAGTGGCACGGTGTGGGTGTTATAAATATGAAAATGAGATGACATGCAGCCAGACTGATACAACTGAAATGCAGGATCAGAACATTTAGAAAGTAGTCGGTTAATGGGAATAGTTTATGCAAAAAAGACGATCCCAGTCTGAGTAGTTTTAGATTTTTTTATCCTGGCTCTTCCATGCTTTATAATGGTGTTGGACAGTGACTTTGATTTTGAAGCTTCAAAAAATGAAAATTACCCCATAATTTAAGCTTTCCGACTTTTCTTCTGTCATACAAATCCAGTCAAAGTAGTTTTAGATTTTTTTATTCTGGCTCGTCCATGCTGTATAATGGTGTTGGGTAGTGACTTTTATTTTGAAGCTTCAACAATTTTAATTGCTCCATTATTTAAGCTTTCAGTCTTTTATTATGTCAGATGAATCAAGTCTTGGTAGTTTTAGATTTTTTTTATCCTGGCTCTTCCATGCTTTATAATGGTGTTGGACTTTTATTTTGAAGCTTCCAAAAGTTCATGATTCCATTGTAAAACTAATGCCGGAAGATTATGTTTTAATAAATTAGAAATATTTCTGCTTAAAAAACAGATCAATTTGCTTCATAAGACATGCTTTAAACCCCTTCTGGCTTATAGGTTATTTTTAGGGTGTGTTTTTGGAAGTTTCAAAATAAAAGTCACCATCCAACACCATTATACAGCATGAAAAAGCCAGGATAAAATTTAAAACCTCTCCTGAAAATTAGCCCATAATTTAAGTGTTCCCTTTTTTACTCTGTCAGATGAATCCAGTCGAAGTAGCTTTAGATTTTTTCCCTGGCTCTTCCATGCTGTAAAATGGTGTTGGATACTGACTTTTATTTTGAAGCTTCAAAAATGAAAATTACTCCATAATTTAAGCTTTCTGACTTTTCTTCTGTCAGACGAATCCAGTTTTAGATTTTATTTATATTGGCTCTCCCATGCTATATAATGGTGTTGGATAGTTGGATAGTTCAATGAATCCATTGTAAAACTAATGCCAGAAGTTTATGATTTAATAAATTAGATATATTTCTGCTAAAAACACACCAATCTGTTTTATAAGACATGCTTTAACCCCTTCCTGGCTTATATGTTATTTGTATGGTGTGTTTTGGAAGCTTAAAAAAAAAAGTCACCATTATAGAACATGGAAAAGCCAGGATAATATTTAAAACCTCCCCTGAAAAATACCTCATAATTTAAGCGTTCCGACTTTTATTTTGTCAGACGAATCCAGTCGAAGTAGCTTTAGATTTTTTATCCTTGCTCTTATATGCTGTATAATGGTATTGGATAGTGATTTTTATTTTGAGTCTGCAATAATAAAAAATACCCCATACTTTAAGCTTTCCGAGTTTTATTCTGTATGACAAATCCAGTGGGAATAGATTTAGATTTTTTATTCTGGCTCTTTCATAGGTGTTGAATATTGACTTTTATTTTGAAGCTTCAAAAATTTGATTTGAAGCTTTCTGATTTTCTTCTGTCTGACGAATCCAGTCTGAGTAGCTTTATAATTTTTTTCCTGGCTCTTCTATTCTATATAATGGTGTTGGATAATGACTTTTATTTTGAAGCTTAAAATTACCCCATAATTTAAGCTTCCGACTTTTCTTCTGTCGTACAAATCCAGTCGAAGTAGTTTTAGATTTTTTTTATCCTGGCTCTTCTAAACTAATTTATTGTGTTTTTGGAAGCTTCAAAATAAAAGTCACCATCCAACACCATTATACAGCTTGAAAAAGCCAGGATAAAATTTAAAACCTCTCCTGAAAATTAGCCCATAATTTAAGTGTTCCCTTTTTTATTCTGTCAGATGAATCCAGTCGGAGTAGCTTTAGATTTTTTTCCTGGCTCTTCCATGCTGTATAATGTGTTGAATAGTGACTTTTATTTTGAAGCTTCTAAAAGTTCATGAATCCATTGTAAAACTAATGCCGGAAGTTTATGGTTTAATAAATTAGAAATATTTCTGCTAAAAAACACACCAATCTGCTTTATAAGACATGCTTTAACCCCTTCCTGGCTTATATGTTATTTGTATGGTGTGTTTTGGAAGCTTAAAAAAAAGTCACCATTATAGAACATGGAAAAGCCAGGATAATATTTAAAACCTCCCCTGAAAAATACCTCATAATTTAAGCGTTCCGACTTTTATTTTGTAAGACGAATCCAGTCGAAGTAGCTTTAGATTTTTTATCCTTGCTCTTATATACTGTATAATGGTATTGGATAGTGATTTTTATTTTGAGTCTGCAATAATAAAAAAATACCCCATACTTTAAGCTTTCCGAGTTTTATTCTGTATGACAAATCCAGTAGGAATAGATTTAGATTTTTTATTCTGGCTCTTTCATAGGTGTTGAATATTGACTTTTATTTTGAAGCTTCAAAAATTTAATTTGAAGCTTTCTGATTTTCTTCTGTCTGACGAATCCAGTCGGAGTAGCTTTAGTTTTTTTTCCTGGCTTTTCCATGCTTTATAATGGTGTTGGATAGTGACTTATTTTGAAGCTTTCAAAAGTTCATGAAAACATTGTAAAACTAATGCCGGAAGTTTATGATTTAATAAATTAGATATATTTCTGCTTAAAAAGCACATCAATCTGCTTTATGGGACATGTGTTAACCCCCTGCTGGCATATGGGTTATTTTAACGATGTGTTTTTGGAAGCTTCAAAATAAGAGTCACCGTCCAACACCATTATACAGCCGGGAAAAGCTAGGATAACATTTAAATCTTCTCCAACTGTGTTTGTCAGACAGAAGAAAGTCATAAACACCGAATATAGCTTGAGGGTGAGTAAATAATGGGGTAGTTTTCTTTGTAGGTGAACTGTTCATTTAAGATCATTTTAAAAGAAAATACTTTTTAAGTTGCATCATTCATTTCTTTGTAATTGTTTGTGAAATTTACAAGCAATTTCTGAAGTCAAACTTGTTTCCACACCAATTTTTTTTCAGCGTAGTGATGCAGAAAATCTGTATTGACACGGGGTGCTTTTTTATCCTTTTCTCTTCGTTTTTTGGTTCACTTGTTCTTTTTGGCCGTGCTGAAGTTTCCTCTACTTCTCTCCCGCTGCAGAAATGCACATCCCACTCCAGAAATCCTATTAAATGGAACTGATTTTTATAAGACAGGGATTTGCATTTAAAGCAGCGCTCTCCTCTCTCCCCCGCTCTTCTCTCTCTCTTTGGCTGTTAATCCTGTGATTAGCCGCTTGAAGATTTAAACTGCAGCTCTGCGTCTCATCTCTAATCATCAATCCAGCACCTTTACTCTCTACAGAGTTACCACAGTATGTTTGTCTCAAACTCAAGACAGTTTCGTGTGCATATATATATATATAATGTATATTCATTCATTCATTTTATTTTTGGCTTAGTCCTATTATTAATCTGGGGTCTCCACAGCGGAATGAAATGCCAACTTATCCACTATATGTTATATGCAGCGGATGCTCTTCCAGCCTTAGCCCATCACTGGGAAACACACATTCACACACACACATACACTATGGTCAATCTTAGCATACCCAATTCACCTGTACCGCATGTCTTTGGACTGTGGGGCAACCGGAGCACCCGGAGGAAACCCACGCGAACACGGGGAGAACTTGCAAACTCCACACAGAAATGTTTTACAGTTATAGGTAAAACAAAGACTATGCAGGTCAGGTAGTTGAAGCAGAAGACTACAAATAATTAATCTGTTATGAATGAATGAATTATTCATAAATAATTAATTTATCGTCGCTTATGATGACGATGCCATCGTCCATCGCAATGTGTCACATTAGACATCGTACGACACCAAATTGGTCGACATTGCCCAACCCTACCATAAACAGAGTATTTTTTAACACCACAAAATAAACATTACAGCGTAATATAAAACTCTAGACATTTTATTTTGTCCATACGGTTTATAGACTGTATATATGTCATCATATTTCACAGCTCTAATATACGTGCATGGCATGTCTAGGCCTGTCACAATAATAAATATATCGACTTATCGCACAACACTTGGACATCAATTCAATTATTTTTAGTGATGCAATAAATATCGCCCATACATAAAAACAATTCTAGCAACATTTTAACTGATTGTGCAACATCTCTACCTCTACTGGAGGTGTCAGTATGGTTAAAAACACTATAGTATTTACTATAAATTACTATAGTATATTTTCATGTGGATGTCTGACAACTAAAAATCTGGTAGCAGATATATTACTTTTTACCTTGCACTTTTTTGTTAACACTAATTATTATTCATTTAGGATATGCATTTTCACAATCTGATTCCAATGCCTAATTATTGAATTGTTAAAATTACTATAATTAAATTAAATATTCTTAAGAATCAAATATTGTGTGCTTTTTGCAAGAGTGTACTTGCATTGTGATTTTATATTGTCATTCTGGCATTATATAATGAGTGGCATAAAATGGTCTTAAAATGACAATAATATCGTTTATCACAATATATTTTGGTGCAATATATCGTACAACGTATATCGTGACAGGCCTAGGCATATCTCATGTGGAAGGAACCCTATTTTTCAGCGTTTGCTCTTTCATGTGTGTGTTTTGTGTTGGAGCGTGTGGTCTGCATTGGCCCCGGTTGCTGATCCAAACACTGTGCAGATTGATAGGATGATAACAGCGCTCAAGCAGCTCTTGTTGGGATTGGACTCGCTCTCGCTCTCCTGCTTTCATGTCTCTTCAGCCAGTGCATCAGTGTCAATACCGCCCTGATGGATGAGGGGCTGACAGCCTAAGAGTCTCTCGTTTTATCTCTGTTTTTTTCCCTCTCTGTCTCCATCATTCCCTCCTACACACCTCTAAAAGCGGTCGAGAATCGCCATTTAGCATGAGAGATTGGCCTTTGACCTTACAGAGGCAGACACAATCAGTGCGGTAGAGGGATAGAAGTGATCAGGTGATAATGTAGTGGGTCATTGCTGTAAGTGGACAGGCAATCGTGTAGTGGTGGTGGTGACAAGTTTCATAATAGAGCTGTAAAAAAGGGTTTTTGTCGGTTCTTAAAGGGCACCTATTTTAGCCCTTTTTTAAGATGTAATATTAATATTATGCTTCTTCTGAGTGTGCCAAATTAGGTTCAGTTCAAAACACAATTTAGCTTTTTTTATTATAATGTGTTAAAAAGTGTCATTTTGGGGGCGTGTACACAGTTGGCTGTTTTAGGGGTGTGTTACTTTACATGAAAATTAGTTTCGACTTCCCACCCAACTTAACAAGGGGGCGGAGCCAAGAGCTCCCCCGCTTTGTCTATTGCGACCAGTGTTGCCAGACGTACGATATTTATCGTATTTCTACGATAATTTCGACCTCTGTACGATGTACGATCAATAATGTAAAAAATCCTATAATGTACGATAATTTTAGAATTTTATGGCATTTAAAATGAGTTTCATTGTAATCTTAGGGCTTCTATACTTATTGATAGCTGCATCTTGTGTCTGATGTCTGTGAGGAGAAGGTGGAGTTAGACACGTTTTCTATCCAATGACTAGTTTCTATCTCATCTTACGTTACATCTTCTCAGCCAATCAACGTGGAGAATAGCTCTCCCTCACGAGTTAACATTCCTGCTGCGCGCGGCCGTGGTTCAGTCAGTCGTTTTCAGGTTGAGGTCTATCAAGTTTTAAAAAGTAGTGCTGAAAAGGAAGGTGAGAAGAACAGGAGAGTTTGCCCTTGATGTTCTCGCTTTTCCCCCATTCAAATGCATCATGGAAATGTGTTTTTCCAAAGTTAATCTCATCAAAACAAAGCCACGAGATCGGCTCATTAAAGATCCTCTGGATAGGCTCGTGCACACCCTCAGACTGTTAAAAATTCAGGAGGGTGCACTGCTTTCAAGCCAACCAGCACTATGTTGCGCTCCATGTAGGCATCATATTTATAGAGGTAAAGTTGGTTTTATATTCGCACATTCGTTCATTTAGAAGTCTCTATATTGTTTACCATGTTACTTTGAATATTCGATCAAAATTAGCATGCAAGTATGACTTCAAAACAACATTAACACTGTTTATTTGACTGTGAACAATGTTGGACTTTGATAGTCATTGGCTGCTAATATGATTTTGCTATTTAGAGTTTGCAAATAATACGTTTATGAAAT
The DNA here is from genome assembly GCA_903798195.1 of Danio kyathit. NCBI lineage: Eukaryota > Metazoa > Chordata > Actinopteri > Cypriniformes > Danionidae > Danio > Danio kyathit. Next base: position 80,163,356 of record LR812523.1, on the reverse strand, counting down.
TATATTATTAAGGAGAAAGTCTGAATGTGCGAATATAAAACCAACTTTACCTCTATATCATATTTGTACCGCAAAATGAATCCCTCAACATCTGGCAACACACGCAGGTTTTCAATGAACCTTCCCACTAAGGTACGTCTATGTTCTTTTATTTTTTTTACTTATTGAGGTAATTTTCACGTTGTGTCAAAACTCTATTTGTCTATATAATAGCTGTATACTCTCTGTTTGACTCTTGTACGATAATTTTCCTCCAAATACGATAATTTTGAGGTTCTGGTACGATACTTTCACATTTCCAATCTGGCAACACTGATTGCGACAGACAGGCAGACAGAGAGAAGCAAGCAACATAAGTGAGAGGACCAGCATTCAGCTCTACATGTACGACTCGGACACAGACCAAGCAGAGACTACAAAATCATTTGTGTCTTTGAATAGTTTTACAGCCAACTGTGTGCTAGTTTAAAGCTCTGAGCTTGTGCACCGAGACTAATAACCAAACACACTGAATTAACATTGACTGAAGGGCAGGACACACCGGATGCACTGCGACACGTGTGTCCCGAAAAAACTTATGTTTAGAATTCAGAAATGCATGCCGCTGCGTGTCGCCGAGCGGCGCTTCTAGTGTACGACCTGCTTGAGGCTATAACTGAAGGGGGTCATACACCGCATGCGCCGCTCAGAACCACGACACGGCACACCAGGTGCGCACATTCGCATGTTATTTAAAATGAATAGTGAGGCAGAATAGTGAACGAAGCCCCCCGTCCTCACGTTTATCCGCGACACCACCCCCTCCCTCCGGGTACTCACTTTCATCCGCGACACCAAGAAATGCATGGCGCTGCACGTCGTTAGTTCGTTATTTCCAATGGAGGGACGCGCTTGTGAGGCAACGCGCTCGCACTTTGCAGCTGCACCTAGTTAAGATGACAGGAAGCTTCTGTGACCGCGGGAAATGCAAACCGCTGAAGTTTAAGCAAGACGCAATGAAAAGTACACATGTTGAGCCCAATGAGCCTTACATCTAAAGATAGAGCAAGGGTGTTTCTTTGGTGACGTCGATTTGAGTTACGATGAAAATGGCGGATGTGAACCAACATACTGACGATATGGTAATGCGCACCTGTCAATCAATATTGGTGGGCGGGGGGACCGCACTCCTACGTAAAGTTGCGGTCGATCTCAAAACCGCTCCAATTGGTCCACCGTTTTTATGTTGTTAATTTGAAAAAAAAAGACTGGGTGCGGTTTTGAATCCAAGTTTGCGGGTAAAAAATAACATAGGCGGGTAGTAGATATTTGGGCGGTATTGTAAAGGTACGCCCGCCTGCCCGCGATCTCCCGTAACCCACTATTCATGAAACTAAGTACCGTTCCCCCCACTTTGCGTAAAATATGGGATGATCCAACCACCTCGCATACATTTTGGAGCGTCCAGCACCCCCCCCCCCCCCCCCCCCCCCTCCCCCCGAGGTTGTTGGGCGGGTGATTTTGCACTTCGGCGGGTTTTTGGACTGGAAAAAGTCAGTTACATCTGGCAACAATGACTGGGTGTGTTTATATCACCCCAATATGACGGCCTATACACTATACCTACACATATGCCTGTCCAAACAGCTTTAAAAGTAGATTTTTCACCATAGGTGCCCTTTGAAATGTCTTAAATTTCAGAAAGTAAATCTTAGTCCTTAAAAAGTCTTAAATTCACTGAAATATTGTCTTAAATCCTTTTAAACAAGTCTGAATTTTCCTCTGTCTATGTAAAGCTTTATATATACAGTATGTATATTAGGGTTGCACAATACTGGAATTCGGTACCAATCGATACTGAAATTTTAAAAACGTCCATTTCCCGCTGACATTTGAGCGCTGTTGAGGAAGTTCCTAAACAGTGCTGATTTGCCATTGTGTTCACGTGCTCAACAGAAATGACTGATTGGCCGTGAAGCTGTTGTATATTGTACAACAAAAAATAGATATCATTACAGGCCTAACCTTAAGTAACGCATTTAAGATTCTCAAAAAATGTAGACAGCACCCTCTAGTGGATTTGTCATCTGAAACGTGCAATGAAACGTATCCGGAGCAATGCATTTCATGTTTTGCAAAAATCTAAACACATATTACCAGTCAGCTTGTACTGTATTTTCCGTTAGGGGTGTAAACAACTGTTTGTGTTCGAGCCAGGACCATTATTAGGGTTAAAACTGTGAACGTTTGAAAGTAATGTGTTCCTGAATCAACAAAGGACTTGTCCTACTTGGATAATCACATCCATTTGCCAGAGAGTCAGATGCTGCACTGTTTGTTGTTTTCACCCTTAGGAGTTTGCCATTTTGAAACTCATTCCCTCCTCTCTTTTTAATCTGCTAGAGATACTTCACAACAAATTAACCGCTGCTTCTGGTATCAGTTGATTGCGAGGCTTTGTAGCTCATGAAATATACCTGCGCAACATGCTCGGCTTGTGTGACATTTGAAAGTACAGCAAAAAAAAAGAGTTTGTTTATTGATTAGGCGCTCATTTAAAGACATTCATACCCATACAGTTCTTACTCTTCATACAAAAGCTCAATGTTAGCTTTAAGGGATAGTTCACCCAGAACTGAATATTCTGTCATTGATTAGTCACCCTTCGCTTGTTCAAAGCCTATCTGAGTTTCTTTATTCTGCTGAACACAAAGGGAGATATTATGAAAATTGCTGAAAACCTGTAACCATTGACCTCTATAGTATTTGTTTAGTATGTGAGTGGTTACAAGTTTCTAACATTTTTCAAAATATCTTCTTTAGTGTTCAACAGAAACAAAAATCAATTGAGGGTGCGTAAATAGTGAGTAAAATTTCATTTTTGGGTGAACTGTCCCTTTAATTAAACAATTGTTTGCTTGATCATAGTGCTTAATTCAGCAATAAAGAGACACATTTATATTCATTACTACTTCTGCTCATTACAACTTCAATAATCTGTAAGGGCATAAGCAAATGTCTTAAAGGGAGGTGCTCAATCAAGCCAAAAACAATAGGTGAAGTTTATTTATTAACTAATTTCGAGAGGATCACGTGCTTATAGTTGACCATGGCTGGTCCTGCATTAGCTAACACAATTCACCAATCAGATGATTCCTAACTGTACGTTCACACCGAAAGCGGCGAGAGCGTCAAAGTAGCCAGAAGTCATTCATTTTCAATGGGAGCCGGCGGCGATAAGCGGCGAGGAGCAGCGCGGCGCGTCTTCGCCGGTGTGAGCGTCGAGGACAGTTGAAATCAAGTCAACTTTATGGTAATGAGCTATGACACGGTTCGGCGGCAAGAAATCGGAATGTAGAAGTCCACCGCTTGAGAGGAGTCGGAGAACACAGTCACTGTGAACTTTGGTTCCGACCACAGTTGTTCCCAAGGGTTTAATTATTGCGGTGGCTGGATTTCCAATTATTTGCAATGTTTTCTTACTGCAACGTAGACTAAAAAATTTACTGGCGAGTTTAGTAATGGGCGATATAAACGATATGCGATATAAACGATACAAAATTTGCCTACGATAGAGATTTTAATTCTATTGCACTATCGCGATAATGCATGTTTGATGACGCAATCTACCCGCGAAATTAAGAGCAAAGCCGGCCGCGTATCCAATCTAGACTTCACCCCATTCGGTGCCATGCATTGCTTAGCAACGTATACAAAACAATGTAAAGACCGCTTGACGTGAAAGGAAATAAAAATGCCGCTATATCAATGTGCATATCGCATTTCCGGCCGGCCGCCTATCCAATCTAGACTTTACCAACCGGACATGTCCGAGATTCTGCTTTTGCTTTCGATATTAATTGTATTCATTTTTACATTACTTTATACGCAAACTTTGGCTGGTGCATCTTAATCTCTCAGCAGCACCAACACTGCAGCAGACAGAGGGAGAGAGAGAAAGAAAGCAGATTTGACCTGTCAGTGGTGCTCACTGAAAAGAAACAAACTTTTTTTTTTAAATTTGTTTGTTAAATAAGAATAAGAAATCAATAAGAAATTATTCTGTTGCTGAAGGTCATTAAAGTTATATAGAAAAGATGGTGTTACTTTGGGGCAGAAGGAAAGAATGAAAGAATTTTCTTTATTTAAAATAGCCATGCCTAATACTGGAAGTATAGCCCTAATTCACAGTGTCCGTTCCTTTATTAACAAGACACCAGTTTTAATTTCATTAGGAGATCAAAATTTTTAAAAACCAAATGCTTTACCTTAGGCTGCAGGTTTGAAATTTGTTTTTATTTAAAGTATCTGCAATACACAATTTTATTTGACTAATTAAAACTGGAAGTAATTTCAGTACAGTGTAAGTTCCTTAACTAAAAGACACCAGTTTTTTTGTTCTCTGCAACTTGGCATTTAGGAACCAAGGACTTAAAAGAAAAGTCTTTCTTTCTAAAAGGCACTACATTTAGTTTATTTATCTGCAACATTGTGTTGTTTAATTACAGTTTTGCTTTTGCACAATAAATGTTCTCAAAACGACATGCAACGTTTCTTTATTTCTTAAAAAAAAATAGCAGTTTGGCTTTCCTAAGGGTCTATGTAACCTGTTCTGAAATGGTTCTATTATAATTCATATATCGCAATATATATCGTTATCGCAAGAGGCTGCAATGTATATCGCAATATGGATTTTAGGCCATATCGCCCATCCCTAGGCGAGTTACTGATGTGCATCAATGTTATATATATATATTTTTTTTCTTTAAAAAAAGTGGGAATTTCATGCGACAATACAAAACAGTATTGCTGCTTCAGAATATTTCAGGCATATGGACACATAGTGGAGCAAAGCCACACCACATGCAACTAGATCTTCCGTAGTAAAGTGAATTTGATAATAAGTGTGCAACACCTTCACGCTAGAAAACATGTTTTATGCGGGAGTGTAACTGATATGATATGCAGCAACGGCTCCTTTAAATACGAGATCAATGTGTAGCGAATTTTGACGCTCTCGCCGCCGGAGCTCAAGGCAGACAGCGTTGTCGCCAGGGCGGCCAGAGCGACCTTTGACGCTCTCGCTGCTTTCGGTGTGAACGTACAGTCAGTCACCATAAATAACCAGAGTTTCTTACTTTAGTTATCTTCGTCTTGAAGAATCCCCCCTTCCACCCCTACTTCTCCTCACTTTTACTAGATAGGGCAGAACGCCGGCCCAGTGTTTAGCACTGATGCCTCACAGCAAGAATGTTACTGGTCTTTACCAGGCCAGTCGACGTTTCTGTATTGGGTTTACAATTTTCTCCTCCGGTTTCTTCCCACTGTCCAAAGACATGCGACATAAGTGAAGTGACCAAACCAAGTTTGGCTGACTAAGTTGAGCTCTTAGTCAGTAGTATATCTCTCCATAAGCAATCCCTTATTTGTCATTAGCCATAAATAAGCAGTTCTTAAAACCTATCTGAGCTCAAACTCCCCTCTTGCCCTGCAAACGGGAGGGAGCCCCGGGCTCGAGGATCTTATGAGCTCAGGGCTCTCTCCCGGGACAGCATGCCAAAGATGCTTTATAATCAATCATAAGCACACTTTTTTTATGTGTGAACTCTTAAAAAAGTTTTTAAAAGTGGCCACAGTTCCACTTTAGCTCTCAAAAGACAAATGTAATTAACATTTCAACCTACAAGAGTATCATCAAGTCACACAGGAAACACAAGAGAACTCAAGATATAGTCAAACTACACATCATACCTGCAAACATTAATCACCCCAATTACTAAATGAGTAAGTAAATAAGAAAAAAAGTCGAAACCAGCTGAAAATGACAACCCAGGCTCATTATTGATATGTACCCCTATATACATTTCTGGAGAGCGCCAAATACGTCCCAGGAGCTACGTTTTTTGCAGTTTTTGTTTTCATGAATCTGTCAGAGGTGGCTGTGTACGCTTTTTGAGATCTCAAATATCTCTCGCGAGTGCCGTTCGCGTCTGCTGTTCTCACGTAAATCCCCTAGAGGCCGCTGTCGACTGAATGACTGACTGACTGACTGACTGACCAATCGACTGACCCACCCTCCTCCTTCCCTAAACCCAACCAATAGTGTTTTCAAAAGTACTAATTGACTCGCCCACCCACTTTCCTAAATCCGTCAGTGTTTTGAAAAGCAATCCAGAAAAAGAAAAGCCCCCGCCTGATTTTTACCAAGCTTTCAGATTTTACCACATTCTCAACCTGTTATTTACTTGTTTATTTTATTTTTTTGGCTTCTGTTTTTGTCTTACCCGCTTTCTGGAACTGTTCTTCACCGGACTCAAACTCCGTCAACTCCTCTCTGTGCCTTAAGTCCGCCAACGTACGTGGCAAGTTACTGGACAAACTGGTAATAGTGGGAAAGCCGTCCCGAAGGAAACCGGTCAGCTAGTAAGCGTGAAAAGGAACGGCGTCATACCGCCCCATTGCATTCGTTTTAAAGATGAAATGCTACCATACGTACTTCTGACTACATTATTCGCAACTCCTAGAAATGTATACAGGGCTACGTTTTCAGAATGAGCCTATGTTAGAAAATGAAACACAACACGCATATATACACACATGCATACATAAACACATATATAATTATAAAAGATTACAAGTCAGAATCCAAAATCAAACCCCTAGGAGGCAAGGTGTTTAATGTATGAATATAAAAAGCTTCCCTCTGCAGTAAACTTTTATCTGTATCCCCGCCCCTCCTTATACATACAAACAAATGTCTTGACAATTTCGTATTCAGGCATTTTTATCATACAAACATCAGCAAACCTACAAACCAGTCATGCTACGCAGGAAGTTCCATGACCAAACAAACAGAGCCGTGTGCTTCCAAGTAAAGATGCATAAACATTTCCACTAATCTCGTCATACATCACGTTATACATTTCAAACACAGCACCGTCTGAAACATGTGTTAGTTCTTCCATTAGGGCCCCAGTGTGAGATCTCTGTTATCCCAAAAATGAGCCTCATTCTGTGCCTTGCTCTCCCCCACTCGCCCCCCGTTGTTGACTGCACATTCAAAGCCATTCGTCTTCTCTGCAGTTCACAGCACGTGCCTCCTGCTTCTGCGCTTTTCTCTCTTCATCCCGTATACCTGCGCGACCCCCTCCGATTTCCTTCCAATGCAACCTTGCGGCTTGTGTTTTGTACAAATGCTAATTAAACTGGACACTTCGACCAAAACCAATGCTCTTTCATTGATATTTTGATTTTTATGATCGACTTTTTTTTTGTCTAATGGAAAACATCCATAATGCACATTTAAGTGTCTTTTTAAATTGCATTTGTTCTATTTGCATCTGCGGATGGCAATTACAGTTCGTATCTATATAGGCAATTTTGTCAGAATGAGCCTATTTGTCGAAAATCTACATTTTAGCCACATTTTCAATGCAAACACAAAACTTCATTCCTTTCTGTATTCTGAAGGAGTTTAAAAAGGGTTTTATTGATAGAAAACATGGCTGGTTTGTATTAAAAATAATTCCAGAACATATATTGTATTTCCGGAGCGGCACGGTGGCTCAATGGTTAGCACTGTCACCTCACAGCAAGAAGGTCACTGGTTCGAGTCTTGGCTGGGTCAGTTGGCATTTCTGTGTGGTGTTTGCATGTTCTCCCCGTGTTGGCGTGGGTTTCCTCCGGGTGCTCCGGTTTCCCCCACAGTCCAAACACATGCGCTATAGGGGAATTGAATAAACTAATTTGGCCATAGTGTATGAGTGTGTGTGAATGAGTGTGTATGGATGTTTCCTAGTACTGGGTTGCAGCTGTAAGGGCGTCCGCTGTGTAAAACATATGCTGGATAAGTTGGTGGTTCATTCCGCTGATGAATGCGACCACTGATGAATAAAGGGACTAAGCTTAAGGAAAATGAATGAATGAATAAATAGGACCTCCAAAATAAGTCCAAAAGGTTTTGTAGATAGAAAACTTGACTGGTTTGTTAAAATCTTGGCTTACCAATGCCTCATGGGCATTTTCATTTTTTAGATGTTAGTATCAGTATGTTAGTCTTTAAGGATATCTACTGTATAAGCTAGTGTGGTTTAAAAGAAATAAAACCATTTTAAAGCTTGTAGTTTGTCACTTCCGCCTAAATGGATCAACGATTTTTTTTGACATCACCTCAAACTTCACTTTCTCATCAAATCTTCTGACCAATCAAATGCTCTCTAGTATCTGACATGCCCCGCCCCCTTCAAGATGCTTCTCAATTGCTTTTGAAGCGCTTGAGCTCAAGCACTCTCACTGGCGAGCAGTGATAAAACAAAACGCTATTAGCTGCTTTTTTGAAAGGGGAGGAGCTACACTATGTCCCGCCCTCTCTTCGTTTTTCAGTTGAGATTACGTAAAAATCGAATTAAAAAAAATGCACATTTCTAAGCACTTCAAGAGATCTTTAGAGATTATCGTTAACTTTCTTTGAGATGCATTCATTCCCAATCAGTTTGATGAGCGTAGTGAATGTGCAAAATATCAAGGCTCATTGGATGATCACAGTGAATCAAACAAAAAAAACAATCATGAGGCGATGTTATTTAAATGATGCTTTTATGCCTGACCTTTTGCACTTTGGTGTCCACGCTCACATTGGTTTTGTTTTTATCACAGCTCTGCCAGTGGGAGTACTTGAGATCAAGCATCAAATGAGAAGCGTCTTGAAGGGGGCGGGGCATGTCAGATACTAGAGAGCATTTAATTGGGTCACAGTTTATTTTGACGGTCCGTTTGTTGAATTTAAGTTACATTGCAACTAATTATCATTAGATTATAAGTAGACTGTTAGGTTGGGGTTAGGGTTGGGGTTGGGGTTAGGGTTAGTGTAAGTTGACATGTAATTGCAAAGTTTCTTATAGTCAGTTAAATGTCTGTTGAAGGACTGTTAAATGTCAGTCAACAGATATTAAGCAGAGAGTCTACTAATACTGAAATGGACCATCAAAATAAAGTGTTACCTTTAATTGGTCTGAAGATTTGATGAGAAACTGAAGTATGAGGCGACGTGAAAAAACTTGTTGAGCCATTTAGGTGGCGGAAGTGTCAAACTACAAGCTTTAAAATGGTTTAAAATGGTTTTATATTTTTGAAATGCAAATTTTGTCGCTGTTTTTAAACTCACTAGCTTATAGATATCCTTAACACTAACATACAGTTAGCACTGTCGCCTCACAGCAAGAAGGTCGCTGGTTCGAGTCCCAGCTGAGTCAGTTGGCATTTCCGTGTGGAGTTTGCATGTTCTCCTCGTGTTGGTGTGGGTTTCAGTTTCCCCCACAGTCCAAACACATGTGCTATAGGTTAATTGAATAAACTAAATTGGCCGTAGTGTGTGTGAGTGTGTATGGGTGTTTCCTACTACTGGGTTGCAGCTGGAAGGGCATCCGCTGTGTAAAACTATGCTGGATAAGTTGGCGGTTCATTCCGCTGTGGCGACCCCTGATGAATAAAGGGACTAAGCCAAAGGAAAATTAATGAATATCACAGAACCTTTCAAGTAATGTAGTTACATTTCGGACTCGTTCAGATAATTGTGTTTGACTAGTTTGGGTGACGTTTTGGGGAATACTCTTGGCCTGTTATGGTCTACTACTCCACTAATGTTATATACACTTAAAAAATATATATCCGGTTGCTTTTTTATAATGGATAAAATCTCCAACTTGACCTGAAACATAAACACACATTTATTTAGCTGAATGACTGCATGTCGGAAATCTCGGAAGATATCATGACCATTTAATTAAAACAAAACATCTGATTTTATGAATTGTTTTTACAAATTAGGACGTTCCCAACGGGCGGGGAGGTTTCATCACATCCAGCTCACCTCAGGGACAATCTGTCCCCGAAGTAAAGCTAAATAAACACACACTCGCCTGGACGAGGAGTATCAGAATTCACGCAAGCTGTACTGTAATGTATTTTTACGAGTGTGAGATTATAGATTTGTTCTGATCTTCAGTTGGAAATGAGAAAGAGATCGGGAATGAAAGGAGATGGAGGAAACAAAAAGATTGAAAGAGGAGAGTCATGCAGAGAGTGTATTATGTATCAGATATCTGCTGGGGTTATGCTGGGCCAGCGCGTGCATGTGTGTGTGCGTGTGTAACAGACAAGAACAGTCTGCTTTCTCTATTCACACACCGATCAAACCAGCACGGCTTCTGGCTCCCACTGACACTTACTCAATGAGTGTGTGTGTGTGTGTGTGTGTGTGTGTGTGTGTGTTGGAGTGGATATGATTAAGGGTCAGTTTTTGTGCGGGTGTGTGTGTCGTGTGAGCAGCCATATGGGGATATAATGATAATAAAAGCTGTGATGGTAGCTGATGGCCTGCACATCAATAGAGCTCAAGAGTTCAACAGATTGCAAAGGAAGTCCACGGATATGCTCCGAATGAAATATTAGCTTCGAGCATGTGCAGTGTCAGTGTATAGTAGGGTAGTGCTGAAAATTCTAGTCTGAAACCGGAAATGCTGGATGTACTTGGTCGAAACCTGAAACAAAATTTATATTTATTATTTTATTAGTCATTTTACAATTTAAATAATCTTTAAATTTAAATAATTGCCATTTTTACTCTTTTCTTTATTGGTCAGATAACAAAATTAGGTCAATGGATGTAGTTTTTTTGCCTTACTTAATGTTATATTTTGGCCATTTTTTTAGGGATGCATGATATATCGGCAGCCATATTGATATCGGTCAATAAATGCTATTTTTTGCTGTTATCTTTATTGGTCAGATAACAAAATTAGGTCACTGTATGTAGTTTTTTTGCCTTACGTAATGTTATATTTTGGCCATTTTTTTAGGGATGCATGATATATCGGCAGCCATATTGATATCGGTCAATAAATGCTATTTTTTGCTGTTATCTTTATTGGTCAGATAACAAAATTAGGTCACTGTATGTAGTTTTTTTGCCTTACGTAATGTTATATTTTGGCCATTTTTAAGGGATGAATGATATATCGGCAGCCATATTGATATCGGTCGATAAATGCCATTTTTACTCTTTTCTTTATTAGTCAGATAACAAAATTAGGTCAATGTATGTAGTTTTTTTTTTGCCTTACATAATGTCATATTTTGAGTAATTTTTTTAGGGATGCATGATATATCGGCAGCCATATTGATATCAGTCAATAAATGCTATTTTTTGCTGTTTTCTTTATTGGTCAGATAACAAAATTAGGTCAATGTATGTAGTTTTTTTGCCTTACGTAATGTTATATTTTGGCCGTTTTTAAGGGATGCATGATATATCGGCAGCCATATTGATATCGGTCGATAAATGCTACTTTTTGCTGTTTTCTTTATTGGTCAGATAACAAAATTAGGTCACTGTATGTAGTTTTTTGCCTTACGTAATGTCAAATTTTGGGCCATTTTTTTAGGGATGCATGATATATCGGCAGCCATATTGATATCGGCTGATAAATGCTGTTTTTTACTGTTATATTTATTGGTCAGATAACAAAATTAGGTCAATGTATGTAGTTTTTTTGCATTACGTAACGTTATATTTTTGTTCCATTTTTTAGGGATGCATAATATATCGGCAGCCATATTTATATCGGCCGATAAATGTTATTTTTACTGTTTTCTTTATTGGTCCGATAACAAAATTAAGTCAATTTATGTAGTTTTTTTGCCTTACTTAGTGTCATATTTTGGGACGTTTTTTAGGGATGCATGATATATTGACAGCCATATTGATATCGGCTGATAAATGCTCTTTTTTGCTGTTTTCTTTATTGGTCTGATAACAAAATTAGGTCAATGTATGTAGTTTTTTGCATTATGTAATGTCATATTTTTGTTCCATTTTTTTAGGGATGCATGATATATCGGCAGCCATATTTATGTCGGCCGATAAATGTTATTTTTACTGTTTTCTTTATTGGTCCGATAACAAAATTAAGTCAATTTATGTAGTTTTTTTGCCTTACTTAGTGTCATATTTTGGGACGTTTTTTAGGGATGCATGATATATCAGCAGCCATATCGATATCGGCTGATAAATGCTATTTTTTTTAACTGTTATATTATCGGTCGTATAACGAAATTAGGTCAGTATATGTACGTTTTTTAGTTGTAATGTTACTAGTTTGTTTATTTTATTCAATTTACACACATATAATAATAACAATAACTCCATTAACACCAACCATATATATATATATATATATACACGACAACTATATCGGTTATCAGTATCGATAAAAATTCACATCGGTGCATCCCTACTATTTTTTTCATTCAGTGAAAAAGAAAATGCCATTCTGCTCAAATGGGGAAATTCAGTTCATGCTTAACAAATATTGTATATATAATATAATCGATATCGAATATAATCGATATTTGTTTTTAGTTTTACATGCTTACCAGTATGTAAATTAAGAAAAAGATATTAGCAGCAAACAATTTAGGTTCAGTTTCACTTGTCATAGCAGATAGAAGATAAAGTTGTGCACACTTTAATAAAAGAAGCCAGTTATCATACAAAAAATGCTGATAGTTTAGTTTAGTTTATTTGTTTATCATTAATAAACTGATTAATAAACATCACTGTAAAATATGCCATAATTTGTAATTCATATCAATAATAATACGTTTTTCATTTGCAGACCTTTGACAGAATGTTAAAAAGTCACACCTAAAAATAGAAACAAAGCAGAATAATACAAAATGCATTTAAAAAAATTAAATAAAAAATAAATAAATAAATAAATAAATAAATAAATAAATATATATATATATATATATATATATATATATATATATACAGTATATATATGTATATATATATACTGTATATAATTGTGTTTAAAATATAAATATACAAACGCAAGTAAAAAAAAAAACAAGGAGCAAAAAAAAACAAAAAAAACAAAGAAAAACAAATCAAGTTTTGAACCATATTGTATTGGGTTGTATTGGACTGATCAGATCTTATTTCACATTATTAAAAACAAAAAAGTGAAGAAAATCTATTCCTTTGTCAAAGGAACCAGGGTGATGCTAACTTTTGCATTGACCTATATACAAAAAAAAATCCATTCTGATTCCTGCACTCCATTAAATACTGAAGTTTGCTACGCCACAGTAACGCAATAACAAGTTCAATGTGTACAGTGCCTTGAACCATACGCTTTCAGTGTACAAGGCAAACATTTACATTTACCCGCTCAGAGTATGTTTCCAGCCTTTGTGTCCAAAAGCAAACAGTTTCCCTCGTTTTTTTTTCTCCATCTCTCTTTGTCATTTTCTCTCGACAGCAATACAAGTACAAACACTGTCTAATGTGGGTTTGCTCATAGGCTGTCTGCTAGGAAACCAATCCGCATTCAAAGATGCGTCAGCCTAAATGAAGTATGTAATCAAGTCAGGACGAGAGAAGTATTGTTCATTTGTTTAGCGTGGACTTAGCAGCGGCCCACTTTCCTTTCACGTGTCCCTGTCCAACGACGCTAAAGAAACAGAAGCAAATCATTTCTCATGGTGGTCTCTTTGCAGACACAATGCTGTGTTTTCATTAGACAGCTTGAGAAGTTGGCTTTTGTTTGTGCAAGCTGCAGATGTTTCATCACTTTCGGTGAGTTTGACAGGTCGGCTTAGCTGATTATGTTGTGAAAGGTTTGTGTTTTGATTTTTGTAAATCCTCACAGGTTGCTCTTTCAAAACTCAGTAGATGTTTTTTTTTTGTCTAGTAGTAGATTTGACTAGAGTTGCGTTTCTTAAAGGGACAGTGCACTCAAAAATGAAATAATTCTGTCATTATTTACTCACCCTTCACTTTTTAAAACCCATTTGAGCTTTTTTGTTTTGTTGAACACAAAAGAAAATATTTTGAAAAATGCCACTAGCTGTCACCCATTGATTTCAATTGTATTTTTCCCTACTATGGAAGTCAATGGGGTCCAGCAACCAACATTCTTCAAAATATCTTCTTTTGTGTTCAACGGAAGAAAGAAAATCTTAAAGGTTTAAAACTACATGAGCGAGAGTAAATGATGAGGACAACCCTTTAACAAATGTTGTAACAGTGTAAAAGTACATGCTTTGTTCTGAAGTACGTTTTAAGCAAGGGGTTCTCAACCTTTTTTACTTTAGGGCCCACTTCTTTCTCCGAACAATTTTTGAAGGCCCACCTGTCTGACATTTTCTCTAAATGTTTGTATGACATACTCATTTAAACCATTATTTAATAACAAATATATATTGTGCCTTCTATTATTTTCTATTATCAGCATTTTATAAATATATAATTTTATTCACACACATTTAAATTCTATATTAATTATATAAAACTATAAATTATATATAAATAAATTATATATAAATTATAAAACTATATATATACCTTATCACCTTTATTAGATAAGACAGTAGAGAGTATTGACAGGAAAGCATGAGGAGCAGAGAGAGGGGAAGCATCGGCATAGGACCGCGAGTCGGAATCAAACTCGGGTCGCTGTGAGCACCGGAGTGCATGTGTCGACGCACTAACCACTACACCACTGGCATCGACCCCCTTGGAATTTTTTTTTCTTTTTTTAATATTTCCCAAGGAATTTTTAAATCACTGTTTTAAGCCATTGTTTTAATAATTTTTCATCATGCTTATTCACTTGTTTGTTACTTATTTATTATTATTTGATATTTAAAGTTTGTTATATATGTATAATTAGTTGCTTCATCATTACAAATGTATACTTGTAAATATTTTCAATTAAATTACTTACACATATTTTTACCATTTAAATAAGTGTGTGTGTGTGTGTGTGTATATATATATATATATATATATATATATATATATATATATATATATATATATATATATATATATATATATCAACGCTATCTCATGGCAATTCGTAACTTTCTCATTAGTGGCTAATTCGTATGAATTCGTACGATCTAATTCGTACAAATTAGTACGATTTGCCCATCACCCAATGACGGTTGGGGTTAGGGGTGGGGTTAGGTGCCATGCCTCCTTTTTAAAATCGTACATTTTCGTACGACTGAACTCTTATGAATGAATTTGTACGAATTAGCCACTAAACTGACAAAACGTAAAATACTTACGTTTCCTCGTGAGATCAGGCTGATATATATATATATATACACACACACACACTCACAGGCCACTTTATTAGTACCGGGTTGGACCCCCTTTTGCCTTCAGAACTGCCTTAATCCTTCGTGGCATAGATTCAACAAGGTACTGGAAATATTCCTCAGAGATTTTGGTCCATGTTGACATGATATCTTATAGCTGCTGCAGATTTGTCGGCTGCACATCCATGATGCGAATCTTTCATTCCACCACATTCCAACGGTGCTATTGGATTGAAATCTGGTGACTGTGGAGGCCATTTGAGTACAGTGAACTCATTGTCATGTTCAAGAAACCAGTCTGAGATGTTGCCTTTCTATTAACTGGAACCAGTCTGGCCAATCTCCTCTGACGTCTGGCATCAACAAGACATTTGCACCCACAGAACTGCCGCTCACTGGATATTTTCTCTTTTTCGGACCATTCTCTGAAAACCCTAGAGATGGTTGTGCATGAAAATCCCAGTAGATCAGCAGTTTCTGAAATACTCAGACCAGCCCGTCTGGCACCAACAACCATGCCACGTAAAATCACGTTTCTTCCCCATTCCGATGCTCAGTTTGAACTGCAGCAGATCGTCTTGACCATGTCTACATGCCTAAATGCATTGAGTTGCTGCCATGTGATTGGCTGATTAGAAATTTGCGTCAACGAGCAGTTGAACAGGTGTACCTAATAAAGTGGCCGGCGAGTGTGTGTGTGTGTGTAGATATATATATATATATATCTACTTAACTATATTTCAAAGACAGCACAATTACGAAATTACGTATAAAGATATACTTAAGTCGCATTTAATTTTAATTGCATTTAATTTGAATTTAATTGCACATAAGTGTCCGAAAACATCACACTGTTGTCTTTGCACTTTAATGCATCTTAAATACTTCTTTTTAAAAGTATGCTAAAGTGAGATATATCTTTGCAAAACTTGAAGCTCAAGAAAAACTTGTGGGCACGGCTTAATTTAATGAATCATTTATATTATGATTTGCTAGCCTTTCGCTTGGAGGTATTGTAAACTTAGAAGACTTCAGTCATCTGAGGAGCTAAATAACTTAACACACTCGATGAAAGATGCTTATTTTCTTTGGAATAACATATTGCGACACGTACAGCGAGTGCAGGAATGTTTACCGAGCAAGTAAATACTATTCATTCTGATCCCCCTGTTGACTGTAATACCGGCTAATCGTTTAGACAGCGATTTCTGCTAATGCGTAGTTTTTGTACAGGCATCTGCAGTCCAGGTGTGCTTCAGTAATAAACGATTAGACGCACAAACACACTGTCACGCTACAGTACTCTTATTAAATGCTCATCTCTCGTCACTATCTGTTCATCTCCATCCATCTCTTTCTAATCCCTGTTTTCCCTTTCATCTCTCCTCTGCCACTCTTTCTCCTTGGCCTCTTTTTTTCACTCCCTTTCCATTTTTTCAGTCACTCCCCCTTCTCTCTCTCTCTTTCTCTCTCTCTCTCAGTAATTGGCACTGTCTCTTTTCCTTAATTAAAGTGAAAGACTAATTGTAGCCCGGTGCTGGTCTTCTGTCATTTACCTTTGAGAGAAAGTGAGGATGTGTCTATAATTAAAGAGGTTTTTGGAGGGCACACAGGAAACACTCAAGGCATGATATCCAGCTCAAGGTCACGTAGCACAGTGTGTGTGTGTGTGTGTTTTACAATCGAGAATTCCTCTTCCCTTAAATAGCTGAACTGTTTCTCCAAGTCAGGTAGGAGATTTAGGTCTATGTTTACGATGTAGCCCAAAATGTAAAAGTTATTCCTTCTTCATTTGAAATAGTTACACAACAATTTTTGAGGGCACCTATTATATCCCCTTTTACAAGTTGTCAAATAACTCTGAGAGGTCACACAAGAGTGTAAGTGTGAAGTTTCAGCTCAAAGTATCACACAAATAATGTTTATAACTTTTTGAAACTGACCCTTTTAGGCTTTGTGCCGTTTTGGTGACTGTCGCTTTAAATTCAAATGATATTGAGCTCTTTTCAAAAGAGGGCGGAGCTGCAAATGCCGGTGTGTCAGCATAGTGGCAGATTCACAACTCTAATGGCAGACAGCTGCTTCTCACCTATAGGGCTGTTTATGCTAATGAGGGAGAGATGGTCACTGACGCCCCATTCACACGAGGCTTCAGCTTCAACGCTTGACAGAGGGCGTGTCTGAAGTTGGGGCTGACGCGATCGTCATAGCAGCGTCAGCCAATGAAATTAGTCAGCAATAGGCCACTGTTGGAGCTGGTGTATTTGCATACAGTGATCTGATTGGCTGACGCTTCTGTCGGCGATTGAAAAGTTGAGCATGTCCCAACTTCTGCAGCGAGCAACGCCTCTGAAGCGGCGCCGACGGATCCACAATGCAGTTCGGCAACGCCTGACATCACCCATTCAAAGTGAATGGGAAGCGTTGAAGCTGACGCCCCGTGTGAATGGGGCGTAATGGGCTGGGCTTTCCCCCTCTGATAGCGCGTACAAAGGGAGAATGTCAATCAAATTGTTTTTATCAAGTTTGATTTTAAAAAATAGAATTAATTTATATATTTATACCATTAGAGGCTGGATATATTCACACGCTGTTGCCTCACAACTGTATTTAAGCCCCTTATAAAAGTGATTTTTGCAAAATAGGTCTCTTTTAAAACAATCCAAGTTTACACATATTTGCAGAAACAGCTATAAGTGATGTATTTCATATGCCAGGCCAGTATTTGGCGCTGTCACCGTGTTAGTAAACAGTAGGGACGTCTCTATGTATAATTTACTGTGTGTGTAAAATGCGTTTTTGCTTTTGGTTGTAATTTTGCTGATTAAAGCCTGGTTTATACTTCTCCGTCAAGTGATCGCCGTAACCCACGGCGCAAGCCTCGCGCGTAGCCGTGCATTTATACTTCTGCGCGCTGTTTCTGTGTCTCTGCAATACACTTCCGAAACGCTAGCTGGCAGTAGGTGTTTATGTTTCTCTGTGTCGAGTTTCTTCGCTGTTTTTTTTTTGTTTTTCCTGAACACTTCCTTAATGTACAAGTGGCTCAAACTCGCTCATTTTGAGGCGGGAACCGTCGGACGTAGAACAACTTTAATCATGAGGTAAACACAAAACAACAGTCTCCATCCGGAGCTCCTTCACGGGACTCCACACTTGTAAACACTCGCTGCATCGGGCGCGGCTCTCACCTCCGCCCACTCGTCAGCGCTACCAAGCCGACCAATCACAGAGCTTGCGCTACGCGTTACATTTTTTGAGAGGTGCACGTCAACGACACCGACGGCCACGGCGAGGGGCTATGCGTCCACGCGTAGGCTGCGCCGTAGCATACGCGTGCGCTTGACGCAGAAGTATAAATCGGCCTTAAGTGTCATCGTATATAAACAGAGCAAATTTTGATTTCATGTCAACTTTTATCTACACGCGCCAGACACATACTGTGCATGCACATGTGTTAACATGAACATGACAATGTTTTAAAAACAACTTCCATAACCAGTTTTCAGATTTATGCACCCCCCAACCCCCCCAAAAAAGTTATGTAAAAATATATTAAAAATGTTCTGCTTTTGTCTACGGTTCTAGGTGGAGAGCACGTTGAAAGCTTTTGCTTATGTGTCCTAGTCATTTACAAAGTAATTACTAGTAATTTATCTCCAGCTTTTTTAGGTCTCACAAAATACCAACGTTTAGAGACTTTGAATAGACAGCTTTTGCGAATTTTTTTTTTGAGTACATCCAGGTTGTTATCGCTGATAGGGTTGTCACGATACTGGAATTCGGTACCAATCAGTACTGAAATGTTAAAAACGTCCATTTCCCATGTCCACGTTCCTAAACATTGTTTATTTGGCATTTTGTTCACTTGCGTTTTAAAGCCACAATTCATCAGCGGATTGCTCATATGTCAGCTTAAAGACAAACCATCTGATCGACGTGACTTTGAAATGCTCCAGTGTCCCTGTATCTGTGGTTACACTCAGTAAACAGCGGTGAGTTTAGTGAACTGAAGACCTTCACGGCCAATCACAATCCTTTCTGTTGAGCATGTGAACACAATGGAAAATTCAGCACTGTTTAAAAACGCACTCAAATGTTAGCGCATAAAGGATGTTTTAAAAATTTTAGTACTGATTAGTACCGAATTCCAGTATCATGTCGACACTAATTGCAGAATAAAGCCTGACAAGATTATTGACAGCCCGACACAAATCTGAGCACTGTTGTATAAGACTAAAGGGCTTTATTCTTTCGGGAACAACCATCTGGGGGTACTTTATCCCACTTATCACAGCTACTTGCCACAAAATGTAAAAATTAGACACAAAACATTGTTCTGAGCTGTAATAGTTAATTAATTCTTTAATTTAACACAAAGCTTACAGAAATGAAAACAGCTGATTGGAGCATACACTAACCTGTGCATTATTCAGTCACAAGATGGTGCCAAACAATTAAAAACAGCGGCGTGACAGACATGTAAATCATATAAATTTGGATGTTAATGTATTCACTGAAAGTCAAGATTATTTGAAGTAGGGTTGGGCGATGTTGACAAATTTGGCATCGTACGATGTCTAATGTGAACATCGGCGATGGACGATGGTATCGTCGTTGTAGGTGGGGTGGGGGTGGTTGTTCTTAAATATCAATTAATTCATAACAAATTTAATAATTGTAGCCTATCGTTTTCACTACCTGACCCACATGGTCTTTGCTTTACCCATAACCAAACCATAAATAAATAAAGTTATACACAAATTACCACCTGTCAATCACTTTTTTTCCGCGGGACTCTGGCATGATCAGGCGGAGCGATCTGTGTCCTTATAATGGCTTTTCCCCACAGCTGGTGGCGGAGACGAGACGAGAGTTCGTTTGGAGTTCACTGTAATTTGTATTGTGATTAATGATAACTTCCTTATTTTATTATTATTATGAGGACATAATAACAAGTAAAGATGCTAGAGCTCGACCGTTTTGGTCACACTTGCGCCTGATATTTTATGCGACCTAAAATATGTATTTGAAAGCATTTGTGCTAGTGCATACATTTTTACACCTGTTTTCACTGCAAAATCCTCACCGCGTGCGCGGATTTAGGAGACATTTATGCAGAATGCATCTTTGCACCTAAAGACACCAAACGCAGCGCTCAGGAACAGATTAAAACAGTTGTCATGTGAACTTTCTGAAGTAAAAAAGCCCACAATGCTTGCCCCGCCTTTGTGCTCTTCCTATTGGCCCACTGACCATTGGCTAGAACTGAACGCTAATGGATTGGTTAATATCAGCTGTCAATCACTCAGTCAACGCCTTCTGCCTTCACATGACAGGAGCAACAGCCGCGGAAATGTGACACGCTGAAGATGAGAGAATGAAAATAACACTGACAGATTTAGTTTTAGAATCTACCTAAAGTTAAATAATGGTACATCTTATTAGTGATCATGTGCTGAATGTTAATCCACCATTTACACTTTTCCAAGAGTGGATAAAAGACTTCCAGTGGCTTCAAGTCCGCTATAAAAATAACTAAAGCCATTCACTGTAAAGTCTGTGGGACGGGGTTTACAGGTAACAGCGTTTGCCACTGAATCTACACATTTTAGGCGCGAGAGGTACTGTATAATCCTCATGATGCTGTCAGCCGTGCAAACAGCAGCTATAAGTATAATATAACACAGCTCATGAAAAGACCGTTATTGCTATTAAGATGACATGCAAATAATAAGTTATATATCAATATACATGTGGGGCGGGGCGATGGATCACGATGCTGGCTCAACATCGTGAAGTTTATCAGACATCGTCTATCGGCCCAACCCTAATTTGAAGCACACAAATGAAGCTGTGTTATTATTTAATAGTTGTTATCTGAGAATAGCATACCTTACATAGTCAAGTAATCCAGACAGCCATGTAATAAAGGTAAATAACGACTAGAAACAGGTGTGTAGAACTAATTAACGGCTAAAGAGACTAATGCCCTGGTTACACACACAGAGATTGAGCATGCAAAATTCTGTCGTACGGCGCTGAGAAAAGGGGCGGGATTAAACAAGATGATTAGATATTTAAAAAAACAAGTGATTGGTCCATATTTTAGATTTCTGTACAGAGAAGTCATGTTTGGATCTTCGATTGGTCTAACGCAATCATGTGATGCGATTTCGCAGGTCAGATGTCACCAAGCTTGAACTGCGAAACATGTCGCGCGAGCTTGCATTACCAGTCTCTCGCATTCACGTGCGTATGAATGGAAGTCTATGAGGCGAAAAGTGCAGTGTGAGCACAACTTAACTTGGGAAAAGGGATAGAAAACTTAAACCTAAACAGAGCGAAACCTGACATTGGTGTACTTTTCCATTACGTCTCTTGAGCTGTGAAAAGTGACCTCTAAGCAATGCAGTTTCCTCCAAGCTGATATGTTTTCTAGACACACACTCATACAGAAAACAGCCACACAGACAAACACTCATACTTGACTCTAGGGGTGAGAAGCAAAACGAGATGCACAAACACACGCCTTGACTCGCCAACATGCTCAGACACAAATACACTGCCACGTTTGCCTTTAATTCATATAATAAATGTCAGGAGAGGTAAGACACTCACTGCATTACAAAATGTTTGGAGTCAATGCACTTTTATTTATTTATTTATTTTATGAGCAAGGATGCATTCAGTTTGTTAAAAATGAGTATTTATGAATATAAAGTAGTGCAACTGTTCAACATTAACAGTAATAATTTAATTTTAAAGCAAATCAGCATCTTAGAATGATTTCTGAGGATCACGTGACAATAAATGATGCTAATAAATGTAGCTTTGAATCATTAAAAATAATTTTAAAATATAACTTTGAGGCGGCACGGTGGCTCAGTGGATGGCACTGTCACCTCATAGCAAGAAGGTTGCTGGTTTGAGTTCTGGCTGAGCCAGTTGGCATTTCTGTGTGGAGTTGGCATGTTCTCCTCATGTTGGCGTGGGTTTCCTTCGGGTGCTCCAGTTTCCCCCACAGTCCAAACACATGCGCTATAGGTGAATTAATTAGATTAAATTGGCCGTAGTGTATGTGTGTGTGTGTGTGTGTGTGAATGTGAGAGTGAATGAGTATTTCCCAGTACTGGGCTGTGGCTGGAAGGGCATCCGCTTTGTAAAACATATGCTGGAATAGTTGGCGGTTCATTCCGCTGTGGCCTGATAATTAAGGGACGAGTCGAAGGAAAATCAATGAATATAAAATATATACATAATATTCTGTTTTTAATGGTGTTTTTTATTAAATAAATGCACGTTTGTGTGTATATAAGACCTGTTTTGAAGCATTAAAAAAATGACATTCAATGTTTTGATTTTTTTGACTGTAGAGCTTGGTATTTTGGCGAATGTACGTGTATTTTAAGACATGAAGATCTATGAAACACAAGAAGAGAATCATTCAGTTATTATGGTGGCTTGAGAAAGCCACCATTCTGATATTCTACACAAACATCTTCTTTCTCTTCTTCCGTCTTCTGAGACTAATTTTAAAGTGCATCTTCTCCTAAGCCTTTCAAGTTACATACTTCAAACTTTCGCCAAACCTTCAAACTGGTCTGACTCGGGTTGCTATATCTTTTCTAACTGATCCGACTTTTGGTTTTCAGAAAAACGACCCAGAAAATTCCCAAAAGTCCCACTGACTTAACATTGGGTCAAACTTTGTGAGCTCATAACTCTGCATCAGACTGTCCTACAGACTAGAGTCTGGCCTCATTCAACTTAGTCTAGCCAGCAGCAAATCACTGAAGACCTTTAAAATTCCTAACCACTACCTAGCAACCAATTTCAGCATCCTAGCAACTGTCCCATAGACTTCCATTGTAAACGACTGTCATTGACTTAACATTGGATCAAATTTTTGAGCTCATAACTCTGCATCAGACTGTCATACAGACTAGAGTCTGGCCTCATTCAACTTAGTCTAGCCAGCAGCCAATCACTGATGACTTTTAAACTTACTAGCCACTCCTTAGCAACCAATTCCATCACCCTAGCAACTGTCCCACAGACTGTGACTAGCTATTCTAACACATGCTAATTGCTTTAACATCCTACTGACATGCTAATCTTGCTAGTCATGCTAGCACATGCTAATTCATGCTAGAAACATGCTAATTCATGTTAGAATCATGCTAGTAACATGCTAATTCATGCTAGAATCATGCTAACAACATGCTAATTCATGCTAAAAACATGCTAGAATCATGCTAACAACATGTTAATCCATGCTAGAATCATGCTAACAACATGCTAATTCATGCTAGAAACATGCTAGCAACATGCTAATTCATGCTAGAAACATGCTAATAACATGCTAATTTGTGTTAGAAACATGCTAATTCATGCTAGAATCATGCTAACTCATGGTAGTATCATGCTATTACAAACCTCAGACACAGGGATCAACTTTAAAGCTTTTTACTGGCTTGCTTCACTCTTTACAGTGGTTGCATTGTTGACTGCAGGGATCTTAAACATTCTTTTAGCCAACTTGATACTTTTTCAAACTAAATAAATTACTTCCAACAGGCTTTCTCAAGCCACCATAAAGTTTGTCCTCAAACTTTAATATCTAGTTGTATTTATTCCTGCCTCAGTATAAAGTCACTAAAAGTCTTGTGTTTAAATGACTTTCATGTGTCGTATTCAAAAGTCATGTGCATATGTTGATATGTTAAAAGTCTTGTATATTTATAACAAATCTGTACATACAACTCAACATTCAGATCCTTTGACTAACTGCATCTCTGTTTAATGTTTATCGTCTTTTTTCATATTCATTTTGTGTTGTCACTTTATGTACACTGGAAGCGTCTGTAGCCAAAACAAATTCCTTGTGTGTGTGAAGCACACTCGGCAATAAAACTGATTCTGATTCTGATTCTATTGCTTTGTAGTTCACTCAGTTGAGATATAAAAGTCACATTAAGGTGACATTAGGTGTTTAGGTAGGACATTAGGTAGGAGTTGTTGTGCGGTACGGTGTGTCTAAACAGGACCACTGCATTAAACAGGTCAAAAAACAAGCTCGGACCAAAATTGTCCAATAGGAGCTTAATCCATCAGAACAGCGGACTATACTGATGATATCAGGCCAAACACTCACTAACAGGTGTGTGTGTGTGTGTGTGTGTCAGGTGAATGATAATCCTTGTGTCAACTTTGGAGTCTCTCTGTGTCTAACCTATTTTTTGAGGCGAACCATGTCGAGAAACACACACACACACACACACACACACACACACACACACACACACACACACACACACACACACACACACACACACACACACACACACACACACACACACACACTTTTCCTGCCCCATTATAAGTAATGATAGAGAAGACAGCAGGATATAAACCACCACTGTAATTACATACAGGTACACACCACACACACACTGTAACAGACCATAATCTATCACATCACACACACTGTAGAGTCCTTAGTAACACACAGACTTCATGGATGGATGTACAGGTCATATATATATATATATATATATATATATATATATATATATATATATATATATATATATATATATATATATATATATATATATATATATATATATATATACATACAGTAGAAGTCAGAATTATTCGCCCCCCTTTAATTTTTTTTCTTTTTTTTTTAATATTTCTCAAATTATGTTGAACAGAGCAAGGAAATTTTCACAGTATGTCTGATAATATTTTTTCTTCTGGAGAAAGTCTTATTTGTTTTATTTCGGCTAGAATAAAAGCTGTTATACATTTTTTAAGGACCATTTTAAGGTAAAAATTATTAGCCCCTTTAAGCTATATTTGTTTCGATAGTCTACTGAACAAACCATCATTATACAATAACTTGTCTAATTACCCTAACCTGCCTAGTTAACCTAATTAACCTAGTTAAACCTTTAAATGTCACTTTAAGTTGTATAGAAGTGTCTTATAAAATATCTAGTCAAATATTATTTACTGTCATCATGGCAAAGATAAAATAAATCAGGTATTAGAGATGAGTTATTAAAACTATTATGTTTAGAAATGTGTTGAAAAAATCTGCTCTCCGTTAAACAAAAATTGGGGGAAAAAATAAACAGGGGGGCTAATAATTCTGACTTCAACTGTAT
This sequence comes from Danio kyathit, assembly GCA_903798195.1. Lineage (NCBI taxonomy): Eukaryota > Metazoa > Chordata > Actinopteri > Cypriniformes > Danionidae > Danio > Danio kyathit. The sequence continues at coordinate 80,138,031 of LR812523.1, read as the reverse complement.
ATATTAGGGCTGTGTTGGCAATGTTGAGTTGGGATTATAGTTGACCAGAAACCACAGCTCAAAACACATGAGATTTGTGCAGAATTGGCCTATAATAAAGGGAAAGTTTATTTGCATGTGTTTTTAATGCCTGTGACTGAGTAGATTAAAGAGTTTAAAGCATTTTAATAGAGCACAAAAAGTTGAATAAAGGCTACTTTTATTGAATTATTTATCTAATGAAGTTTATGCAAAGTTATTTTACATTTGATTATTACATTTTTGTACCTGAAAACTGTCAGACTCTCCCTAGAAATCCATAAAGCACTGTTTATTCCAGTGTAATATTTGCTCCATTGTGTTTATCTATGACTGTATATATGGCTGTGCACGTGGAGTCGGCTGCGAAAAGGTAATGCAAAATCGCATACAAATAACGGCAACTTTAGAAAGCGAAAGTAAAACCCGAATCCCGGGCATTTTAGGAGATTCAGAAACTACGGTCGGATGCATTTTGCGCAAAAGGCGCATCTCTGTGGGTCTGCAGAGCACGTGATTATCTGTGGGAGTGTTGACAGTGCTCACGCACATAGAACCAGCAGTAGGAAATGTGCAGAGCGAAAGCAGATTTTACACTGGTCAATCGATCACGAATGTTTGGTTTCTTGGACGGAAAAAAGTGTAAAAGGATGAGGGATGCACCGATCCCGATACTTGGATCGGATATCGGTTCGATATCGCATATTTTTGCTGGACCGGGTATCGGCCTGCTGGTACCGATCCAAATCCGATCTTGCGCGTGCGCTGTATTTTGTGTAATTTATAAGCCAACAAAAGCCACGAAGGAAGCCTATTATAAAGCACTAGAAAGTTGACAAGCAGACCTACTATATCATAAATGTTTTGAAGCCATTCTATAGTTTAATGTGAAGCACAGATGAATATTCACGTGGTTAAATTCATGTTCACTTCAGCGCTTCCCGCCGCTGCTCCTGTCAATCATTCTCCATTCACAATTCAAGCTGCGTGTCGCGTTCATGACAGCACGAAAAACTTTCTCCAAGACTATTTGTTCTTGTTAGTTTAAATAATCAGTGTGGAAATGCATTTAGTTTTGCATTAAATGGGTTAAGTTTGACCTGAAACATAGAGATCATTGCGGTTTCTAAATCACGCGCTGTATCTGTTAGATCAGCAGATCGCATTCACAACACTGGAGTAGGGTTAGCCAGCCTATTATCTCCACTTCACACACAAAGTAGGCCTACCTGAAACTTTAAATTAGAAAAGGCTCAATAATCATTGGACATCCTCAACGCACTGATTTCTCCCCTTTGTGCTGCTGTTTTGGAAGTGTCCGTATACCGGAGGGCTGCGCGCTGTGTCTCAGTGATGCAAGCGCTTTATTCAGGCACCGGCTGCGCAGACGCGACATGCGCCGCTCCGTAAGATTATTCTTATAATAGGCTAAGTTTATGTTAAAATGTTCCTTCCGCGAATGTTTGTTCCTTCTTATGTTTGTGCTGCGAAAAGTTTGTAAAGCCTGGCTCATTGTGGTTTAGTTGATTAAATTATTAAAAGTGAAAATGACGGCCCGGGGGGAATATGAATTGTCATTAACTGAAAAGTATTTAGCCTAATATAGGCTACTCTGAAACTGTGAATATTTCGCTGTAATTTTATATATATATATATATATTAACATTTTATTTAACAGACCAGTTTGTCAGATTGTGCACTAAAGCATATAAGCGGACCTTGTTTTGACCTTCACATCAAATATTCTTGTTTATTTTGTAGATTACTGACCAACAAAAATACATTAAACAAAACCAACAAATTATACCAAACGAAATTCGTTTAAAAAAGATTATTTTTCAGACAAAAAATTATTTTACAGACATGCTTTCAGTTTGTCCATCTCATGCGGCTATAGGCGAGGGAATGTTCATTAAGTAAAGCTGGCCTCAGGCGGTTTAGTTTAGTCTGCTTCAAACCTGCAGGAAAATATCAGGCTTTGCTAAAAGGCCGATTGTTTTACCAATGATTAGGGTCAATAGTGGTAGCCTATTACAGATTTCAAAGAAAAATTTGAATATTAAAAAGGAAACAAAAGCTGGACCACAACAGATCAATGTCATAATGAATGCTCAAATAATGTAGTCCATAGTTTATAGCAAGCATCATATTTAGTTAAATTGTGCCATCTGTCATCTACAGTAGGCCTATAGGTCTGTTATTTTTACTGAAGAAGATATATTATTTGAGTTAATCAGCAGAACTATAGAAACCATATTATGTTAAAAAAAAAATAATAATAAAAAACAGCACAATATCGGGATCGGATCGGTATCGGTCGATACTCAGAATTTTAGTATCGAGATCGGATCGGTTTCAAAAAAATGGTATCGGTGCATCCCTAAGGATGATAATGATAGTATTATTCATGTGCCACCACCAAATATACTTGGGCGGCCGTTAATATACCTGTGCGGCCCGCCCAAGTAAAGTCTATGTGTGGAAAGCACTGATTCTGATTATTAAATTGTTAAAATGACTATAATTAAATGAAATATTCTTAAGAATAAAATATGATGTGTACTTTGGAAGAGAGGACTTGCATTGTGATGTTATTGTCATTCTGGCATTATATAATGAGTGGCTTAAAATGGTCATAAAATGACAATATTATCGCTTATCGCAATAAATTTTGGTGCTATATATCGTACAACAAAAATAACCTAATTGTTATGCATCACCAAGTAAAATGGTATAAAACAAACATGCATAAATTTTCACGCAACGTTTTCACATTTTTAATTTATAACTTAATTTCGGGTTGACCTTGAGCACGTCCCGGACAGGTTTCACGAGCTCACGAACTTGCACGCATTTCAAAGTTAGATGAGCCTGTAATTTGTGTTTCCTCTGAACTCGCAGCTAAACCCACAGTGGGAAAGCACCGTCAGATATCAGCCCTGCTTTATCCATCCCTCTTTTTTTTTTTTGCACTCGTCCTGTGCCCTCCCTCGCCCGGCTCTCTCCTCCTCCTCTCATCCCTGTTTCATCCTCGCGGGCGCCGCTGGCTTTGATTGTGAGTTCTGGACGGCGGTTTATCAGCCACAACCAGAGAGGGTAGAGCCCACAGATTAAGCGTGTGACGGGGACATATGGACTTATTGAGAAGAGAAACAGACGGATGGCAAGAAAAACCATGTGAAATTCGAAAAACGTGACGAGGGGAAAATATAATGATGTCTGGAAGATGGATGAGCGTTTTCGGAGGTGTCACATGACAACGTTCTCCCTCAAGCCATACATGCTTAAATAACGGAGATTTTTATTTTTTAATATCGATGTGCCTCTGAGGTGAAAAAAAAAAAGGCACAACAGGAACCTTCCAGTCCCCGAGACAAGTTGCGACCCAGATACATACAGATGTGTGTGTTTTTTAGAGTGGTGTATTTTCTGTGTATGCACAAAATAAGGGCGGCACGATGGCTCAGTGGTTAGCACTGTCGCCTCACAGCATGAAGGTCGCTGGTTTGAGTCCTGGTTGAGCCAGTTGACATTTCTGTGTGGAGTTTGCATGTTCTCCCCGTGCTGGCGTGGGTTTCCTTCGGGTGCTCTGGTTTCCCCCACAGTCCAAACACATGCGCTATAGGGGAATTGTGTAAGCTAAATTGGCCGTAGTGTATGAGTGTGTGTGTGAATGTGAGAGTGTATTGGTGTTTTAGCGTATTAAAATAAGTTAAAGCAACATAAAAGTAATGTCATTCATTTTTTACAGTGTACTAACCATTATAAAGCCTATATTGCAGACAGTAGTGTTGTAATATCCATTCTGAACGTATCCATTCTCCCTGAGGCCATCAGCGCTTAAATAGCGTCTTTTTTCTTCTTGTCATTGATGCTTTAAACCAACAGAAAAAGCTTCCAGTTCCCGAGATAAGTCTCGACCCAGATACATACAGACAGAAATGCATTGATTCCAGCTCTGTATGCTAAACTGCAGCACTCCTGGGAAAAGCGCATGCAAATAAATAAAAAAAGAAAGAGCAATAAAGGTGTTTCTCCTCAGAGACCAGGGATGAGAAAGGAGTTTGAGCAGAATAACTGAGAGAAATGTATGCAGCGGTCATATTTTTAGATCAAAGCATCTTTTGTGATTGGAGCCGAGTTTTTGAAGCATGTGGTGGCTCCGGGTGGTCACATGACCAGCTAGAACCCCAGGGCCAGAAGCCTGGAGGGAGGGGAGGGGGGGTGTCTGAATGAATGCCTGATTAAAACCCATCACCATCATCAATAAGTAATGACCAACAGCTATAGTTCAAGCAAGCAGAAAAAGAAAAGTGCAATCAAGAGCAGATACAGAGTGCGAACGGATGAAAGGAAGGATGTTTGCTGGAAATTAAATGACCGGGTGGAAAAACCTATGTTGTGATTTTTGTATTGTCACTGTATGCTCACCGGCCACTTTATTAGGTACACCTTACTAGTACCGGGTTGGACCCCCTTTTGCCTTCAGAACTGCCTTAATCCTTCATGGCATAGATTCAACAAGGTACTGGAAATATTCCTCAGAGATTTTGCTCCATATTGACATGATAGCATCACACAGTTGCTGCAGATTTGTCGGCTGCACATCCTTGATGCTAATCTCTCGTTTCACCACATCCCAAAGGTGCTCTATTGGATTGAGAACTGGTGACTGTGGAGGCCATTTGAGTACAGTGAATTCAGTGTCATGTTCAAGAAACCAGTCTGAGATGATTCACGATTTATGACATGGTGCGCTATCCTGCTGGAAGTAGCCATCAGAAGATGGGCACACTGTGGTCATAAAGAGATGGACATGGCCAGCAACAATACTCAGGTAGGCTGTGACGTTGACACGATGCTCAATTGGTACTAATGAGCCCAAAGTGTGCCAAGAAAATATCCCCCACACCATTACACCACCACCACCAGCCTGAATCACTGATACAAGACAGGATGGATCCAAGCTTTCATGTTGATGACGCCAAATTCTGACCCTACCATCCGAATGTTGCAGCAGAAATCGAGACTCATCAGACCATTGTCCAATTTTGGTGAGAGATTTTGGTGCGAATTGTAGCCTCAGTTTCCTGTTCTTAGCTGACAGGAGTGGCACCTGGTGTGGTCTTCTGCTGCTGTAGCCCATCCGCTTCAAGGTTGGACGTGCTGTGTGTTCAGAGATGCTCTTCTGCAGACCTCGGTTGTAACAAGTGGTTATTTGAGTTACTGTTAGAACATTTGGTTATCAGCTGGAACCAGTCTGGCCATTCTCCTCTGACCTCTGGCATCAACAAGGCATTTGCGCCCACAGAACTGCCGCTCACTGGATATTGTCTTTTTTTCGGACCATTCTCTGTAAACCCTAGAGATAGTTGTGCATGAAAATCCCAGTAGATCAGCAGTTTCTGAAATCAAATCAGCATCTGGCACCAACAAACATGCCACGTTCAAAGTCACTTAAATCACGTTTCTTCCCCATTCTGATGCTCGGTTTGAACTACAGCAGATCGTCTTGACCATGTCTACATGCCTAAATGCATTGAGTTGCAGCCATGTGATTGTCTGATTAGACATTTGTGTTAATGAGCAGTTAGACAGGTGTACCTAATAAAGTGGCCAGTGGGTGTATACACAGAATTATTAGCCGTTATGAATTATTTTCAATTCCTGATTTTTTTCCAACACATTTCTAAACATAATAGTTTTAATAACTCATTTCTAATAACTGATTTGTTTTATCTTTGTCATGATGACAGTAAATAATATTTGACTAGATATTTTTCAAGACACTAGTATTCAGCTTAAAGTGACATTTAAAGGCTTAACTAGGTCAATTAGGCAAGTTAGGGTAAGTTAGGTTTAGTAGGAAAGTCATTGTATAACAGTGGTTTGTTCTGTAGACGATTGAAAACAAATGTTGCTTAAGGGGGCTAATAATATTGACCTTAAAAATTAAGAAATTAAAAATTTAAAAACTGCTTTTATTCTAGCCGAAATAAAACAAATAAGACTTTCTCCAGAAGAAAAAAATATTATAGGAAATACTGTGAAAATTTCCTTGCTCTGTTAAACATCATTTGGGAAATATTTGAAAAAGAAACAAAAAAATTCACAGGAGGGTTAATAATTTTGACTTCAACTGTATGTAGACATATGTGTGTGTGTGAGGATAAAATTAGGCTGTGCCCTTGTTCCCATGTCCGTCTGTTTCCCTGTGGAAAACTGCAGATGTGAGAGAGGGAGAGAAAAGCGCTGGTAGATTCTCGTCTGTTTTTCGCTAAAGCTTCTTCTGTTGGCCATGATTTGATAACCAAAACCATCAAACCTCGGGGAATTTCCTCTGCCTTGTTTGTGCTCAGAGGAAAAATGTTATTGCTCAGATGTTGCTCAGTCATAAGAGGATGAAAAGAAACTGCATAAAGCTGCATGGGGTTTCCATTGATGGTTGCTTTCTGCTGCTCTTTTGGAGTACAAATACTGACATGTGCTTTAGCGTGTTAGCTAGCATATCAAAATACATGCTAAAACACTAGTGGTTACATTTTACATACGGTAATTTTTTTAGTAATACTAACAGTAAATTATGAATAACCCTAAACCAAACTATAATCCCAACCCTTTTGTAATTCATCTTGGGGAGTAGCTAGCTGCATTTAGCATGTTTTTTAGTAGCTTGAGAGCAGCTCAGCTACATATAATACGACATAGTTTTTCCAGTAACGTTTATATGTGTATGTGTGTGCTTAATGTGAAGTGATTATATTGTAGGGGTGTAATCCGTATGAGATTTCCATTGATGGTTGTGATGATGCTTTCTGCTGCTCTTTTGGAGTTCAAATACAATCATGTGCTTTAGCATGTTAGCTAGCACATCAAAATAAACGTAGGCTACATGTTAAAACGTCTATCTGTCTTTTGTGTTTTTTTCTAGAAGTCCTGATGAACACGAAAACGGAGACATCAGATCTGAAGTGGACGACACACTCTCGCTCTAAACCTGAGGTGAGACCTGCAGATCCGACTATATGATATTTTCATCAATGATCAATGATCGTACATGCAGAGCAAAATCAAATTAAATATCAGTGCAAATCAATGACGGCATAATGAACTAATTAGGCAAAGAAGAAAGGCAATTTATGTTTGACGCCTAATATGATAAGTGAACTTATTTTAAAATAATATTTATAAGTGCATTCTTATGTTTTTAATAGTATTTTTTCATTGAACATTGTTATTATATGAAGTGAAGTTTATTTATAAAGGATCACATGATTATGATTGAACACGGCTGGTTAAGCATTAACCATGTATGACCAGCCAATCAGACGATCCCTAACCCACTATAAAGAGCCAGGGTTTCTTACTACAGTCATCTTCGTTTTGAAGAATCCCCCCTTCCACCCCTTCTCCTCCACCTTTCTTTTCATAGGGCGGCACGGTGGCCCAGTGATTAGCACTGTTGCCTCACAGCAAGAACGTCACTGGTTCTAGTCCTTTAACAGACTGGCTGTTGTTTCTGTGCGAAGTTAGCATGTTCTTCCCGTGCTCGCGTGGGTTTCCCCTGGGTTCTCCGGTTTCCTCCCACATTCCAAAAACATGCACCACAAGTTAATTGATCAATCAAAATTTAGCACTAGTCAAACTTTTATCCATCAGCATATCTCTTTATAGCAATTATTTTCTGTCATCAACTCTTATCAAAAGGGGGGAGTTCTCGAGATCTACCTGAGCTCAAAGCTCCCCGCTCGCCCTGCGAACGGGAGGGAGCCCAGGGCTCAAGGACCTTTTGGGTTTAGGGCTCTCTCCCGGGACAGCATGCCAAACTTGCTTTATAATCAATCATCAGCTAAGTGTGAACTCTTGAAATAAAGTACAATTCTGGGCAGCATGGTGGCGCAGTGGGTAGCACGTTTGCCTCACAGCAAGAAGGTCGCTGGTTTGAGCATCGGCTGGGTCAGTTGGCATTTCTGTGTGGAGTTTGCATGTTCTCCCCGTGTTCGCTTGGGTTTCCTCCGGGTGCTCCGTTTTCCCCCACAAGTCCAAAGACATGCGGTATAGGTGAATTGGGTAAGCTTAATTGTCCGTAGTGTATGTGTGTGAATGAGTGTTTATGAATGTTTCCCAGTGAAGGGTTGCAGCTGGAAGGGCATCCGCTGCGTAAAATATATCCTGGATTTATTGGCGGTTCATTCCGCTGTGGTGACCCCAGATTAATAAAGGGACTAAGCTGAAAAGAAAATGAACGAATGAAAGTAAAATTCTAATTATTAATTAAGCATGAACTATTTCTTTGCTTTAATAAACTCCTCATTTACTGCTTATTAATAGCCATTATGATAGTAATATTGGGTTGGATTAGGGATGTAGAATAAGACTATACAGAATATGTACTTTATAAGTGCTAATAAACATCCAATTTAGACCAGATATGCCCAAAGTTGGCTCATGGTAACCTTTGATTTTGCCTGTCATCCCATTTGCGAAGAGAGGGGGAATCATGAGGATGGTTTAGAGATTGTAATTTCAAATTTAATGTAACCCTTTTTTTGTTTGTTTTATTGTTAAGCTACAAAAAAGGCTAACTACAATTTAAACGCTGTAATTTAGTTTAAAATGTACATACTGTCACCCGGCGAATAGAGGACAATGCAGAGACTTTGGTGAGGGAATCAAGGCAAAGGCAGATTCAGCTTGACTAGTGTATGCCACATTGAACTTCGCTGTGTTATAAACATGATTGTTTATGTTTTCATTGCAATAAGTTATAATTTAAAAACTGTGACGTCATCGCGGAGTTTGCTTATGTTCGCTTTGGGTACGCGCGACATTATTTCGACTGGTGGTGCCGAAATGCGGTGGTTTGAGTTAAATATGAACCACTTTGAAGAGATTTTGTCTGAAACAGTACGACTGTACAGACATCTTTAGTCTAAGGATAACTTATCTTTAGGATAAGTTTGTTAAAACCGAAAGAGGCCATCGCAAAGGTCGAGACCCATGTACACAATTACAGAAATATGTTTCTCTACCAGTCACAGGTTTAACACTGATGTATATGTTACTATTCTGAATTTAAAACAATTTAATAGTTACAAAACTATAATGAATTAATAAATTATTTCTGAGTTAACTGGAAAGGAATATTTGAACCTATCAGTTTACAATATACTGATGCCTGTTTTTCTTGGCTTTATTGGTGATAATGGTCAGGAATGTTGGACTATTATTGCCTTTTTAGCATAAGTATAGGACAGAAACTAGCCAGACAGTAATGTGTGAGCGGGCTAAATCTACAAAACATCAGTTTTTTTAAGTAAGTGTGCTTTTATTTTGCTTTTATACTTGCCATAATAAAAATATATTTGTAGAGCAACTCATGTTCTGTTGTCATTAATATTTTAATAAACTTTAATAGGTAAAACTGTCCGAGATATGAACAAAAGCAAGTGATGCATCAAAGTTTGATTTAAAGAAATCTTGAATGGTTATAAAAATCTTTATAATCATTAAAATAATTTATAAAAACAATGAAAATAACTAGTTTAAAAATATGGAATGATATTAATGGAATGACGTAGTTCCGGAAACTTCCTACTTCTCTGTTTATCTGTCTGACTTTACGGTCAGTTCTTTTTCACCGCCCCCCTGTCGTTTTAAAGAATATCACAACGGCGAACGCAGCAAGTATAAAAACCTTGTCTGTTTCGCGAGGTGCGCGCGCAGTCAGCCGAGGTGCGCAATGCAGCGCCAGGCGCAAGTATAAATCCAGCTTTATACTGCATTAGGTAATATGATTCAAAGTAATGTTTTCTATTTATTTTAAAATATTATGAAATAAATTAGGAAATTACCTATGGCAAATTTAATGTAAAATAGTTTGGTGTATTTATCTTCGGCCCACAGCTCTCAATGATATTTGGTCTTTGGCCCTTCATGCCAAGAAGTTTGGGCACTTCTGATTTAGACTTTACCGAGACTTTAAGTGTTTTACCCAGTTTTTTCAGTGGTTGTATTTAAAGGATGCGATGTATACATGAAACCCTTTGGCCCTGAGGAAGGCTTGTGTGTTGGCAAAATAAAACTCCTTTTTAATTACACTTTCTGTTTTGTTTTGACACCTTGACATTGATGTGATGCTGGTATATTACTAACGTCTTTTTTTCATGCACCTTGCTAATTGTATGAAGTATTTAAAGTACACATGAAATCAAAACTAACCATATTGATTTTGTCAACTCACATTGCTAGTTTGGTGAACAATTCATCTGTGTGTGTATTTAAGAAAAAAAAAAGTTTGTCCCTGTAATCTTTAATTAAAACCTAAAAACAATGCACTTCCTATTTGTTTTCAGTTAAATTCATCTAGATTATGTCTGTCTGAGGTATTGAGCATGGCTAACACATTTAATCACGCCCCTCCAGCTGTCAGTTTTGACAACATACCGAAATGGTGAGGAGGAGGAGTCTGTTAGGCTATAATAACTCTCCCCAAACCCTTTTCCCCATCTTTCTGAATGAAATGCCTACTTTACCACATCCAATCAGCTCGCAGTAGAAAAAAACAAGCCACGCCCACTCATTTATTATTCAGTTTATTTAGCAACTGCGTCATGATATTAAAAAAAAGTGGTCGCAGCTTCTGGTTCATGCGGACTTTAATTGAGTTTTGTGTGTTTTGCAGTGGGAGGAGGTCAGTGGTCTGGATGAGGAGAACAACAGTGTGCGGACCTATCAGATCTGCCAGGCGGACGGCTCCAGCAGTCATTGGCTGCGCAGTAAGCTGATCGAGCGGCGAGGGGCGTCACAGGTGTACGTGGAGCTGTTCTTCACTATGGTCGAGTGTTCATCTCGAAACACACACCACCGCTCCTGCAAAGAGACCTTTAACCTCTATTACTACCAAAGCGACACGGATGATGCCACAGCCACCCACCCGGCGTGGATGGAGAACCCCTACACCAAGGTGAACACATGCTGATGAATATACACTATCTAGTGTGCATGCACGTTTGGAGGACATGTGAATTTCCCAGTTTTGTATTAACTACTACAGTGGGGGAAATAAGTATTGTACACGTCACCATTTTTCTCAGAAAACATATTTCTAAAGGTGATGTTGACTTGAAATTGTCTCCGGATGTTGGCAACAACCAAAGAAATCCATATATGCAACAAAAACAAAACTAATTAGTTCATAAATTAAGTTGAAATGATGCAGGTGGAAAAGTATTGAACACACAAAGAAAGGGAGGTGTAGAAAGGCAGTGAAAGCCCAGACAGCAGCTAAACTCTCTCAGGATTTATTTAGCAACCCTCTGCCCTTCCTCAGTGTAAATGAATATCAGCTGCTTCAGTCCAACATCTACATTAGCAGGAGGATGAAGATGAAACCAGAGTGGACATTTCAGCAACACAATGATCCAAAACACAGCCAAGGAAACTCTCAAATGCTTTCAGAGAAAGAAAATCAAGCTGTAGAATGGCCCAGCCAATCACCTGATTTAAATCCAATAGAGAATACAAAACAAAGCTGAGATTTGATAGACGAGACCCACAGAACCATCAAGATTTTTACACTCTGTTGGAGTCTGTCAGAAACTCACACCTGAGCAATGCATGTGACTTCATTCTCCATATGAGAGGCGTCTTTAAGCTGACATCACCAAAAAAGCCTTTTTATATGAAGTATTACAAACGTTCAGTAGTTCAGCACTTTCTCCTTCTGTCATTGGCAAATAAAAGAGATACACAAAGGACAAGAGATTTTTTTTTTACAAATATTGTTTAATGAATATACTGCAGTTTATAATGTGTGAATTAAAAGTCCTGTTTAAGACACTGATTTACGTTAATTATAATTTTGATGGGCATTTATTTTAAACTTTCTAATAAAAAAAAAAACTTTTTTTGGTTAATGGTTTTATTATTATTATTAGTAGTAGTATTTTTGCAAATTTTAATTTTGTAGTTTACAGCATTTAAGTGTAATTTCAACTAACATTACAGTTAGTACTATTATTATACTAATAAAATAATATTGGCGGTTCATTCCGCTGTGGCGACCCCAGATTAATAAAGGGACTAAGCCGACAAGAAAATGAATGAATAAAATAATATTACTAAAATAACAAAATGTGTAAAATTAAAAAATATATATTTCATAATTTTTTGTGTGTGTTAAGAAACTGTTCTTCAATTGTAAGTTCAATATTACGTTATCTGCAAGTAAGAATTCAAACATACAAGTGCATTTTATTTTTCAGAGATTATTGCTCTATAAAAATGAATGTACAGTCGAGATCTCTGCCTTTAACTGAGTCATGTCTGGAATATTTTTAGAGAGACATAAGATCATTGAGATGTTTCCAAGTAAAAGCTTTCATATCCTCTCTGTTCAATGTCAATCAACACTGAGGTTAGCGTCCAAAGATGCAAATTAGACTTATGAGCAAAACTGGTTTATGTATTAGTTTTAACTCATTAGTTTCCATCTAATGAGTCAAAAAGAACAAAATCTTCACTTCCTGATGAACTTGCGCCAAATATCAAAAAGAAAAAAGTAAAATAAAAAGGTTCCATCATAGTTTATACTATAGTCTTTCCATACTTAGAGCCCTCTCCCTGGACAGCACGCCAAATATGCTTATTCTTTATTAAAGGGCCACGAAACCCCCTGTCTCAGCAGGGTGTTTTCACACCTCTGTTTTGAAAAAAGTCAGGAAAGTTGGGCGTGTCCAGCTCTGGTAGTGTGGGAGTGTCGGGGGAGGGAAAGAGGGTAAAATTTGCATAGAAGGGAGTTTCCATTTGGGCATTTTGGCAGCTCTCTCATAGAGGGAAAATGAAAACAAAACCTTCGTTGCAACACCTACGACTCTTGTCTTGAAATTCTTGTACTTTCACTTGTTTTGGCAACACAACGTGGCGTCTCTCTGCCGTATGAACAGCGTAAACTCGTAAACAGTCTCCGGAGCTTTTATGCATATTAATGAAGTTTCGCGTCATACACAATAGAGCGCGCTGATTGGTTTGAAGCATGTCTTTGTCATGAATTAATGCCGCACACTCAGATACGTCAGAATGTCCGCGAAAAGACAGACAGCCATTCTCCCCTCTGGATTTACACCTATGTATCTCATGGCCGTGACGTAGCTTCAAAAATTCGTTTCAAACCGGAAGAACGAATTTGCTCAAAATAACGCAAAAACAACCAATTTTCACTTTTTAGTGCAATATATGTGTCCTAATAGTGTTTATAGCAGCGTGGGACACATATATGACTGTCAACAGCTCAAAAAATGTGTTTTGGTGTTTCGTGACCCTTTAAAGGGCTCCTATTTTAGCCTTTTACAAGATGTAAGATAAGCATTTGGTGTCTCCAGAATGTGTCTGTAAAGTTTCAGCTCAAATTACCCATACGATTATTTATTATACAATGCAGAAAATGCCATTTTGGGCTCAGAGCAAAGTGTAGCTGTATTTGTATCCTAATCAGGTCACACACCGGATGCGCCGCTCAGCACCGCGACACGGCGCGCACATGACAGTTGAAAGTATCGCACACCAGACGCGCACATTTGCATGCTATTTAAAATGAAACTAATCAGATGGCGCTCTGTGGCGCGGCAGAAATATGAACAGTGTCCTGAGTCGTGGCTGGGCCGACTTGCGACGCCGGTGTGTGTACCCTGATAAAAACCTATGTTTAGAATTCTGAAATGCGTGGCGCTGCGTGGCGCGTCACTGAGCGGCGCTTCTGGTGTGCGACCTGCTTAAGCCTTTAAATGCAAATTAGCTGGTTTTCCGCGCCCGCCCACCCAGATAAATAGCAGTCAGTGACAGAGACAGACATGGTTGAAGCAGAAATCCAGCTCATTAGTCATAAATACCAAGTAAGTTTACCAAAAGTTTCTTTGCAAATCCTGTTCTGTGGACATGTTTATACGCGTTACAACAGAGACATGTTAATATGCTCCTGTCAATCAATTTGGTGGGCGGGGAAAACCACACTACTACGTTATGTTGCATTCAGCCTCAAAATCACTGGAATTTGGATCCTATTTTAACATCAGCTAATGTAAACACAACACGTCTCCTTTTTTCCCAATATGACAGTGGACACACTATACTTATACACAGTTATGTCCGAACAGCTTCCAAAATTAGATTTTGCATCATAAGTGCCCTTTAAGTCAAATATCTGTAAGTGTGAACTCTTTTTGCTCTTTTTTAAAGAGATAACGGGCATTTTTATTTTCTCTAGGTGGACACAGTGGCTGCAGACTTCCTACTGCGCAAAGGCGGAGAGAAGAAAGTCAACGTGAAGACGCTGCGTTTGGGCCCGTTGAGCAAGCGTGGATTCTACCTGGCATTTCAGGCTCAGGGCGCATGCATGGCTCTGCTTTCCGTGCGTGTTTTCTTTAAGAAGTGTCCGGCGCTCACGCGTTCGCTATCCGTCTTCCCGGAGACCGTTCCCCGCTCGCTGGTCCAGGAGGCAGTTGGCCAGTGTGTGGCCAACGCAGCACAGCCTGGCCCCAGTCCCAGACCGCCCAAGATGTTCTGCGGAGAAGATGGACAGTGGGTGGACCAGCCCACCACCACCTGCACTTGCCTGCCGGGCTTCGAGGCCAGCCATGGAGAGCTGGAGTGTAGAGGTGAGCGAGAGCAAACACAACAGACTGAAGACCAAGCTAATTTAAGATAGGGGAAAATATAGCCAAATAAAATCAAGACTCTGAGGGTTCAAAATACTGGGAAGACTGCACAATAAACACTTAGCAATGCACATAACAAGTGCTGGGTAAGTTACTTTAAAAAAGTAATAGATTACAAATTACTGACTACTACTGGAAAATTGTAATCTGATTACATTACTAATTACTTCATGTAAAAAGTAATTAGATCACTAATTACTTTACTTTAAAGTTACTTTTAACACATATAAAACCTATAAAAATTACACAATAAACTGCAGCTCCTTCAGGAATTTAATATACACTGAAAAACATTACAATGGGATGACCACAGCAGCTTGACATATTCAAAAGACTTAAAGAGATAGTTCGCCCAAAGCTTAAAATTCTCTCATCATTCAATTGTTCCAATCCTGTTTGTCTTTTTGTCATACTGACATCCACAGCAGTGGCGGCTGGTCAATAGAGGGCGCTTGGGCGCCGCCCCCGTCAAGTTAGACTCCTTTAATATGTCAATATTTATTATCACAAATATTAACAAAATAAATTGATTTAATTATAAAATTCTAACATTTATTGTAGTCATACTAACATTTATTGAAAAAAAAAATGTATGAACAATATTTTTTTGTATGTGTGCGGGGCGCTGGACTAATGAGTGTCTATGTAGGTACACAAACTTTTGCAAAGCATGTGATATGAGGATAAGCTCTAATTGGCCTGTTTTAAGTTGTCTTTGGGGCGCAGCGCTCTGCGCCCCGAACCCTCCCATTTTGTTGTTAGAACGAATCATATTTGTTTTTATATGATTGGCCTTATTTGATTGGACCATTCTCACTTACACCGTTCACTCAGCAGCAGCTCGTCAGTTAGCTGTGCTGCTGACCTTTAATCATATAGTGAAAGCAAGTGCAAGATGAAGGAAAATTCTGTTGTATCTTTGCAAAGATATCCGTTCACAAGGCGTTTGGATGAAGAAAAAAAAAAGAATCAAGGAGCTTGGACGAGATAGACCTTCCTTGCAAAACTAATGAAAAAAAATTTACCAGTAGTCAAGTGATCGCGAGCGGGCGTATATTCGGGGCTTTTCCAGCACTGTCATGACAAACGGAGTTGGCTGGCAAGTTGAGATGTAAGTCATGCCTTTTACTGTTTTCCGTGTTTGCTGTTTAAAACAGCATGACGCAAGAGAGGCTGAATGCATTGGCCATGCTGTCAATAGAGTAGAGACTGGTGACTGAGATGACTGACTTTAACCAAAAGGTCATTGAGAAATTTGCAAGCCAGAAAAAAAGGAGAGCAAAATTAATTTTTAAGTAGTGCTACTGGCCAGTGATTAGGCAACATTTGTGTGTGTGTGTGTGTGTGAGTGTGAGTGTTTACTGATTATCTTGATTACTTCATTACTGATAAACACAAATTGAACTAAAATGAACTGATTTGTGATGCATTTATTGTAAGCTTTACTCATTTTTGTTTTTTGGTACATCACCTGAAAAATGGCTTTTAAAATGCGCCCCCTCACATTTTTTAACACCAGCCGCCACTGATCCACAGTATGAAAAGCACTGCAGTGTTTGGGTGTTCTGTGTTTGTCTGAGGTAAATAATCTACCGACATCTGTATATTCCATACAAAGCATGAAGCTGATCGGTCAGTTCTTGTCGCGTGACTCGTGGTTTTCAACTGCAACTTGTGCGCACAAAAGACACGATATGTGAACGGCCCCATACGCAGCTACGCTTGTCTTCACATTCAGAAGATACCTTCACTCCCGATCCTGCAAGAAAATTTAATTTAGCCTGTTTAGGCTGAGTTGGACCGCCGTGTTTTTGGCCGCCGGTGTCCTCCTTGGTGACGAGTATTGTCATAGAATGCTTTCTGTTCAAGTGCTTGAACAAGTTGCTGTTTGAGATAAAAGCAGTCAAGCAGTCTTTAGAGACGAGACATAGACTGCATTTCACAGCAGTATTTTTGTTTTTCCACTCCATGAAAATAAAGTAATGTCTCAACGCAATCTCAAAGCAGTTCGTGTCTCAGTCTAAGTATGAATTCGTACGATCTAATACATACAATTTAGTACAATTTGCTTATCACCCAATGACAGTTGGGTTTAGGGGCAGGGTTGGGTGCCACGCCTCCTTTTTAAAATCGTACGACTGAATTCATACGAATTTGTATGAATTATCCACTAAACAGACAAAACGTAAAATATTTACGTTTTCTCATGAGATCAGGCTGGTATTTTCAGTTGAAGAAGCAGCCACTGTTGCCAGCAACCATTTCAGCTTGCGTTCTCCAGCAATTTCAAGAGTTCACACTTAGCTGATGATTAATTATAAAGCTTGTTTGGCATGCTGTCCCGGAAGAGAGCCCTGAGCTCATGAGATCCTCGAGCCCGGGGCTCCCTCCCGTTGCAAGGCGAGAGGGGTGATCGAGCTCAGGTAGATCTCGAGAACTCCCCCTTCGTAGTGTTGAAGAGCAGATAGTAGTTCTCTTTAACGAGATAGGTACTACATAGGGAGCAAGTCTATAAAGTTGATCAATCAAAATTTAGGTTGCGTGTTTTTAATCGGTGGGAGGAAACCGGAGGACCCGGAGAAAACCCACGTGAGCACGGGGAGAACATGCAAACTCCGCACAGAAAATGCCCGCTGGTTAGGTACAGCCTAGAACCATTGACACTCTTGCTGTGAGGCAACAGTGCTAAGCGCTGGGCCACCGTGTCACCCATCTAGAAAAGGGAAGGAGTAGGGGTGGAAGGGGGGATTCTTCAAAGCGAAGATAGCGGTGATATGGAACCCGGGATATTTATAGTAGTTTAGGGATCATCTGATTGGTGCATGTTGATTTGGATAATGTGAGTCCAGCTGCTAGCAATCATAAGCACGTGATCCTCTCGAAATAAGTTTATAAATAAACTTCACTTAAAATGCTTATTAACTGATGTTGCAGTGGAAAGTGTGCTTTAAAAGAAGCTTTTTTCTTCTAAAAAAAACTATATTTGTAATGCAAGTAATGTATTTACATTGACTTTAGTAACTGTAATCAAATTACACAAATGTAAAATGTAATTTGTTACATTACTGCGTTTCTCAAAAATGTATTTAAAATACAGTAACACATTACACCCAACTCTGCACATAACTAATAAAAATAATCACTTTTGACATACAGTTATTAGCCCTCCTGAATTATTTATTTTTCTCCAATTTCTGTTTAATGGAGAGCAGATTTTTTCAACACATTTCTAAACATAATAGTTTTAATCACTGATTTATTGTATCTTTGCCATGATCACAGCACATAATATTTGATTAGATATTTTTCAAGATACTAGTATTCATCATAAAGTGACATTTAAAGGGTTAACTAGGTTAATTATGTTAACTAGGCAAGTTAGGGTAATTAGGCAAGTTATTGTATAATGATGGTTTGTTCTGTTGACTATCGGAAAAAATATATAGCTTAAAGGGGCTGATAATTCTGACCTTAAAATGGTTCATAAAAAGTTAAGGCTTTTATTCTAGCCGAAATAAAACAAATAAGACTTTCTCCAGAAGAAAAAATATTATCAGACATACTGTGAAAATTTCCTTGCTCTGTTAAACATCATTTGGGAAATATTTAAAAAAGAAAAACAAATTCAAAGGGGGGCTAATAAATCTGACTTTAACTGTATATATGTATACATTATCTCTTTATTATATTTAATAATTTTAATGCATCCTATAATGCTGAATGAAACGTACATATTATTTTTTTTTTAAAAGAGTCATACTGACCCAAAACATTTAGCATGCATTTTCACAATAACCATGTGCTAAAACCAGAAAAGGTTTTCCTTTGCATTTTCGAAAGGTCTCCCGTCTAGACTGCAAAATTGTGATAATGATCCCCGTTCACACAGATGCTCGAAAATGGAGAAAAATGCTGCATTCTGCATACCATGCATTTAAATCCTAACCTGAATGTAGAGCTAAATATTGTGCACCAGTGTTTCACATGTGGAGGAGCAAGACATACAGCTGAAGTCAGAATTATTAGCCCCCCTGTATATCTTATTACCCAATTTCTGTTTTAGTTTTAATAACTCACCTCTAATAACTGATTTATTTTATCTTTGTTATGATGACAGTAAATAATATTTGACTAGATATTTTTCAAGACACTTCTATACAGCTTAAAGTAACATTTAAAGGTTTAACTAGGTTAATTAGGTTAAAGTTGGGGTATTAGGCAAGTGTTACGATGGTTTATTCTGTAGACAATCGAAAAAATATTGCTTAAGGGGGCTAATAATTTTGACCTTAAAATGGTTTTTAAAAAATTAAAAACTGCTTTTATTCTAGCCGAAATAAAACAAATAAGACTTTCTCCAGAAGAAAAAATATTATAGGAAATACTGTGAAAAATTCCTTTCTCTGTTAAACATCATTTGGGAAATATTTGAAAAAAGAAAAGAAAAAAAAATCACAGGAGCGCTAATTGTTTTGACTTTGACTGTATATATAACATATAAAACATACAATTGGCAGCTTAATCCTACCAGTTCATTTACCACAATGCAAAACCCCAAATGAAAAGTTAAAAAAATAATCAAATAAATATATGGAGGAGGCTTATAGTGCCAACAGCTGCAGCTTCAGCACAGATAAGAGACTCTGGTGGAGAAAGAGAGAGACAGTAAAGGACAGATGGGACTGAATTAGACAAAGACTGTGACACTTGAGAAGAAGAGAAAACAGTTAGCGAACGCAGCACACAGAACTCGGAGAGGTGAGATGAAGGTCCTGTGTTCAAACCGGAGAAAAGCGAGAGCGGAAAGCCTGTGATCACCAGAGGATTACTGTGTATTTCATCAGTGTCCTACGGCTGGACACATTTTCATTCGCTGTTACGTTACAGCCCTGTGCATCCTGGGTACATTTGCATTTCTTTGCACATGACAGGGCAGCTTAAGCTTCATGCGTACTGTACATGCGATGGGATGAAATTATGAAAGATTCATTTCATCCCAGGGCAAATTTGTCAGGCTTTGATCACTTAAAGTGACTTTCACTGATGGCAGATTCATTTCCTCGGAGATAGATAGATAGATAGATTTTATCCAGGATTTTTGGCTCCCAGTCCAAACCACACTGTCAAAAGTGCTGGGATTCACACAATTCCTTCATGTTGTCCCAACACAAGTTGATTAAGTCAATCCGTTTTTTTTTTTCATAAACATTTAAGTGGATTGAACATAAAACTATTAAGTTTTCCCCAAAAAACTTAACAATTGTGTTGTTTTAACTTTCAAACTGTTTTGAAGAAGCAGGAAATGGTGGCTCAGTGGTTAGCACTGTCGCCTCACAGCAACAAGGTCACTGGTTCAAGTCCCGGCTGGGCCAGTTGGCATTTCTGTGTGGACTTTGCATGTTCTCCCTGTGCTGGCGTGGGTTTCCTCCGGGTGCTCAGGGTTTCCCCCACAGTCCAAACACATGTGCTATATATGAATTGGATGAACTAAATTGGCCGTAGTGTATGAGTGTGTGTGAATGTGAGAGTGCATGGGTGTTTCCCAGTACTGGGTTGCAGCTGGAAGGGCATCCTCTGCGTAAAACTTATGCCAAAATAGTTGGTGGTTCATTCCGCTGTGGCGACCCCTGATAAATAAGGGATTAAGCTGAAGGAAAATGAATTAATGAATGTATAAAATCACAGAAGAATGTTTTAAAATGATGTTAAATCCTTATCAAGGCTTCATTTATTTGATGATAATACACCCAAAGAAACTTTAATAGTGGTAATGTTAGATTCTAAGTAATATTAGGATTTTAAAAACCTTTCTATTTGAATATATGTGACCCTGGAGCACAAAACCAGTCTTAAATTGCACGGGTGTATTTTGTACAATACATTCCATGGGTCAAAATGATCGATTTTTCTATTATGACTGAAATTACTAGAATATTAGGTGAAGATCATGTTCCATGAAGATGTTTCCTACACTGTAAAAATTCTTGGTTCCACACAATCCGTTTGTTAACTTACTAGTTTTTACAAATTTAAGTGGATTAAACAAAAACCAATTAAGTTGTTCCACTTAAACACACAAAAATTGTTGTTTCAGCTCATTTTAAATAAGTAATTTGAACAAGCAGCAAGTATATTTTTTCAGTGTACTCTAAATATATCAAATCTCAATTTGTGATCAGTAATATGTATTTCTAAGATCTTGATTTAGACTATTTTAAAGGTGCAGTATGTAAGTTTGACACCCAGTGGTTGAACTAGGTATTGCAGTCCTGAATCATAATAAAGGTACGCCGGGTTGCCAGTTTGAGGGATTTTAAACTGTGTTCTAAATAAAAGCAACGACACGCGATTGAGGGAATATTCTCCATATTAAAAGGAGTTTTGGTTCTAACCAACACCTCGAATTGATTTATTAGAAGCGGCTTCTATTTCTCACAGCTGAACAACAGAAACCTATGACAGATCACCTCAGGTAAGCCTCGTGTGCTTTATTCAGTGCTAAATGCTAACAATGCGAGTTTGAATGCATTTTACATGACGTGTATTACCATATACTGAAAGCAGAAAGTTCACTTCACCTTTAATGATGTTAAAGAGGGTTAACATGTATTAAATAGATTCTAAACCTTACCGTTTTGTGAGTGAGTGCATATTCTGTGCTTCTGAAAGGCTGTATTTAAATTTCTGCCGTGTTTTGTGGTGCAAACAGCCAAATGGCTCATCACTCATAACAATCTCGTCACAGCGTGTTGTTAGGACACGCGATGTAACCTGCTCACGTTCCTAATATTTATGTCATTTGCTAATTAACGTCATGTGGAACTGAATCTGTCTCATTTTGACATCTGATACTTTCCACTACACTATAGCATTTCGCTCATGGACGCATGCTTTCAGAGTCTTTCTGAATGAATGAATGAAATATGCTGTTTTCCAACAAGGCAACCCGGGGTGCTGAATTATAATTGGTTAAACTGGCATGTGCATGTGAAAATTACCTAAACAAAGACAGCGTTCCGGCACGGAAAAAAACATTTTCAAAGCAGAATATCTGACTTCAGCATTGTTTTTCAGTTAAACAAGTATGTTCACTTGGGATGTTTCTTAAATATCTGCACACATATTATTGTATTTTTATGCTTTAGAAGAGTCAAAAACTTACATACAGCACCTTTAAAGGTGATTTTCTCAGTTTTTGTATTTCATTTTTACCCTCAAATTTTCAGAGAGATTTTCTCAGCGAATATTGGCCTACAAACCACAAATCAATGGGAAAAAATATTTATTCAATTAATAATTGAAATTCATTGTGGGGTTTGTTTACAAACTAATTTCGAGAGGATCACGTGCTTATGATTGAACACAGCTGGTATTGCTTAACTCCGCATATTACCAGAGCGCTTTGCTCCAGTCATCTTCGTTTGAAGAATCCCTCCTTCCCCCCCTACTCCTCCCGTTCTCCGATAGGGCGGCACGGCGGCCAGTGGGTAGCACTGTTGCCTCACAGCAAGAACGTCGCTGGTCCGTTTCCCTCCGGGCCGGTTGGCGTTTCTGTGCTGAGTTTGCATGTTCTCCCCGTGTTCGCGTGGGTTTTCCCCGGGTTCTCCGGTTTCCTTCCACCGCTCAAAAACAGGCACCATAGGAAAATTGAAAAATCAAAATAGCATTCTAAGGCAACTCTTAGCCAGATATATATCCAGTAGTTCACAGCAGGGGAGTTCTCGAGACCACCTGAGCTCAGACTCTCCTGTCGCCCTACAAATGGGAGGAAGCCCCGGGCTCAAGGATATCCTGGGCTCAGGGCCCTCTCCCGGGACAGCATGCCAAATACGCTTTATTTTCAATCATCAGCTAAGTGTGAACTCTTGAAATTGGTTTTGTTGTTTAAAATTCATTTCTGTGATTCAAAGCTGAATTTTCGAATATCACAAAAAAAACTATTTTGACTTGTGCTTCAGTTTGTGGAAGGAAAAAAACATTCATGTACAGTGCTCAGCATATATAAGTACACCCCTCACAAATCTCTCATTTTGATTATTTTCTATAGGAAGCTATACAATATTATATATGTGCATGTACATTAGATTAGCCAGTACTGAAGCCAAATCTGGAGCTAATCTAACAAAATAACTTATGATAACGACCCAAAAACGAGTACACCCAAATGTATATGTTAGAGAAAAATATTAAATAAAAATTCAAAAAACAATTAATAATAATTTAGATGAAATTTTGTAGGTTGTAATTTGTTTTTGCAATATTTTGCTTTAATTTTATTGTATTATCCTTCTATTTCTAAATATGTTTGGTGACTAAAATATTATAATAAATATAAATTATAATCAATATATTTGTTTAATAAATCTGTTTTGTTTAAATGCATCAAAATACATTGCCTAGATTCACTGAGAAATGGATTCAAATATTCATGTTCAAAATGAGGTGTACTCAATTATGCTGAGCACTGTACAATGGAAACATAGTGAGCAGTTTTACAGCACCAGAATAAATATATATTACTGATATTATTTTCATTCTTCTAGAAGTAAAGCCTTATTTCAAATATTACACCTATTAGCGTTAACTAAGAACAGGACACTGAAAGGGACTATTGAAATGCAAACATTTTTAGAAGGTAATTCACCTAAATGTTTATAAACGCTTATTAAATATAACTCTATATGCAAATGCTTCTTAATGTCATAACATTTTCTTTTAAATTTAGCATTTTTCTCAGTCTCATAAGTTTATATTTAGTTATTTCACATTTAAGGCAATGAGAAAACCTATTTATCACCATGAAAGTGAAATTACTGAACATATTTTAGTGTTTAGAGGCTTTTGCAACTCTTGATGTGAACTCTATTTAAACAAATCAAACACTAGTACAAAGACACGTCACTTTTAAAGGGATAGTTCACACAAAAATGCAAATTCCGTCATCATTTACTCAGCCTCCACTTCTTCAAAAACTATTTGAGTCTTTTGAACACAAAAGAAAATATTTTGAAAAATGCTGGTTGCTAGAACCCATTGATTTCCATAGTAAAACAATTACTATGAAAGTAAATGGGTGCCATCAAATAGCATTCTTCAAAATATCCTCTTTTGTGTTCAACAGAAGAAAGAAACTCATAAAGCTTTAAAACCACATGAGAGAATAAATAATGATGTCATTTTCATTTTTGGTTGATCTACCCCTTTACATGGTCAGAATGATCACCCAGTCTGCATGTCTCCAAGCACCATTTCCATTCAGTTTTACAAGGTTCAGCCCTGATTTTCTGTGGTAATCGACAGCATATGTTACATGCATGTAGGTTTAGTGTGAGATGAGCGGGAAGAGGATTTAACCAGGGAAATTCATTTAAGAACTTGCCTGATCTACTTTAATTCGAGTAATCGCCGTCTCTCCGCACAGTGGATCAGTCCAAATCCTCCCAGTTCCCAAAAATGACTTCAGCTTTTTTAATGAAGTGGCTTGAAATGGGTGTGGTGTGGTGTGTGTGTGTGTGTGTCTGTGTGAGTTTATGAGTGTACACTGTAAAAACACTGGGTTTCACACAATTGAATTAACTTAATAGTTTTTACAATTTTAAGTGGATTGAACATAAAGCAATTAATTTCTCCCCTCAAAATACTCAAGAATTCTGTTGTTTCTCCTCATTTTAAGTAAATAGTTTAAACAAACACCAAAAATAATTGTATGAGTGTACCTTTAATAACAAATGTCCCCACAAGTATAGCAATACCAGTTAATTTTGACCTATATGAACTTTTTTTTTTGTTCTCCATAAGGAAAACGGCTCATAAATCACATAGAATGAAGTATTTTGAGAATGTAAGACGTTGTTTCAGTGTGTTGTTTCAGCTCATTTTAAGTAAGTAGTTTGAACAAACACCAAACATTAATTTTTTGAGTGCACCTTCAATACCAAATGTCCCCACAAGTATAGCAATACCAGTTAATTTTGACCTTATGGGGACTTTTTTGGTCTTCATGAGAAAAACAGCTCATAAATCACATAGAATGAAGTATTTTTAGAATATAATACTTCATATTTTTTCCTGTGAACGTTACCGTTGGGAAAGAGGGATCGAATATACAGTCTGCATAAACATCAATACGTTTATGCGAAGTCCCCATAAAGACTAATTTCTCTGCTCAAAATACTCAAGAATTGTGTTGTTTCAGCTCATTTTAAGTAAATAGTTTGAACAAACACCAAACATCATTTTTGAGTGTGCCTTTAATACCAAATGTCCCCACAAGTATAGCAATACCAGTTAATTTTGACCTTATATGGACTTTTTTGTTCTCCATAAGGAAAACGGCTCATAAATCACATAGAATGAAGTATTTTGAGAATGTAAGACGTTGTTTCAGTGTGTTGTTACAGCTCATTTTAAGTAAGTAGTTTGAACTAACACCAAACATAATTTTTTGAGTGCACCTTCAATACCAAATGTCCCCACAAGTATAGCAGGAAGGGGAACTTCAATGCTATGTGGAAACTTCCACTATGGGGATTTCATTCAGAAAGCCAATCATCTGAAAGAGTATGTAAACGGGCCAATGAAATGCCAATGAGTTGGCAGCTTCAGCTTGCGCACCTGATGCTCGTTGCAATTAACTTGCTATATGAGCACAGAGCTAGCAAGCCAAAGCATCATTTTCACTTCAGAGACTTCAACAGCCTTCTGAGAGAGTCGATGAGGGTTCCTCCAGCTGAGTTTCAGACAGAGAGTGAACGAGAGCGATCTCCCGGTCCAGAGTGTGTGACACGCAGCGGCAGATGGTCGAGCTGGGTTTCTCCCTTGCCTGGCGTCCTTTGGGTCCGGTCCTCCAGAGCGGTATGTATTGTTGCGAATTTCCTAAAAGAGCAACACGGTCGTGCAGCGCGTCTTTTTCAAGACGTCGCTCCGACTGTGCGTTTCTGGATGCGGTGGTTTCCTGTCCTCGGATGATGGGCACGAGCACTGCGTTTCATGTCTGGGGGTCCAGCATGTTAATGCGGTGCTCGTGGGCAGTGCATGCCATCACTGCGGTGGCATGTCTGTTGCGCAGTTAAGATCGCGGCTCGCTCTTGCAAAAGAGCCACCCACCCCAGTTGTCCCCCGCTCCGCGGTGGGCACTCGGGCAGATCTGAGGGTTACAGTGGGAGTAAATCTGCCGCCCTCGGGCTTGTGGACCTCTCACTCCTCCACGCGCTCCATCCAAGCTTTGAGTGAGAGAAGCGCTCCATCCTCGGATGGCCGCCCTCTCACTTGATGACACCGAGGCTCAGATGTCCACCGCTGCATCGGAGGTTGGGCTGTCATGGTCTGATGAAGGATCCCCCCCCCCTCCGTTCCCTCCCATCGGGAGCGAGCGCGGCGGCGGCCGATCTTGAAACAGACATGATAACCGTGCTTTCCCGGGCTGTTTCGGTCGTGGGTCTGGAGATGGTTTATCCCCCAGCCTCGCGGCCGGACCGACTAGATGGGTGTATGTGGAGGATTAAAAGGCAATACCTTCTAGCCTCCCATCCCTCTCTTCCCGGAAGTGCACAGTGGGCTCACGCAGTCTTGAGGGCACCTTTCTCTGCCTGATCTGCGTGCGCCTCCACCTCACCACTCTTGATGGTGGAGCAGCCAGGGAGTACGAGTCGATTCCCCAGATTGAGAGTGCCATCACGGGCCCGCGTGGTGCCTCCTTCTGCTGGAATTAGCCTCATCTCCCGTCCAAGGCGTGTTGGTTTTCTGCCTCCCGAGCCAGAGCCCACACAGCCGCGGGCCAGACTGCTTCCACCCTGCACGCCAGGGTCCATGCGCGCGCGCTGGCCCAGCTGCACGAGGGTGGTTCTGACCCAGGCTTGTTACAAGCCCCGCACCGCACCCGACTGAGCTCCACGGATCTCAAGTCCGCTGTGTGTGCCCCGGGAAAGACGATGGCCACGTTAGTGGTCCAGGAGCGCCCCCTCGGGCTAAACCTGGCAAAAATATGCGCGGAGTCGACAAAGTTCACTTTCTTGACTCCCCCATATACCAGTCTGGCCCGTTCGGCGACACCGTTGGTGAATTCACCCAGGAATTCACGGCGGTGCAGTTGGATATGATGGGCCATCCTTCGGCGGGGATGTAAGACCGCTCCCCTCCCGCCGAACCATCCACATCCACTGCTTGTCGCCGAGAGCGCCGTCTTCGAGTGCTGCTCCGCCCCCGCCTGCGCCTCCGGCCAGCGGCAGCGCCGAGCACCTCGCAGGCAACCAGCGCTCCCCGTCCCAGGGCGCCGTTAAGTCCGGATAACGGACCGCGAAGCGCTCTTGAGACGGCCATCTGGAGAAGAGGGAACTTGCTCTCTCCCCGGTGGGGGGGCCGGGCTCCTCAGAGAGAAAGCATCTTTCCCTTCCCTGGATGTGACAGCCCGAATACTGCCAGTCTGGGACGCGATGAAAAGCCTTCCAGCTCGCAGGATCGGCGCACTTCGCCAGTGGCTCACGGGGTCTGGGAGGACGGTCTCCTTTCTCTCACATCTCCAGCCCTCTCCTCCGGAGTCTGAGTGCAAGGTGAGTAAATCTCTCACCTCCAGCTCTTCCGCGGGACCCCAGCGCTCCCCGGATCAGCACTCCCACTCCGCGCTGCCCCACTGCTGGTACGTCAGCGATTGTAGCGATGCAGTCATTAGCGAGGGCTCTGCCTGCCTGGTTAGCGCAGCCCAGCCCTTTGCGGTGGCTCATACGCACGATCAGACTCGGCTACGCGATTCGATTCGCGAAACGGCCTCCCAAGTTCATGGGGTGTACGTCACCAGGGTCAGCCCTGTGCCCGCCCCTGTCTTGTGAGAGAAGGTTGCTGTCCTCCTGGCGAAGGATGCAATCTAACCGATCCCCCCAGCCGAGATGGAGAGCGGGTTTACAGCCTGTACTTCATCGTACCCAAAAGAGCGGTGGGTTACGGCCAATCCTAGATCTGCGCGTTTTGAACCGCTGTCTGCACAAGCTGCCGTTCAAAATGCTTATGCAGAAGCGCATCCTCCTGTGCGTTCGTCCTCGGGATTGGTCTGCAGCATAGACCTGAAGGACGCGTACTTATGTCTCCATACTCCACGCCACCGTCACTTTTCTGCGGTCTGCGTCGAGCGAGCCTGACAGTACAAGTCCTCCCCTTCGGGCTCTCTCTGTATCCGCGGGTCTTCACCAAGCTCGCGGAGGGTGCCCTAGCGCCCCTTCGGCTCGCGGGCATCCGCATACTCCATTATCTCGGCGACTGGCTGTTTTAGCCCTCTCGCGGGAGTAATTGACTATGTACAGAGACAAGGTGCTCCAGCACCTCCACCTATTGGGGTTTCAGGTCAACCGAGAAAAGAGCAAACTCGCCCCCGTGCAGAGGATCTCTTTTCTCGGGTTGGAGCTGGACTCGGTCACCATGACAGCGCGCCTCTCCGGAGAGCGCGCTCGGCTAATGCTGAACTGTCTGTGAGAGTTCGACAGCAAAATAGTGGTTCCACTGAAATCTTTCAGAGGCTCCTGGAGCATATGACATCCGCAGCCGCTGTACGCGCTCGGATAACTCCATATGAGACCACTTCAGCACTGGCTTCACGATCGAGTCCCCAGACGCGCATGGCACGCGGACACACACCGAGTGACTGTCACTGCGCTGTGTCGCCGCGCCCTCAGCCCCTGGAACGACCCCTCGTTCCTACAGGCCTGAGTGCCTCTAGGACAGGCGTCCAGACATATTGTCGTTTTGACAGATGCTTCCAGCACTGGCTGGGGCGCCGTGTGTTGCGGGCATGCAGCTGAAAAAAACCCAGTTGCATTGGCATATCAATCGCCTAGAGCTGTTGGCAGTGTTTCTCGCTCTCCGCCGTTTTTTACCGGTGCTGGAGCGACAACACGTACTGGTCAGGACGAACAGTACGGCAGCGGGGGCGTATATCAACCGTGTGGGGGTATCCGCTCTCGCAGCATGTCTCAGCTCGCTCGCCGTCTGCTCCCCCGGAGTCATACGCGGCGCAATCGCTGCATTCCATTTTTTCCCCCACCGAGCTCAACCGTGCAGCCCATTCGCTCTCACGGCAGTTTCGCCTGGGAAAATGGAGACTCCACCCCCGACTGTCCAGCTGTTCGGTGCTGCGCCTTTCTCTCTCTAACTCAGAGATTCGTGCGCTCTCGCTTGAGTTCCCCACTTGGCGAACCCTGCAAAGTCCACTGGCTACACAGCTGGCCTCGGGGCGTGCGTAATACGCATTTCTCCAGTGAGCCTACTCGCACAGATACTGTGTAAAGTCAGGGAGGTCGAGGAACAGCTCTCGTATTGCGCCTCTCTGGCCCAATCGGACCTGCTTTCAACTCTCTCCTCGTGATGGCCCCTCCCTGGCACATCCCCTGGGAACAGGGGACAGGCACCGTTTGGCACCCGCGCCCAGATCTATGCTTCACGTACGGTTCATAGATGGAGCGCGGAGGACTTAGGTGACTTACCGATTAGGTGGTTAACACTGTCACTCAGGCTGAGCACCCTCTACGAGGCATGCCCACGCCTGAAGTGGAGTCTATTCGCTGTGTGGTTACCTTTTTCCCCGAGAAGGAACCCTGAACATGCCAGATC
Organism: Danio kyathit; assembly: GCA_903798195.1. Taxonomy (NCBI): domain Eukaryota; kingdom Metazoa; phylum Chordata; class Actinopteri; order Cypriniformes; family Danionidae; genus Danio; species Danio kyathit. Next base: position 80,108,704 of record LR812523.1, on the reverse strand, counting down.
AGAGTGATGCTATCCTCCTTCAGTTGACTGGAGCTAAGGCTGTCCCCTCCGCTCTGAGGGGTTGGCGTTACGATCATCCCCGCTCTAAGGATGCGGCGATGGCGGCGCGCTGGGAAGTATCGTCTCATCATCCAGTTCCCAGAGGCGCGAGACATGAATATTAATTTTCCTGTTTCCCTCTCATACCCACTTGGAGATCTCTCTTAGGAGAGGTCTGCTCGTTCACTCGACTCAGTATCTTTAAGATTTCTGTCCAGGTAGACAGCTCTGCTGGTCGCGTTTGCATCGGCCAAATGGGTGGGTATCTGGAGGCATTTTCGGTCAGCGAAATGTGCCAACGTTTTGGGTCGGCCCACTCTCACGTTTACCTGAGACCCCGACCCACCTAGGTGCCCTAGGTTCCTACAGCGTTCTTTCAGCCACGTAGTGAACCTGCAAGCGCTGCCCACGGAGGAGGCAGACCCAGCCCCTTTATTTGGTCCTTCGCACTTTGCTATTACACGGACCGTACTCAGCTCTTTATCTGTTATGGTGATCGGCAGACGGGAAGTGCCGTATCCAAACAGAGGTTGGAACATACCCACTGAACTCTGAATGCCATCTCCCTCGCTCATCTGAGCCAGGGCGAGCCGCGTCCCCCAAGAGTGAGAGCGCGCTCCTCGAAGCGCGCATCCTTTTGGGCGTTAGCACGCGGCGCCTCTCTAACAGACACTGTAGAGCTGCGGGCTGGGCGACACCTATTAGAAGATTTATTAATCTTGAGGGGAGCCGATTTTCTCACGCGGTGAATGAGAAATTCGGTTAGGTGTTGTAAAACGCTTGCTGCGCCATTCTCTCTAACCCAGAGATACGTGCGCTTTTTCGCTCTGTCAGAAAAGTTCCCCGCTGGCGAACCCTGCAGATATTCCTCCGAGGCCCCCAGCACCTGACTCAGCGGAGGAGTCAGGCACTGGCCCGTTACGTTGCTGGTCTGCCCGATGGTCAGCCCGCGTTCTGGGTATAGGTGCCTGCTATGTGCGATCCCCACTAGGCGATCCCATATGCTTATACTGCCACGGTGCAGTCCCCCCTCACAGGCGGACCCGTGTCTTCCCTCACCGCTAACCATCTAATTTCATATGCTTACTCCCCCTTCTCAGGGTTAGTTCATATGCTATTTGCCCCAGTCTCCCCACTTGGGTAGCAGATGGCCTCCGCAGCGTCCTCCCTATCGGGACTGCACGCATTCCCAACGTACTGTCGTATTAAATTCCTAGAAATTATTCTAGACGCATTTGCGGCTCCCGAAAAATATATCTAAATCCGTAAATCTTCTGTTGAAGTGGGATAAGTAAGGGCCAGGGAACACGTTGGAAGACCGCGCCTCTGGTGACGCAGGTGCGCTCACGCTCTTGCCTGGCAAACCTCTCATCGGGGGCGAAGGTAAGGTTCAATCATTATGGCGTTTTCCAAACATTTCCCCATAGTGGAAGTTTCCACATAGCATTGAAGTTCCCCTTCCGAAGGGGAACGCTCTGGTTACTAAAGTAACCCTCGTTCCCCGAGGGGGGGAACGGAAATGCTATGTTCCTTCGCCATAATGATTGCCCCTTAGCTGTTGAGGTGAAAGTCTCTTCCGCTAAAAAAATGATGCTTTGGCTTGCTAGCTCTGTGCTCATATAGCAAGTTAATTGCAACGAGCATCAGGTGCGCAAGCTGAAGCTGCCAACTCATTGGCATTTCATTGGCCCGTTTACATACTCTTTCAGATGATTGGCTTTCTGAATGAAATCCCCATAGTGGAAGTTTCCACATAGCATTTCCGTTCCCCCCCTCGGGGAACGAGGGTTACTTTAGTAACCAGAGCGTTACTTTTGACCTTATGGGCACTTTTTTGGTCTTCATGAGAAAAACAGCTCATAAATCACATAGAATGAAGTATTTTGAGAATATAATACTTCATATTTTTTCCTGTGAACGTTACCGTTGGGAAAGAGGGATCGAATATACAGTCTGCATAAACATCAATACGTCTATGCGAAGTCCCCATAAAGACTACTTTCTCTGCTCAAAATACTCAAGAATTGTGTTGTTTCAGCTCATTTTAAGTAAATAGTTTGAACAAACACCAAACATAATTTTTGGGTGTACCTTTAATAATAAATGTCCCCACAAGTATAGCAATACCAGTTAATTTTGACCTTATATGGACTTTTTTGTTCTCCATAAGGAAAACAGCTCATAAATCACATAGAATGAAGTATTTTGAGAATGTAAAACATTGTTTCAGTGTGTTGTTTCAGCTCATTTTAAGTAAGTAGTTTGAACAAACACCAAACATCATTTTTGAGTGTGCCTTTAATACCAAATGTCCCCACAAGTATAGCAATACCAGTTAATTTTGACAATATGGGGATTTTTTTGGTCTTCATGAGAAAAACAGCTCATAAATCACATAGAATTAGGTATTTTGAGAATATAATACTTCATATTTTTTCCTGTGAACGTTACCGTTGGGGAAGAGGGATCGAATATACAGTCTGCATAAACATCAATACGTCTATGCGAAGTCCTCATAAAGACTAATTCCTTTGCCCAAAATACTCAAGAATTGTGATGTTTCCGCTCATTTTAAGTAAATAGTTTGAACAAACACCAAACATCAATTTTTTGAGTGTGCCTTTAATACCAAATGTCCCCACAAGTATAGCAATACCAGTTAATTTTGACCATATATGGACTTTTTTTGTTCTCCATAAGGAAAACGGCTCATAAATCACATAGAATGAAGTATTTTGAGAATGTAAAACGTTGTTTCAGTGTGTTGTTTCAGCTCATTTTAAGTAAATAATTTAAACAAACACCAAACAATTTTTTGAGTGTACGTTTAATACCAAATGTCCCCACAAGTATAGCAATACCAGTTAATTTTAAGCTTTTATTGACTTTTTTTGGTCTCCATGAGAGTAACAGCTCATAAATCACATAGAATGAAGTATTTTGAGAATATAAAACTTTATATTGTTTCCCGTGAGGGTTACTGTTGGGGACGAGGGATCGAATATACAGTCAGTACAGTATAAACATCAATACATCTATGCGAAGTCCCCATAAAGATAGCTATACAAGTGTGTGTCTGTGTGAGTGAGTGTTTGAGGCTGAACTCGTCTGTTAAACACTGCAGCTGTGCTTTCTGTGGGCGTGAACCCCTGGAGTTCACGCACACACAGGCACACACACTCTCGATGACTTACTCAGCATTCGTCCACTCAAACACACTGCATCTGCTGTTCATCCCTTTCTTTCACACACCCACCCACACAAAGGCAGCGCAAAGCCATAATAGTGGCGCCTGCGGGCAGGGATGTGTCCAGTACAAAGGCAATCTAATGACATGAGCAATTAGTTATGGGTAGAGAGACAAAGAGAGAGAGAGAAAGAGAGAGAGGGGAGAATAGCAGGGTTTATTGGGCAGGTGAAAGGCCGAATGGAAGAGTGTGGTCACCGGGTCACAGGTGAAGGGCTCTCTCTCTCTTTCTCCCTCTCTCTCTCTCTCTCTCTGTGTGTGGTACTAATGACTCAAATTAACCACATTCAGATGCACACGACACGTATTGTACAGCCTCTTTTTGTTTAGCTGGGAAACTACTGCGGTAGCACTAATACACAAAAAATTTAATGACAGTTAGAAGTTGATCAGGTTTCACAATGTTTTTAATTTATGCAAAGTTTAATGTAATATTTTTAGTCAGTTTGATTGGTTTAAGTTGACGTGGCTTAAAGTTAAGATTTTTTTATAGTGTAGTAATGGCCCGTTTCCTCTGAGTGGTACAGTACGGTATGGTTTGGTACGCTTTTATGGCCGTTTCCACTGTCAAAGTGTACCTAAAAGCGAACCGTACCATACCACTTTTTGGTCACCCTTTGCAAACGGTACCAACAGGCCCAAAGGGTACTATAAGGCGGAGCTAGACGTGCAGCTGAACGCTATTGGTTTGCAGAGAAGCGTCACTCACAGAAGCAGGAGAATGAAAACAAAGGAAGAGCCATTTTTAAAAGCCCAGCTGAGACATTACATCGTAATACTATATATATATAATAACAAGCCATGGTCGACTCGAGCTCAAACAAACCTTGTCATCGTCTTGATGAACAGCCACAAAGCCAAGAAGAACAAAATGTGCCGTGTCCTGTTTTTGTTTTACGAGCCCGTCTAAAGCGCGAGCGGTTTCACGTTCTCCAGAGAGCTCGTCGCGCATCTATATTTGAAAAAACAAACTTTTTAAACTCATATTAAAGGGCCACGAAACCCCCTGTCTCAGCAGGGTGTTTTCACACCTCTGTTTTGAAAAAAGTCAGGAAAGTTGGGCGTGTCCAGCTCTGGGAGTGTGGGAGTGTTGGGGGAGGGAAAGAGGATAAGATTTTGCATAGAAGGGAGTTAACATTTGGGCACGCGCTAAGTTTGACAGGAAAAACAAACACACAGAGGCTGTTTTGATACGGCGAATAAGAGAAAAAAATCCTCCGCATTTCTCTGTAACGTATGTACTTGGTAGGTAGCGTCAGAAAGCCGTGTGTGTATAGACTATCCTGTCACAAATTGCAGCGAAAATCCTGCACGACGGGAATAGTTTGTGTTTACATGTTTACACTCGGAGAGCAGCATTTAAACAAAGGGCACTGCACTGCAAACACTTACCAAATCTGTAGACAGACAATCAAACTGGAGCGGTGTCTTTTTATTAAAAGTAGACAAGCGACAAATCAGGATTTCACCATTTCCAGATGAGAAAAAGCTCTCGGGTAAAAATGTTCCTTACAAACGCATTTCTGTCGCGTGTCACGTGCACTGTAATCCACACGTGAGTCCAGCTGCTCTCTCATAGAGGGAAAATGAAAACAAAACCTTCGTTGCATCACACTAATAACACCTATGAATTTTGTCTTGAAATTCTTGTACTTTCACTTGTTTTGGCAACACAACGTGGCGTCTCTCTGCCGAATGAACGCTGTAAACTGGTAAACAGTCTCCGGAGCTATCATGCATATTAATGAAGTTTCGCGTCATACACAATAGAGCGCGCTGATTAGTTTGAAGCACGTCTTTCTCATGAATTAATACTGCACACTCAGATACGTCACAATGTTCTGGAAAGGACAGACAGCCACTCTCCAGCTGGATTTACACCCAAGTATCTCATGGCCGTGACGTAGCTTCAAAAATTCGTTTTAAACCGGAAGAACGAATTTGCTCAAAATAACGCAAAAACAACCAATTTTCACTTTTTAGTGCAATATATGTGTCCTAATAGTGTTTATAGCAGCGTGGGACACATATATGACTGTCAACAGCTCAAAACATGTGTTTTGGTGTTTCGTGACCCTTTAAGACTGTGCGCGTGATTATTGAAGCGCTCTGATATCCGATCCTGTCAGAAAGACAAACGTGTCACAACAACAGATTTCTTTTGTGTTACTTCAACTTATTTTAATAATCAGATTTCATTTCTTTTGTTGTTGACTTGAAATTTCAAGTTTAATTGAATATTTTTAGTCAGTTTGACTTATGTTAGTTGTGATGAATAAAAGAAATTCCACCGTATCGATTGAAACAACATGCTAATTTTTACAAATTTAACTAGATTAAACGTAACATAATTAAATTATCCCAAAAGAACGCCAAGAATTGTGTTGTTTCAGCTCATTTTAAATAAGTAGTTTAAACAAACAGCAAATGTCATTTTATATTTCATTTTTAATGCATTTATGAATTAACATACAGTAAAACTGGGGTAATATTTTTTTTTTTAAACTATTTTAAACAGCTTTTATATGTAAAGATAATTTGAGCTGTTTAATTCTGTCACACGATCCTTCTGAAGTCAACATCAGAATAATTTTGCTGCTTCATATATTGGTTGGAAATTGTTTTTATGGTTCTTTGATTAATAGAAAGTTCAAAAGAACGACAATTATTTGATTGGGATTTTTCTTTTGTCATTTTAAATGTCTCCTTGTCACATCTGGTAATATAGTAATTCTGAGTAATGCAAATATTAATCACATCCTAAATAAAAGTTTGTTTTGATATAATATATGTGGGTATATTGTATATATTTATTATGTATATGTGATACACACACATACATAGAAACAAAACTATACAATATACAAAACAATTTTGTTGACAATTTTCTCAACTATATGCATGCATGCTCTATATGCATATATATATATATATATATATATATATATATATATATATATATATATATATATATATATACAGTGCTCAGCATAATTGAGTACACCTTATTTTGAAGATGAATATTTGAATCCATTTCTCAGTGAATATAGGCAATGTATTTTGATGCATTAGAACAAAACAGATTTATTAAACATATATTAAAATAATTATAAATAATATTATTAAAATAATATTTTAGTCACCAAACATATTTAGAAATTAAAAGATAATACAATTAAATTCAAGCAAAATATTGAAAAAAAAAAACTTTTCAAAAAATTTTCAATTTTGCTTCTCTTGATTTTTGCTCTTTTTTAAATTTGCATTTTATATTTTTCTATAACACATAAATTTGGCTGTACTAGTTTTTGGACCGTTATCGTAAGTTATGTTGTTAGATAAGCTTCAGATTTGGCTTCAGTATACTAACCAATCAAATGTATATGCACAAATATAATATTGTATAGCTTCCTATTAAAAATGTGAATTTAAAAGAGAGATTTGTGAGGGGTGTCTTATATATGCTGAGCACTGTACATGCTTAGAAACAAAACTATACAAAGCAATTTTGTTACATAGATATTTACACACACACATATATCTATATCTATCTATCTATCTATCTATCTATCTATCTATCTATCTATCTATCTATCTATCTATCTATCTATCTATCTATCTATCTATCTATCTATCTATCTATCTATATATATATATATATATATATATATATATATATATATATATATATATATATATATATATATATATATATATATATATATATATATAACCCTAAATATAAATAAACATTTTCTCAAATATATGCATGTATGTGTGTATTTATTTATACAGAATTAATATACACAGCACACATACACAAAACAAAACAAGCTTTTATTTTGGATGTGATTAATTGCGATTCATTTTTGCCCAGCACTAATAAATAGTCAAATATTTATTTACAGTTTTTCTCAGTGGCTTTGGTGCATTTCTCACAACACTATTTACATTTGCACAACAGTTAATGCATTTCTCAAAACAATTAGTGCAAACTGCAAAACCTAGTGGATAACCTGCAAAAGCGCGTCACTTGCTCAAAATGGAGAGCTCATTCCTCAAAAGCAAGTATTCATGTCAATGAAAGTGTCAATGTCATCAAAATGAAAAGTCCTGCCACCATTGTTTATGAACAAGATAGTCAAATGGCTTTGTCATGTTTTCATTATGACAGTTTACTCTGTACATTTTTTCCAATGCAAAAAAGTCAGATTTTGGTGACACTTCCTGAAAATACTCAAGGCAGCATTATATACTATTTGCAAAGTCATTTGAAAACTACAGTAAAGTTAAACATCACTGGATTTAGTGAGGTATCTGAGTACAAGACACTGAATATGTATGTTTCACTTTTTTACTGAAGATGCTCTTTACAGTTCTAATTTATTCACAGCATTGTGCAAAAGAATAAATACAGCCTTATTCACAACAAACACAAACTTCCTTTGGGTAGAGCTGTGCACAACTGTAAGCAATATTGCAGTACATATTGGAACTGAACCTACAACATAAACAGGTCTGTAAATCATTCATCAAATTGTTCAATTTAAGAGACATTTTCAGAAAAAAAAAGATTAAAAATTTTTAAAATAAAATTAGCTTGACTGATTTTGACAACTAGTTCAACATTTTTGCATGTAATGACTCAAGTAATGAAATGAGGACTATTAGTTTTATATGGAATGACTATTCAGCATTCACAAGTTTAGTTAATTTTGACTGACATGACATAAGCAAATGATAATGTTATAAACAGTAGAGAGTTGTATGAAAGCAATTGATGCATGTCCAAAAGCATTTGCAATTTGTTGAAAGGAATGAGAAACTGCTACTATGATGTGCACAAATGACTAATTGTTTTGAGAAATGCATTAACTGTTGTGCAAATGTAAATAGTGTTGTGAGAAATGCACCAAAGTGACTGAGAAAAACTGTAAAATAATATTGAAATATCATAAAAATAATAATCAAATCATATTAATAAACTTCATTTCAACCAATCTAAGCACACATGTTTAAATGCTAAAGTATATGCTATATTAATTGTGCATGAAATGTTTTCTTCTAATTATTTATTCCTAGAAAGCGTGATACATTTTTCACTATCCTTTGATGAACTAAAACACAAGAGTTCAAAAGAACATAAATCCACTTTTTTATGTATTTTTACCGCTGTGTTTTAGGCCTACATTGGACTCGCATAACATCACATATTTTTTCTAAGCACAGTAATGTTGTTGTTGTTTTTTCTGTTTAAACATGATTAGCTTTCTAAATATAACGCTTATTCATTTAAATTGTCATTTGATGTTCAGATGTGAAATATTTGCGGTGGTTTTTAAGATGTTTGTCATCTAAACGCGGGCGTGAAAGAAGATCACGTACTTTGAGAATCAAAAGCGTCAAAATGAAGCACAATTAATTAATTTTGTAATTATAACATTATGTGTAATTAACTAAAGAAACGCATTAAGATAATAATGATCACACCTGAAGCTGCTGCTGCTTCTGTGTCCGCTCTCAAATTAAACTCGCTGTAAAAAAATTGTGTATTTTCATCAGATGAATTGCCAGCAGCACTACAAGTACCTCGGACCCCCCCCAAAAAATAAAAACCTGGCACAAAAAGAAGTCTCTCCAGGCAGTTTAACAAGAAAATGAGCTTTAGTTATAGTATTCAGCGAAGGTTAAAAATAAATGAGGAGAAGAGCTGTGAAAACAATAACATACCGCAATCACAGGCATTCCTATCTGGATGAGATTAGTTTCCTCTGAGGACCCTCTAGTAAGAAAATAATTTGCTCTGTAATTTTTTCCTGGGGTTGTGCGAGAAAAGGAGACATGTTCAATTTGGATGAGATTAAACTCAGTGCGTGTGTCTATGAAACACAGATTTGCTAGTTTTGCTAATGGCAGGTCAAAAATAATCAGTAGTTACACACACCAGTGTTTAAGAAATTTGAGATTTTTTTCACACAATCGGATTTGTGTTGGGACAACATGAGGAATTAAGTTAACTGATTAGTTTTTATAAATTTAAGTGGATTGAACATAAAAAAAACAATCCAGAATTGTGTTGTTTCAGCTCATTTTAAATAAGTAGTTTGAACAAACAGCAATATGTCCCCACAAGTATAGCAATACCAGTTTATTGTGACCTTATGGGGACTTTTTTGGTGTGTGTGTGTGTGTGTGTGTGTGTCTATGAAACACTAATTGCCAGTTTTTCTAATGGCAGGTCAACAATAATCAAAGGTTACACACACCAGTGTTTAGGAAAGTTGAGATTTTTTTCCATACAATCGATAACATGAAGGAATTAAGTTGACTGGTTAGTTTTTACAAAATAAAATGGATTAAACATAAAAGAATTAAATTCCCCGTAAAAAAACCCCTCAAGAATTGTGTTGTTTCAGCTCATTTTAAATAAGTAGTTTGAACAATTTTTTACATTTTTATTTTATTTTAAAGTATCTTTGAATGAATAAATGCAGCCATTATGAGCTGTTTTTTATTGTACTTTTTAATGCTTATGATGGATTTGATGATTTTTTTTATTTGAAGCACGTCATTTAGCTTTGTATATGTGTTTTTAAAATGTAATTAAAAATGCAGCTTTGCATCACAGAAATAAAATACATCTTGAAATATATTTAGTTGAACCAGTTATTTTAAATTGCAAAAAATAATGAGTTTTTTAAACATATTAATAATAAATAAAAAGTAGTAAATGCAGCCTTTATTAGCAGTAAAAAAGCATACTTTTAATGCTTATGAATGGATTTGATGAAATGTTATTTTAAAATTCAACTTCTCATCACAGAAATAAAATACATCTTGAAATATATTTAGTTGAAACCAGGTATTTTGAATTGCAAAAAAATAATGATTTTTAAAAAAGTATTAAATAATAATAAAGAAAAAGCAAAAAATTAAATAATAAAAAATAAAAGTAATAAATGCAGCCTTTATTAGCAGATAAAAAAAGTACTTTTAATGCTTATGAATGGATTTGATGACTGATTTTAATTGAAGCACCTCATTTTGCTTAGTGTTTTTGTATATAAGCATTAAAATGTTATTTTAAAATTCAAATTTTCATCACAGAAATAAAATACATCTTGAAATATATTTCAATTGAAAGCAGTTATTTTAAATGATAAACAAATATGATTTTTCTTGTCACTATTTTTGATTAAATAAATGCAGCATTGATGATCTTTTTAAAATCGTACTTTTCAATGCTTATGAATGGATTTGATGACTATATTTAGTTTGGATAAGATGAATATATTTAATTTGTTATTTTAAATAATAAAAAAAAGCAAAAGATTTGTACAATGAATAAATCTTTAAAAAAAGCATTGATGAGCAGATATCCTATTTTAAAAATCCTGCTTTTTTAATCATTTAAAAATGAATTCAATGACAGATTTCGTTTTATTTAGCTACGTTTTTTTGTGTAAATGCTTTTAAAAGTTATTAATTTATGAATCTAAAAGTATAGATTCATAAATGAAACATTTCAATATCTATTCATCACTAATACACGTCCTCAGCATAAGTCATTGATACTAATGTCAGCACTGTGTGTGCGTGCGTCCGTGTCTCTGTGTGTAAAACCACCAGAGAGTTGAAGTTAAAAAGATCTTTATCCGTCAGCAAATAAATTTACAGACGTTCATTATGAATACGTTTCAAATGACACACACACACACACACACACACCAGTGTAAAGCTGCTTTAACTAGGAGGTTAATGCAAACCACATGTGAAACTGATGTTAATCAAATCCAGATGTGTTTCCATCAATACAGCGGTTGTGGAGAGCTGATTATGAAATGAAACTAGTCTTTTTCTGCTCTCCCGAGACTCTGAGCTGCTCATTTATACGTCTATGCGATGTGAGTTCATGTCACACTGGAGGAAAAAAAGGCTACTAAAGTTTCCCGGATAAGCTGAATGTGTGTGTTCAGTTCAGTCAGCGAAGATATAATCAAGTGATTGAGGAGCTAAACATGCTGAAGAACACGATCATCTTTCATATGGAGATCCAGAAACCATTTCAATCCCCAATCAGACCAGCAGAACGCAAACACACTCCGACACGTGTTTGGATTTGTTGTTTGAAGGATAGTGTAAATGTTGACACGTGTGGACAAATGAGGTTTGTGCTTAAGACAGAAGTTCGAGTGTGTGTGTGTGTGTGTGTGTGTCTACCTTGTATTCCTTATGTTGTGGGATCCAAATGTCCTCTTTCATCCAAATTGCCTCCAAAATTAGGAAGATATCAAGAGATTCAGCATAAACATGGCAATATATATAAATTCGTACTTAAAGGTTGTCTTGTTTTGAGTATTTAGGAAATTATAAAAGAAAATATTTAAGAAACTATTAAATCAAGAAGCATTTTCAGTCAAAATTATTATTATTTTCCTTAAAATGAGGTAAATAATCTGCAAGTAGGGTAAGCAAAATAAACTAATGTTTACTTATGTTTTCTTACCACACTGGATTATTATTGAGCTTGTTTTTAGGAGAAACTCACCTTGTAACAGGTTTTTTACTTCATTATTATATTCTACTTTTTTCAATCATTATTATATGCTTCTGTGTGTGTGTGTGTGTGTGTGTGTACCTTGCATTCCTTATGTTGTGGGGACCAGGTGTCCTCTCTGGAACACTCAGTCATTTAGCAGATGCTTTCATCCAAATCAATCTCAATAATGAGGAAGATATCAGGAGATCCAACATAAACACGGCAAAACAAAATTATTTTAGTACTTAAAGGTTTTGTCTTCTTTCAAGACCAAATATTCAAGTAATTATTAAATCAAGAAGGTGACGCAGTGGCGCAGTAGGTAGTACTGTTGCCTCACAGCAAGAACGTTGCTGGGTCGCAGGTTCAAGCCTCAGCTAGGTCAGGTTCGAGCCTTGGCTGGGTCAGTTGGCGTTTCTGTGTGGAGCTTGCATGTTCTCCCTGCGTTCGCGTGGGTTTCCTCCGGGTGCTTCGGTTTCCCCCACAGTCCAAACACATGCAGTACAGGTGAATTGGGTAGGCTAAATTGTCCGTAGTGAATGAGTGTGTGGATGTTTCCCAGAGATGGGTTGCGGCTGGAAGGGCATCCGCTGCGTAAAAATGTGCTGGATAAGTTGGCGGTTCATTCCGCTGTGGTGACCCCAGATTAATAAAGGGACTAAGCCGACAAGAAAATGAATGAATGAATGTATCAAGAAGCATTTTCTAGACCATTAGAAATGGTCAAAATTAAGATTTTTTTCTTTAAAACGAGGTAAATAATCTGCAAGTAGGGTAAGCAAAATAAACTAGTGTTTACTTACCACACTGGCTGATTATTTAGCTTGTTTTAAGGAGAAACGCACTTATTTTGACAGTTTTTCTTCACATGTCTAGAAAATTCTCTTTGATATAATACATTTTAAACAATTGGACTAGAAACAAGACAAAAAGTCTAAATAAGAAAGACTTCGATGCTTTTTTTTGTGCATTGAAGAGGCAATATTCACAGCAAATTTCCTGCTACTTAGAAAAAAAATATCATGCTTTCATCCAAATCGATCTCAAAAATGAGGAAGATATCAGGAGATCCAGCATAAACACGGCAAAACAAAATTATTTTAGTACTTAAAGGTTTTGTCTTCTTTCTAGACCAAATAGTCAAGTAATTATTAAATCAAAAAGCATTTTCTAGACCATTAGAAATGGTCAAAATTAAGGTTTTTTTCCTTAAAACGAGGTAAATAATCTGCAAGTAGGGTAAGCAAGTGTTTACTTGTGTTTACTTACCACACTGGCTGATTATTTAGCTTGTTTTAAGAAGAAACACTTCCATTTTAACAGGTGTTTTACTTGTCAAAAAAATCTTCTTGATTAAATAAGTTTTAGATATTTGGACAAGAGGCAATATTCACAACAAATTTTCCGGCACTTAGAAAAAACAAGTTTGAAGAGGTTAAAAAAGGATCATTATTATAGGTGTGTGTACCTTGCATTCCTCATGTTGTGGGGACCAGGTGTCCTCTCTGGAACACTCAGTCATTTAGCAGATGCTTTCATCCAAATCAATCTCAATAATGAGGAAGATATCAGGAGATCCAGCATAAACACGGCAAAACAAAATTATTTTAGTACTTAAAGGTTTTGTCTTCTTTCAAGACCAAATATTCAAGTAATTATTAAATCAAAAAGCATTTTCTAGACCATTAGAAATGGTCAAAATTAAGGTTTTTTTTCTTAAAACCAGGTAAATAATCTGCAAGTAGGGTAAGCAAATCAAACTAATGTTTACTTACCACACTGGCTGATTATTTAGCTGGTTTTTAGGAGAAACTCACTTATTTTGACAGTTTTTCTTCACTTGTCTAGAAAGTTCTTCTTGATTTAATAAGTTTTAAACAATTTGACTAGAAACAAGACAAAAGTCTAAATAAGAAAGACTTCGATGCTTTTTTTTTTGCATTGAAGAGGCAATATTCACAGAAAACTTCCTGCTACTTAGAAAAAAATGATCATGCTTTCATCCAAATCAATTTAAAAAATGAGGAAAATATCAGGAGATCCAGCATAAACACGGCAAAACAAAATTATCTTAGTACTTAAAGGTTTTGTCTTCTTTCTAGACCAAATATTCAAGTAATTATTCAATCAAGAAGCATTTTCTAGACCATTAGAAATGGCCAAAATGAAGTTTTCTTTCCTTAAAATGAGGTAAATAATCTGCAAGTAGGGTAAGCAAGTGTTTACTTGTGTTTACTTACCACACTGGCTGATTATTTTGCTTGTTTTTGAGAAGCAACACTTAATTTTAACAGGTTTTTTACTTGTCAAAAAATTCTTCTTGATTGAATAAGTTTTAGATATTTGGACAAGAGGCAATATTCACAACAAATATTCTGGCACTTAGAAAAAAATAAGTTTGAAGAGGTTAAAAAAAAAGGATCATTATTATAGGTGTGTGTGTGTGTGTGTACCTTGCATTCCTTATGTTTTGGGGACCAGATGTCCTTTGTTTTCAGTCATTTAGCAGATGCTTTCATCCAAATCGATCTCAAAAATGAGGAAGATATCAGGAGATCCAGCATAAACACGGCAAAACAAAATTATTTTAGTACTTAAAGGTGTTGTCTCCTTTCTAGACCAAATATTTAAGTAATTATTCAATCAAGAAGCATTTTCTAGAGAATTAGAAATGGTCAAAATTAAGTTTTTTTTCCTTAAAACGAAGTAAATAATCTGCAAGTAGGGTAAGCAAAATAAACTAATGTTTACTTATGACACCGGCTGATTATTTAGCTTGTTTTAAGGAAAAACAGACTTATTTTGACAGTTTTTCTTCACTTGTCTAGAAAGTTCTTCTTGATTTAATAAGTTTTAAACAATTTGACTAGAAACAAGACTAAAGTCTAAATAAGAAAGACTTCAATGCTTTTTTTTTTTTGCATTGAAGAGGCAATATTCACAGAAAACTTCCTGCTACTTAGAAAAAAGTTATCATGATTTCATCCAAATCGATTTCAAAAATGAGGTAGATATCAGGAGATCCAGCATAAACACGGCAAAACTAAATTATCTTAGTACTTGAAGGTTTTGTCTTCTTTCTAGACCAAATATTCAAGTAATTATTAAATCAAGAAGCATTTTCTAGACCATTAGAAATGGTCAAAATTAAGTTTTCTTTCCCTAAAATGAGGTAAATAATCTGCAAGTAGGGTAAGCAAGTGTTTACTTGTGTTTACTTACCACACTGGCTGATTATTTTGCTTGTTTTTGAGAAGCAACACTTAATTTTAACAGGTTTTTTACTTGTCAAAAATTCTTCTTGATTGAATAAGTTTTAGATATTTGGACAAGAGGCAATATTCACAACAAATATTCTGGCACTTAGAAAAAAATAAGTTTGAAGAGGTTAAAAAAAAGGATCATTATTATAGGTGTGTGTGTGTACCTTGCATTCCTTATGTTGTGGGGACAAGGTGTCCTCTCACTCAGTCATTTAGCAGATGCTTTCATCCAAATCCATCTCAAAAAATGAGGAAGATATCAGGAGATCCAGCATAAACACGGCAAAACAAAATTATTTTAGTACTTAAAGGTGTTGTCTTCTTTCTAGACCAAATATTCAAGTAATTATTAAATCAAGAAGCATTTTCTAGACAATTAGAAATGGTCAAAATTAATTTTTTTTCTCCTTAAAAGGAGTTAAATAATCTGCAAGTATAGAGTAAGCAAAATAAACTAATGTTTACTTATGACACCGGCTGATTATTTAGCTTGTTTTAAGGAAAAACAGACTTATTTTGACAGTTTTTCTTCACTTGTCTAGAAAGTTCTTCTTGATTTAAAACGTTTTAAACAATTTGACTAGAAACAAGACAAAAAGTCTAAATAAGAAAGACTTCAATGCTTTTTTTTTTGCATTAGAGAGGCAATATTCACAGAAAACTTCCTGCTACTTAGAAAAAAATTACCATGCTTTCATCCAAATCGATTTCAAAAATGAGGAAGATATCAGGAGATCCAGCATAAACACGGCAAAACCAAATTATCTTAGTACTTAAAGGTTTTGTCTTCTTTCTAGACCAAATATTCAAGTAATTATTCAATCAAGAAGCATTTTCTAGACCATTAGAAATGGTCAAAATTAAGTTTTCTTTCCTTAAAATGAGGTAAATAATCTGCAAGTAGGGTAAGCAAGTGTTTACTTGTGTTTACTTACCACACTGGCTGATAATTTAGCTTGTTTTAAGGAGAAACACACTTATTTTGACAGTTTTTCTTCACTTCTCTAGAAAGTTCTTCTTGATTTATTACGTTTTAAACAATTTGACTAGAAACAAGACAAAAAGTCTAAATAAGAAAGACTTCAATGCTTTTTTTTTCCCACTGAAATTCCAAATTTCCTGGCACTTAGAAAATAAAAACAAGTATGAAGAGGTTAAAGGATTATCATTATTATAGGTGTCTTTGTGTATGTGCTGGTTTGACCTACATTATGAAGAGTGAATGTGTGCTTGTAATATATTCAGGTTTCAAGTCTCTGTGTCTATACCGTGTCTATATAATGAGGATCCAAAGTTGTCCCAAACAAAGAAAAAGTCATTAGCTCAGTATAAAAACCATTACGCATATGGAAAGTCCTCATAATGTTAGGTATAGCAACATGTTTGAGTGATGATTTGCTTGGAAAAAGTGGGTTTGTTTTGATAATGCAGCACTTTTTTTCTCAAAACCCATTATTTTTTGTGCTGTAAAGTCTATGGTGGTCCCTGTGGATTTTAGTACTAGTCTAGCTAGCAAACCAAACTGGCTAACTCAGTCACAGCTCACACACACACAAAATAATAATTAACCAATAATAATAATAATAATCATAATGTTTTAAACATTCTATACTCTAGCTTGTTGTTCTCTAAGTCTCAAAAAGTTGTGAGAATTGCAAAAAAAATATATTTTTAAATGTTAGACTTAGACCTTTTTGTCGTGTTTCTAGTCAAAATATTATTAAATTTAGTAATTTATTATATTTTTGGATAATAAACAAGACAAAAGCACTAAGTAAGAAAGTAATTTTATGCTGAATCTCTTGATGCATTCCTCATTTTTTAAATCGCCTTGGATGAAAGCATCTGCCAAATGACTAAATGTGATGTAATTGTCACAGACTAGCATCAAAAACACAACACACACACTGCCTTTCAAAAGATAACGGTTATAATGTGTTCTGAAGGGTCACGTAGCATCGAAGACTGTACTCAGTGTGTTATTTTTAACCCTTTCTGCCTGTGTGTTTGTGTGCAGCGTGTCCTGTGGGTCTCTTTAAGATGGGCTCTGGTACTGGTCCGTGTGGTATGTGTCCTGAGAACAGTCAGACAGGAGAGACGGGTTCTGCTGCGTGTGTGTGTCGCTCCGGGTTTTATCGCGCTCTGAGTGACAGTGCAGATACACCTTGCACACGTGAGTACTGCTCCTCTCTTACCTACACACATGGAAAAAATGAAAACTTGAACATTCCCTGCAGGCAAATGACGTCAACATGATGTCATATTGACGTTTTATCCCAGCGTACCCCAAAGTCGTTGGATTTTGTTTGGAAATGAAAATGGGGTTGACGTCAATGTCCAACCTAACATCAACCGAATATCAACATCTAATCATGTTACACCTTGACGTTGTGTGGACGTTACCACTATGACATCTATCAGACGTTGGATTTTGGTCACTTTCCAACACAACCTAAAATCAACTAAATATCAACGTAATTTGATGTCGTTTTTGGACATCAAAATAACATTGTCTTTAGACACTGGCTAGACATTGAATTTTGGTCACTTGACGTCATGACCTAAATCCAACCTAACATTAGTCTTATGATGTTGTGTGCCTGCTGGGTTCTCAGTTACTTTTGATTTATTTTGGTATTTGAGTTTAAGTCAAATTATAATGTATTTTTTTTAAGTTAATGTTAAAACATTGGCAATGTGTGGTCTAAACATGGATATGAATTAAAACATGCCACTTTTTTTTCACCTCTTTTTTTTTCAAATTTGGAAGAAATGTCATCAGTAGTTTAAAGAAAAAAAAATCTTTTTACTCCTCTTTTATGAGAGTTTGAGTAAAATTTTTATATTTATTTCTTACTTCATTTAAAAAAACGTACCCTATGTAACATATTTCCGATTCACAAAATGTAGACAGCACCCTCTAGTAGGGTTGGGCGATGTTGACCAATTTGGCATCGTACGATGTCTAAGGTGAACATCGGCGATGGACGATGGCATCGTCGTCGTAGGCGGGGTGGGGGTAGTTGTTGTTAAAATTACAAATTTAATAATTGTAGCCTATCGTTTGCACTACCTGACCCACATGGTCTTTGCTTTACCCATAACCAAACCATAAATAAATAAAGTTATACACAAATTACCACCTGTCAATCACTTTTTTTCTGCGGGACTCTGGCATGAATAAGCGGAGTGATCTGTGTCCTTATAATGGCTTTTTCCCCACAGCTGGTGGCGGAGACGAGACGAGAGTTCATTTGGAGTTCACTGTAATTTGTATTGTGATTAATGATAACTTCCTTATTTTATTATTATTATGAGGACATAATAACAAGTAAAGATGCTAGGGCTCGAAAGTTTTGGCGTATGTGCCCAAAATTTTATGCGACCTAAAATATATATTTGAAAGCATTTGTGCTAGTGCATAAATTGTTGCTGTGCGACCTGTTTTCACTGCAAAATCCTCACCGCGTGCGCGGATTTAGGAGACATTTATGCAGGATGCATCTGCACCTAAAGACCCCAAACGCAGCGCTCAGGAACAGATTAAAACAGTTGTTATGCGATTGTGAACTTGCTGAAGTAAAAAAAAAGCCTGCAATGCTTGCCCCGCCTTTGTGCTCTTCTTGGTCTACTTTGTGCCCCACTGCTCTAGAACTGAACGCATATGGATTGGTTAATATCAGCTGTCAATCACTCAGTCAATGCCTTCTGCCTTCAGATGACAGGAGCTGCAACCACGAAAATGTGAAGCGCTGAAGAAGAGAGAATGAAAATAACACTGACAGATTTAGTTTTAGAAACCCTAACGTTACTAATAATGGCACATCTTATTAGTGATCATGTGCTGAATGTTAATCCACCATTTACACTTTTCCAAGTGTGGATAAAAGACTTCCAGTGGCTTCAAGTCCGCTATGAAGATAACTAAAGCCATTCACTGTAAAGTCTGTAGGACGGGGTTTGCAGGTAACAGCGTTTGCCACTGAATCTACACATTTTAAGCGCGAGAGGTATGTATAATCCTCACGATGTATTTAATCCTCACGATGCTGTCAGCCGTGCAAACAGCAGCTATTAGTAAAATACAACACAGCTCATGAAAAGACCGTTATTGCTATTAAGATGACATGCAAATAATAAGTTATATATCAATATAAATGTGGGGCAGGGTGACGGATCGCGATGCCGGCTCAGCACCGTGAAGTTTATCAGCCATCGGCGATGGACGATGGCATCGTCTATCGGCCCAATCCTACCCTCTAATG
The DNA here is from genome assembly GCA_903798195.1 of Danio kyathit. NCBI lineage: Eukaryota > Metazoa > Chordata > Actinopteri > Cypriniformes > Danionidae > Danio > Danio kyathit. The sequence goes on along the minus strand of LR812523.1, from coordinate 80,089,351 downwards.
GATTTGTCATCAGAAATGTGCAACAAAATGCACCCTATAGTGGCGAACATTACATACTATGCCTTTAAAAATGTAATAATACAGTTAGATGTGCACTATATAAACTGATTTTTTTTTACTTTATTTACAGTAGTTTTTATGAAAACATAACACATCATGTATATATTTTAACAAAGTTATCTCGATGTTATTACCTGATACTAACCAGAACATGCACCAAAACACTAGCAAACAATACAGCAATTATACAGCACCATCAAAAAAAAAAAATACAATAAAAAAATCTCAGCCAGACTGATGGAATAAGAAACAAAATAGAATGACATGTAAAGGAAGGAGAGAAAAAAATATTAGAAAAAAAAAATAATTACAGAGACATTATTAACCTATACATCTAAGGAAGAGGCACCATCTGAAAAAAAAAATGTGACCTTAAAATGGTTTTAAATAAATTAAAAACTGCTTTTATTCTAGCCAAAATAAAAAAAAGACTTTCTCCAGAAGAAAAAATATTATCAGACATACTGTGAAAATTTCCCGAATCTGTTAAGCATCATTTGGGAAATATTTGAAAAAGAAAAGAAAAAAAATCACAGGAGGGCGAATAATTCTGACTTTAACTGTAAAAATGCATGGAGTATTACAGATGCATGAAGTGATTTTGTTATTGTGTTCAGGTCCTCCATCGTCTCCGCGCAGCCCCGTCCCGCAAGTCAACGACACGTCTCTGACTCTGGAGTGGAGCGAGCCATTGGACAGCGGTGGCCGCTCGGATCTCAGCTACAACGTGGAGTGCCGGATGTGCTCCACCCCCGGGAATCCCTGCACACTATGCAGCGACGGTGTGAATTATCGGCCGTCCCAAACAGGGATCCAGGGCCGGCGTGTGAGCATTTGGGGTCTGAGACCTCACACCACCTACAGCTTCACCGTCATGGCCCTCAACGGGGTCTCCGCTCAGAGTCAGCAGGGGCCCGCAGGAGAGACCATCAACGTCACCACCAGCCCCAACGGTGAGACTCAGAAACAGCAGGTTTTATACCACAATAATTCTTCAGTATGGTGTAGGGCCTTCTTTTGCGGCCAATACAGCATCAGTTGGTCTTGGGAATGACAGACACAGGTCCCGCACAGTGGCCAGAGGGATTTTGAGCCATTCTACTTGCAGAATAGTGTTCAGGTCACTGTGTGATGCTGGTGGAGGAAAACCTTTCCTGACTCGCTTCTCCAAAACACCCCAAAGTGTCTCAATAATATTAAGATCTGGTGACTGTGCAGGCCATGGGAGATGTTTAACTTCACTTTCAGGTTCATCAAACCACTCTGTCACCAATCTTGCTGTGTGTATCAGTGCATTATCAACCTGATACACAGCATGGCCTTCAGGATACATAGTTTAAACCATTGGGTGCACATGGTCCTCCAGATTGATTGGGTTGTGTTTGGCAAGTGACCCAGCACCCATCTAGCACAAGTATTTGGCCTAGGGAATTCCATGATATTGCAGCCCAAACCATCACTGATCCACCCCCTTGCGGCTAGTGAAGGAGCTGACGAAGGACTGTTGAAAGTTTTAGGTGAGTGTTTTCATTGCTTGTATGTTTGTGTTTGTGCAGTTCCTGTGTTGGTTTCAGGCGTGAGGAAGAGCACAGCCACTGAATCCAGCCTGACGCTGTACTGGAACACACCCACCCAATCACACTACAGGATCCTGCAGTACCAGATACGCTACTGCGAGAAGGTTAGTACTTCACTATGCAACAATACATAATACTATAATGCATGTATGAAATCGGGGCGGCACTGTGGCTCAGTGGTTAGCACTGTCGCCTCACAGCAAGAAGGTCGATGGTTTGAGTCTAGGCGGGGCCATTTGGCATTTCTGTGTGGAGTTTGCATGTTCTCCCCGTGTTGGCGAGGGTTTCCCCTGAGGGTTTCCCCCACAGTCTAAACACATGCGCTATAAGTCAATTGGGTAACCAAAATTGGCCGTACTGTGAGAGTGTATTGGTGTTTCCCAGTACTGGGTTGCGGCTGGAAGGGCATCCGCTGTGTAAAACATATAATGGATAAGTTGGCGGTTCATTCCGCTGTGGCAACCCCTGATAAATAAGGGACTAAGCCGAAGGAAAATGAATGAATGAATTTATGAAATCTTTAAAGCATGTAAAAGAAGTTGTACTTGCAGATTATTTAAAATGAATGAATTCAATTAAAAGACTTTAAGAGAATGTGATTTTGCCGTTGTTTCTTAACACACTTACATACACTTTTTAATTTTTACTTTGTAATAATGTAAAATTCAAAATTTGAATGCTTTATTACAATATATAATATTGCAACACTTTACTTGTACTTACTATAGTGATTACAATTAATTATTAGTGCTGGCAAAAGTTAATCGTGATTAATTGCATCCAAAATAAAAGTTTGTTTTTACATAATTGAAGTGTGCATACTGTGTATTATCTTTATATCAACACACACATATGTGAGAAAATGTTTATTTATATTTAGATATAGTATATATGTATATGATGCAAATTCTATATAAATTTAAATATCTATGTAACAAAATTGTTTTGTATTTTTTTGTTTCTTTATGTATGTGTGTATCACATTTACATAATAAATATATATATAATACACACACATACAGTTGAAGTCAGAATTATTAAACCCTCTGAATTATTAACCCCCATTTATTTTTTCCCCAATTTCTGTTTAACGGAGAGATTTTTTCAACACATTTCTAATTATAATAGTTTTAATAACTCATTTCTAATAACTGATTTATTTTATCTTTGCCATGATGACAGTAAATAATACTTGACTAGATATTTTTAAGACACTTCTATACAGCTTAAAGTGACATTTACAGGCTTAACTAGGTTAATTAGGGTAACTAGGCAGGTTAGGGTAATTAGGCAAGTTATTGTATAATGATGGTTTGTTCTGTAGACTATCGAAAAAATATAGCTTAAAGGGGCTAATAATATTGACCGTAAAATGTTTTTTAAAAAATTAAAACTGCTTTTATTCTAGCCGAAATAAAACAAACAGGACTTTCTCCAGAAGAACAAATATTATCAGACATACTGTGAAAATTTCCTTGCTCTGTTAAACATCATTTGGGAAATATAAAAAAAAATAAATTCAAAGTGGGTTTAATAATTCTGACTTCAACTGTATATTATGTCAAAATAAATTTTATTTTTGGATTCAATTAATTGCGATTAAACCAGCACTATTAATTACATGCAAATAACCCAAAACTTAACCTGCATTCTAACCCTAACCATATGGTAAGTACATGTAATTTATTAACAGTTATGCTGAATCAAGAACACCATAAAATAAAAGTGTGACCTTAGAAGCTTTTCAGTACATTCATTGTTATTATATTTTGTTGTATTGACTAACTTAAGCTCATTCATTCATTCATTCATTCATTCATTTTCTTTTCGGCTTAGTCCCTTTATTTATGTTGCCACAGCTGAATGAACTGACAACTTATCCAGCATATGTTTTATGCAGCGAATGCCCTTCCAGCCGCAACATATCACTGGGAAACATCCATACACACCCATTCACACGGGTACACTACGACCAATTTAGCTTACCCAATTCACCTATAGCGCATGTGTTTGGACTTGTGGGGGGAAACCGGAGCATTCGGAGGAAACCCACGCAAACACGGGGAGAACATGTAAACTCCACAGAGAAATTCCAACTGACCCAGCCAGGGCTGTGAGGCGATTGTGCTACCCACTGCGCAACCGTGCTGCCCCATCTTATGCTCATGTGAAGTATAAATACATATATATATATATTTTGTACTAAATTGCAATGTCTTTATTAATGTGTAACTACAGATCCGTTTAAATGCATTACATGTAGTTTTCAATAAAAATACATCATATTTTAGTTTAATTTGAATGTTTGTCATCATATTCAGCAGCATACATGAACAAAGTCGAAAGAATTAATTATAAAGTTACATGTAAAGATGTAATTAGTCCAATAAAAAAAAAACATTGAGTATGATTCTAATTTATTTCAGCTGTACTAAATTTGCTTCAATAAACATTCAGTCAAGTATCAAAATATGCGTTATGTTCACTCATACGTATATTCTTTAGAAATATATTATCTTTTTATTAAAACAATTTATTCTGATTTATTATAACATGTACTTTTGTGTACATTCTGGATATATCACAGTATTGGTCACAGTACATAAAACCACCCAGGGTTTACTCAGGATAATGTGTTTTCTCCCAGTGTAATTCACTGTGTTTATATACCTCCATTTCCTCTGTTTTTATGAGCTCTCCCCATATCTCTTGCTCCAGTTTTCTCATGCTTGTGATTATCGATCTCTCTCTGTGTGGTGCAGCTGTTTACACTGCAAACATGCCAGACTAATTAACAATTAATACATTCAAGCGCCTCAGAGAAGTCATTGAAGATGTTTTCTCATGACAGGAGCGCGGATCTGAAGAAAACTCCTGTCATTATATGGAGAGCAATAACAACGAGGTGGTTTTGAGTGACTTGCGAAGGGCCACGCAGTATGAGGTTCAAGTCCGCGCTCGTACATTCGCCGGATACGGCAGCTTTGGTCAAGCCATCGTCTTTCGAACCCTTCCTGACGGTAAGAAATTTTGTATAGTGTTAGGGTATTTCTGGAATATAAAAGTGTCTATTCCAATCCAGACAATGAAAGTCAAATGAAAATTTCTATATTTTTGCCCTTGTCATGTAATATTACAGATTTTTGTTTATCGCTTTAAATGGAAACAATATTTTTTCTACATCGTATTTTTAAGTCATGCTGTTTTGACGCCTTGTGTTAAGGTTATGCTATTTTCAAGCTCAGTTTTATTCCTTTCATACTCATTAACTGGCAGTAATTGAAGTCAGATGCATTACCTGGTAATTAAGACTAACGTACCAGGATAATATACATTTTAAGAGCTTTGAATTCAAAAGGACCACTTTACAGACCGGGTGATAAAAAGTAGATGGCAGAAAAGCTAAATGTAAATTTGTGAAACTACAACCGAGCTATCAAATATGAAAAAGGAAGCACTTTGTAGCCAGACAAATAGTAAGAACCTCAGATTTTGTCTTTTTTTTTTGCTGCTAGCTTAGTGGTTAGCATGCCAATATATATATATAGTGTAACAGTGCTCTGGGTGTCCCGAGTCCCAGCTCGTGGACATTTCCCGATTTCATTCCTTCCGCTCTCTCCCACTTCATTTTCTGTCATACCACTGTCCTATTAAATAAAGGCAAAAATAAATCTATATATATATAATTTGAATTTATAGAATTTTCTTTTCTTTTTTTAATATTTCCCAAATGATATTTAACAGAGCAAAGAACTTTTCACAGTATGTCTGATAATATTTTTTCTTCTAGAGAAAGTCTTATTTGTTATATTTCGACTAGAATAAAAGCAGTTTTAATTTTTTTAAACACCATTTTAAGGACAAAATTATTATCCCCTTAAAGCTATATTTTTTTTCGATAGTCTACAGAACAAACCATCGTTATACATTAACTTGCCTAATTACCCTAACCTGCCTAGTTAACCTAATTAACCTAGTTAAGCCTTTAAATGTCACTTTAAGCTGTATAGAAGTGTCTTAAAAATATCTAGTAAAATATTATTTACTGTCATCATGGCAAAGATAAAATAAATCAGTGATTAGAAATGAGTTATTAAATCTATTATGTTTAGAAATGTGTTGAAAAAATCTTCTCTCCGTTAAACAGAAAAAAATAAACGGGGGCTAATAATTCTTTTTGCTGTAAATGATCAATTGTTGTTCTCTTAGTGGCTATTTAAAATCGAGCTATAACCATTTTAGATAGTTATTATTTTAATGTTATATTATATAATCGCAATAGCAGCCTTAATTTTGTCAATGAAAATTGCTTGACACAAATAGAAACTTGTCATGTCGGCTGCTCCAGTAACATCAGTGTGCGAATTATACATTGGCAATCAGGGGGGTCAACTTTTTTGGTAATGTTAGTTTGTGTAATACATGCTTCAGTGAATCAAAAGTATGCATATATTTAAATCACATCTAATTTATTCATAAAATGTATTTAGGTTTTCAGTGTTTCGTGGGCTAGTTAGTGTATTCTTACCTGATTAGCTATTGGGCTTACTTTAAGACAAACTATGCAAACAATGCATTTAATTTGAAGTAACTTTTAGGCAATATGTAGAAACAAACACCTATCTTATGAGAAAACATGGTTTTCTCCATGTCTTGTAAGCTCTTACGATGTCTATCAGTGCTGTAAATCTGCTGGTTTCAGACTGATTTACACAATGGTATGAACCGGTATAGGGGTGGTCAAATGGATGTCTATTATTTTAATTATTAACATTATTATTTAAAATACAGATCAGAGTGAACTTTTTTCTCAGTTTCAAAGGGCTGATCTTGTTTTGACGTCCTTCAGAGTGGAATCAAGCCTTTATTAGGAGGGTCAATCTCCCCCACCCTGAGTAACATGACTGAATGCGCGCGTTCCCATCCTCTCATCCAATGAATAAGTGCAACAAAAATCAATGTTGGTTCGTTTTTAGCATTTTGACTGCAATTTTTAGTTAGCGCACGCATTCATAATGTTCAGTCACTAGTGCAGAGGGTCTGTCAAGTTTCTGGCTGTGTCCTGAAATTGCCTACTATTCGAGTATACTGCAAATAGTTGACTTTACTTAAAAAAGAGAGTAAACTCTTTGCCTTATAATTATTAAGTAAACAAACAATATGCATAATTATAAAAGTTAAGTCAATGGTAGGGTTGGGTCGATAGACGATGCCATCGTCCATCACTGATGGACCAATAGACATCACGGTGCTGAGCCGGCATCTCGATCCTTCGCCCCCGTCGCAGCAGCAACCAGCTTGCGAAAAATACACACTTAGGCCCTGTTTACACTAATACGTCTTAGTTTTAAAATGGCATAGAACTAAAACGATCCACATCCACACTGGCATTTCATCTAGCATTTTTGAAAAGCCCTCCTTCCACACTATACTGCTGAAAACACACACACACACACACACTCTGTCATGCGCTGCAGCATATGCGCACGTCTGAGCTCCAGGCAGTCTGCGGGTGCTTTGAGCACAAAACCCCAGAGAGCAGTGCACGTCAGACAGTTTATCAAGGATGTACCGCTGGATTGCGTCTCACTATAGTTGTTAAACGTGATATTTAATTAATCTTTAATTAATCAAAGACTCTTCAGTCTTTGGATATCTAAAAGGTAACGTGTCACAGCGTCAGTACACTGCTTCAATCTTTCGCTTTCACACTTGTACTTAGTAATCTTAGTGAAAACCTCAGATACTGTTGGTTGGTTGCTGTTGGTTGTGCAACTTTTTTACCAACCAAGTTTGTCGCTGCCATTATAACGACACAGATCACTCTGCCTTTTCATGCCAGAGTCCTGCGGGAAAAGTGATTGACAGGTGGTAATTTGTGTGTAGCTTATCTTTATTTATTTATGATTTGGTTATGGGTAAAACAAAGACCATGCGGGTCAGGTAGTTGAAACTGTAGGCTACAAATAATTAATTTGTTATGAATTAATTAATTATTCATAAATAATTAATTCATCGTCGCCTACGATGCCGATGCCATCGTCCATCGCGATGTTTCACATTAGACATCGTACGATGCCAAATTGGTCGACATCGCCCAACCCTAGTCAATGGCTTTACTGACTGACAACTCCGGTTGTTGTGTTTAAGGCAACGGGTTTACTTTTGAATGAAGTAATTTACTTCACGACTGTTAGAAAAGTATGTTCTCTATAGTATGAGTGTGAGTAGTATGAATGAAATTCGACAACACTACACCCGCCATTTGACATTATCACATGACCTACCCACGTCAGTTGCATCACTTAACTCTCATTTATGAATTCTCCTGTGTAGCATCATGGGATAGCGTAGCATCCACTAAATACACACTTCAAAATCTCGCCAGAAGTAACAGGTCATCCAGGTGCTTCTCGCATACAGTTTTCCCACTATGAATTCGGACACACTGCATGTCATTTCTCATACTATGTAGTAGGGAAGTAGGCTATATTTCATTTCGTTTGTATCAAGCTATAGGCGAACATTTTTCTCTCTTATTTTCATCGACACTGATTAGATGTCATAGAAATTTCTTTTTAGCCAGTGAAAGGGGATTTTATATGTCTTAAAGTGGGATCTCTGATTGTAGCTTGGTCATTTATTAGCGGGCAACATTTTTTGTGCCTTAGTGTTTTGTTTGGGAAAGGCTTTCTATTGATTTCTTTTTTCTCTCCTTGTGCAGATCGAAGCCAATTTTTTGTATTGTGTTTGTGTTGCACCTTTTGCCATTTTTAAACCTCACCTCTCTCCCTCTCTCTCTCTTTCTCTCTCTCTGTGTTTCTCCGGCTGTCTGCTTCTCTGTATTTCCCTAGAAGATGATTCCTCGTCTCCGCTGCTTGTTACTGGGATCCTGATAGCCATGGGGATGCTGCTCCTCATCATCGTCATTGCGGCGGCCATTTATTGTATAAGGTAAACCAACAGGCCAACAAGAATTCCAGACTGTGAGCTTGTTATAATTGGGCCGGCATGAAGCTGAAAGCTCCAGAGATTTGCACTGAATCCAGATAGCCGTCGTTCACAGACCTCCTGTCCTTTAGCATGTGTTGTGGCTATTTTGAATAATGCCGCCAGTCAGCAACTGATAAAACTCTAGAAATCTCTGAGCACATTTAAGCTGAAGTGAACTTAACATGTTTAAAAAGGGGCAACTTGGTTTAGGTAAGTTAATGAAAAGGTGGCACGGTGGCTCAGTGGTTAGCACTGTCGCCTCACAGCAAGAAGGTCGCTGGTTGGAGTTCTGGCTGGGCCAGTTGGCATTTCTGTGTGGAGTTTGCATGTTCTCCCTGTGTTGGCGTGGGTGTCCTCCGGGTGCTCCGGTTTCCCCCACAGTACAAACACATGCACTATAGGTGAATTGGATTAACTAAGTTGTCCGTAGTGTATGAGTGTGTTTGGGTGTTTCCCATTACTGGGTTGTGACTGGAAGGGCATCCGCTGCGTAAAACATATGCTAGAATAGTTGGCGGTTCATTCCTCAGTGGCGACCCCTGATAAATAGTGGACTAAGCTGAAAGAAAATGAATGAATGAAGTTAATGAAAATATTTTTCAAAGGCATGTTATAAAAACATTTATATTATTATTAATTGACGCGACGCAGTGGCGCAGTAGGTAGTGCTGTCGCCTCACAGCAAGTAGGTCGCTGGGTCGCAGGTTCGAGCCTCGGCTGGGTCAGTTGGCGTTGGTGAATTTGGTAGGCTAAATTGTCCGTAGTGTATGAGTGTGTGTGGATGTTTCCCAGAGATGTGTTGTTGCTGGAAGGGCATACGCTGCGTAAAACACATGCTGGATAAGTTGGTGGTTCATTCCGCTGTGGCGACCCTGGATTAATAAAAGGACTAAGCCGAAAAGAAAATGAATGAATGAATAAATAATTGGAAACATTCTAAACTACAGTATTAAATTAGTTAAATACAAAAATTAACTATTAAAATAAAGCTAGAAATTAATGTACAAAAATGTTCAATCAAGTTGAAGTGTAAAAAACTAAAAAAAAGACAAGTACACATCAATTATGATTGATTTAATATTACTATATATATATATATTAATATACCTATAATGGTGTAGGTTTATTAATGTTATTAAAGTAACCATAATTAAAGCTGTTCAGAAAGCTGAAATTAGATAAAATATAAAGTTATTTTAAGCACTAAAGCTAAAATAAAAATTAAGTTAAACAGTCATATCAGAATGTAAAAAACTAAATATTTACAATTTATTGTTACTAAAATGTGCAAAAAAACTACAAATTAAAGCACAAAAATATAAAAATACACTAATTTAAAAATATTAATAGAGAAGATAACACTGATTTAATTAATAAAATAACACTGATTAAAGCTATTTCTAAATTAGATAAAGCTGAAATAAAATACAATAGAATTTTGGTAAAATAATTGAAATAAAGTTATATTAAGCACTTTCAGCCTACAGCTGAAATAAAAATTAATTAATTTTATTTTTACTTTGAAAATAAATTAATACAAATGACAGAATAATTTTCATTTACACAAATATAAAAATATAAAGCATAATTAAAGCTGCAAGCAGCGATGATAGGGACCTCGCACCCCGGCTCACCGCCGCCCGGGGGTCTCAAGATGACAGAGAACAGCGAACAATATTAATTGAAGCTGATGTGTAAAATACCTGAGAAAAATTACCGATTTATGCCAAATTTCCTCCTGTCAGCAGGTGGCGCTATGACTGTGACTCAACATTGGCATGTAGATGTGTTCAGGAGAGGAACTTTATTGCCCATGTGAAGTTATAGGCAGATCCGACATTGTGTGGTTGAGTTATAAGCCAAAATATCTTCTGCCAGCAGGTGGCGCTATAACTGTGACTCAACATTGGCATGTAGATGTCTTCAGGAGGGGACTTTTATCAACCATGTGAAGTTTCAGGCAGAACGGACTTTGTGTGGTTGAGTTATAAGCCAAACTACCTTCTGCCAGCTGGTGGCGCTATAACTGTAACTGGATTTTGGCATGTAGATGTCTTCAGGAGAGGTCTTTTATCAACCATGTGAAGTTTCGGGCTGATCAGACATTGTGTGAATGAGTTATAAGTACTTCCTGTTCCATGGCGAAGCGTTGATGTTTGTCAGGCCATCACGGACACGCCCCTCGGCGAAAACTCTAGATGTTCACATTATATGATCGCTAGAGCTTTCAGATAACACCACCTAAATTTGGTGCTGATGCGATAAAATTTGTGGGAGGAGTTTGTTATGCTGTAAAACATGTCACTTCCTGTTGCCAGCAGGTGGCGCTATAACTGTAACTGGATATTGGCATGTAAACGTGTTCAGGTCAGGACGGTTATCATACGTGTTAATTTTGAGGCAGATCGGATAATGCATGCCCGAGTTATAACAACTTCCTGTTTCATGGCGAATCGTCAAAGTTTGCGAGGCCGCCACGGACACGCCCATCGCCGAAAACTCTAAAGCTTCGCAATTTAACATCGCCAAGGCCTTTAGTTGACAAATCCCAATTTTGGTGTTGATCGGATGAAATCCCTAGGAGGAGTTCGTTCAAATACAACGCCTGGAAATGGCAAAAACACCACTTTTTCGGCGCAGGAAGTCAAAAATATCCGACTTCCTGTTGGGTTTGAGATATTGCTCCAAGAGACTTTTTGGTAGGTTTTGGCATGTTTGAGGTGTGTGCCAATTTTCGTATGCGTGCGTGATTCGTAGCTCGGGGGCTTGTCCGTTCTAATTTATAGGTGGCGCTGTTGAGTCATTTTGCCACGCCCACTTCCGAAACCTATAATAAACGTAAATTTTCACCACTTCTGAGGCGTGTGCAAAGTTTTGTGAGTTTTCGGGCATGTTTAGACCCCCTAAAGGCCGATTCATTTCGGAGAAGAAGAAGAAGAAGAAGAATAATAATAATAATAAACGGAGCAATTCCAATAGGGCCTACGCACCGTTCCGGTGCTCGGTCCCTAATAAACGGAGCAATTCCAATAGGGCCTACGCACCGTTTCGGTGCTCGGTCCCTAATAATTAAAGCTGCAAGCAGCGATGATAGGGACCTCGCACCCCGGCTCACCGCCGCCCGGTGGCCTCAAGATGACAGAGAACAGCGAACAATATTCATTTAAGCCGATGAATAAAAAAAACCTGAGAAAAATCACAGATTTATGCCAAATTTCCTCCTGTCAGCAGGTGGCGCTATGACTGTGACTCAACATTGGCATGTAGATGTCGTCAGGAGAGGAACGTTATCAACCATGTGAAGTTTCAGGCAGAACGGACTTTGTGTGGTTGAGTTATAAGCCAAACTACCTTCTGCCAGCAGGTGGCGCTATGACTGTGACTCAATATTGGCATGCAGATGTCTTCAGGAGAGGACCCTTATCAAACATGTGAATTTTCAGGCAGATCGGACACTGTTTGGCCGAGTTATAAGTGTTTTCCTGTTGCCAGCAGGTGGCGCTATAACTGTAACTGGATATTGGCATGTAGATGTCTTCAGGAGAGGACTTTTATCAAACATGTGAAGTTTCGGGCAGATCGGACATTGTGTGAATGATTTATAAGTACTTCCTGTTCCATGGCGAAGCGTTGATGTTTGTCAGTCCACCACGGACACGCCCATCGGTGAAAACTCTAGACCTTCACAATATATCATCGCTAGAGCTTTCAGATAACACCACCTAAATTTGGTGCTGATACGATAAAATTTGTGCGAGGAGTTTGTTATGCTGTAAAACACATCACTTCCTGTTGCCACCAGGTGGCGCTATAACTGTAACTGGTTATTGGCATGTAGATGTGTTCAGGGCAGGACGGTTATCATACGTGTTAATTTTGAGGCAGATCGGATAATGCATGCCCGAGTTATAACAACTTCCTGTTTCATGGCGAATCGTCAAAGTTTGCGAGGCCGCCACGGACACGCCCATCGCCGAAAACTCTAAAGCTTCGCAATTTAACATCGCCAAGGCCTTTAGATGACAAAACCCAATTTTGGTGTTGATCGGATAAAATCCCTAGGAGGAGTTCGTTCAAATACAACGCCTGGAAATGGCAAAAACGCCACTTTTTCGCCGCAGGAAGTTAAAAATATCCGACTTCCTGGTGGGTTTGAGATATTGCTCCAAGAGACTTTTTTGTATGGTTTGGCATGTTTGAGGTGTGTGCCAATTTTCGTATGCGTGCGTGATTCGTAGTTCGGGGGCTCGTCCGTTTCAAGTGCATAGGTGGCGCTGTCGAGTCATTTTGCCACGCCCACTTCTGAAACCTATAATAAACGTAAATTTTCACCACTTCTGAGGCGTGTGCAAAGTTTCGTGAGTTTTCGGGCATGTTTAGCCCCTCAAAATCGCGATTCATTCCGCGGAAGAAGAATAATAATAAACGGAGCAATTCCAATAGGGCCTACGCACCGTTTCGGTGCTCGGTCCCTAATAATAATAAAATGCACTCATTTAAAATATAAATAGATGCAATAACACAATGATATACATTTATTTAGATATTACATTCCATTAGATAAAGTTATAGTAAAATACAATAAAATTTGGGTAAAATAAATCCTAACACTTAACCTACAGACAAAATAAAAATAAGATAAACAAATTTGTTTTACTTTGAAAACAAGTAAATAAAAATGACAATATTTTCATTTACACAAATATAAAAATATAAAGCAAAAAAATATTAAAATGCACCAATTCAAAATATTAATAAATACAATAACACTATAAATGTGTCACGTTATTAAAATAACATTTATTAAAGCTATTCATTTGTTTTGTTTTTACAAAATTAGATAAAGATTCAATAAAAAAATATTACAATTTGGATAAAATAATTTAAATAATGTTATTTTCAGCACTGAACCTTAAATTAATGTAAAATTAAAATAAGTTCAACAGTTTTTTTTTTTACTTTCAAAATAAATGAACAAAAACTACAAAAATCATTTTTATTCACACATATTTATATTGTACATAATATTAAAATGCATCAAAATATTAATTTACACTATAACACTATGAATGTAATACTGAAATAACACAGCAAATGACACACCGCAACAGAATTGCATAGTTTTTTTCTTTCCTTTTAGCCACTGCAGAGTAAGTGGCAAAGAGTAATTCTGTGTGGGCCTAATTATATGGAATTATCTTGGAGTAGCAATGCCTTCATTTGCCTCAAGGCTTATCCGAAAGACCTGCTGCACCTTTCCAAAGTGATCACGCTCTCCTAACAGTTATTTCAGCTGCATGCATAAGAGAGAGAGAGAGAGAGAAAGAGAGAGAGAGAGGGAGGGAGAGGAAGTAGAGACAGGATACAGTTGTCCCACCCCAATCTCGGCAAGCCAAATCTGCAGAACAATAGTAGTGACCCTGGGGTGTAACACACACACATTTACACATGTACTAAGACAATGAGCATACTTTTACATTCACACACTCCAGTCTACATGCTAACAACCTGAAGCATTGAAATGTTGTGCAGTTATACAGTAATTCTCCAGCTAATTTATTTGTGCTTTAAGGGTTTTAATTTAATTTAATTTAATTTAATTTAATTTAATTTAATTTAATTTAATTTAATTTAATTTAATTTAATTTAATTTAATTTAATTTAATTTAATTTAATTTAATTTATTTTTATTTTATTTTATTTTATTTTATTTTATTTTATTTTATTTTATAACCTCCTTTACTTTTGCATTTATCCTTAAGTTTTACAAACAAACGATGCTCTCTAAATACAGAATAAAGTGATTAGCAAGTGTCCAAAACAAAATGAGCAATACAGAAGGACAAAATCCCTACTATAAAATAAAAATACTATAGTAATTTGTAGTAAATACTGTAGTGAACTCGTTTTTGAGTGTCTTACAACTCTGTTAATGACTGCTACAGCATACTGTATTTACTTTAATGAACTGATAAATACTGTAATGAATACTGTACTAGGGCTGCACAATATATCGTCTCAGCATCGATATCGCAATGTGCCAATATGCAAGTCACATGACTTGTCGTTATAATTAACCAGGAAATAGTTCAGAACACAAGCAAAGTTTAACTCTACCACAGTGAATGAATCTATTTTATTAAAAGCACATGACTGTGTAAGATATCAAGCTAATTTAATCCATTTGGCACAACAACAGGTTATAAAATTTGTAGCTTTAACAAAGATTAATCAAATTTTTATTACAATAAAGACTATACAGTGTTTTGATTACATTGTTATTTTACATATGACCTCAATACTTTTGGAACATCCAGAAATTCATGAAGCACTGTCTCATTCATGTGTATCTACGTTCTATCAAGTCCCTTTAAGGCAACTCATTTCACTCAGCGGCCATCTTTGAAGCGCCTCTCGTGCAGTATGCTCGGGTGTTCTGTATGAATGGGGAAACATCAAATTCTCTAAAACTGTGAGGGGGACATTTAGAGAAAGTCCCCCCCCCCCCCCCCCCCCCCCTCCGGTTGCTACGCCCATGGTAGCAACTATAGTATTACCACAACAGATGAATTCAAGTGCTTTACAATAGTGTGTCCAAAATCATCACAGTATTTACTACTATAGTATTTTTTTATGTGGGATGTGAAAAAAACTAGAATAACAATGAGAACAGGCCAGAACAACATCAGAAATTTGTGTTCAATACACTAGGAACCAAAACAAATACACTACCTGACAAAAGTCTTGTCGTCGATCTCAGCGTAACAAATAATAACTTGGCTTCTAGTTGATCATTTGGAAAAGTGGCAGAAGATTTTTCCGATGAATCATCTGTTGAATTGCATCCCAATCATCACCAATACTGCAAAAGACCTACTGGAACTCGCATGGACCCAAGATTCTCACAGAAATCAGTCAAGTTTGGTGAAGGAAAAATCATGGTTTGGGGTTACATTCAGTATGGGGGTGTGCGAGAGATCTGCAGAGTGGATGACAACATCAACAGCCTGAGGTATCAAGACATTTGTGCTGCTCATTACATTACAAACCACAGAAGAGGGCAAATTCTACAGCAGGATAGCGCTCCTTCTCATGCTTCAGCCTCCACATCAAAGTTTCTGAAAGCAAAGAAGGTCAAGGTGCTCCAGGATTGGCCAGCCCAGTCAGCAGACATGAACATTATTGAGCATGTCTGGGGTAAGATGAAGGAGGAGGCGTTGAAGATGAATCCAGAGAATCTTGATGAACTCTGGGAGTCCTGCAAGACGCTTTCTTTGCCATTTCAGATGACTTTATTAATAAATGATTTGAGTCCTTGCAGAGATGTATGATGCAGTCCTCCAAGCTCATGGGAATCAGACACAATATTCATTCTTTCTCCACTGCAGCATGACTTTATATTCTATACTGGACATTATTTCTGTTAAGTGACAAGACTTTTGTCTAAGTAAAGTCAGACCTTAAAAAATAAGGCATGATCATATTTTATTTTGGTAAAATAAGCGTAATCTAGAGGCCTTTGCCTTTCATATAAGCCACTTGTGATACCAAATGATCAACTAGAAGTCAAGTTATTATTTGTTGTAAACATGGATAGACAACAAAGACTTTTGTCAGGTAGTGTAGGAACCCATTACTTGAGACAATAGGTTTGCTTATCCATTCACACACAAACTCAAATATTGCTGACAAATGAGGCATATATACATATATAAATACATATATTCCCATGTGTGTGTGCAGCTAAGATTACAGTAGGCCGCATGTTTGGAGGTTTACATACAGTATATTGTTCACATTTACACACATCACGTCCACAAACTTTCACACCCTGTTAAACGGAGAGTCCCTGCAATCAATCACACACACTTACACACACACACACCGGGAGTCTCCGGTCCAGACCTGCCATCAGCTCTGGGTGGGACAAACACGGCTATTTTAGTCCTGGGAAATCAGGGAGAGAAAGATTTAGTCTTGGAAGAAAGAAATGTTTGTTGCCATTTCCATGCTCCGAGGATCTTGCTTTAGTTTATATCTTATGGTATTAACTTTTTTTGTTTCTGATATTCCTTCCTTACACTTTAAAAAATGCACAATTGCTTTATGTTGCCCTAACCAGTGTTGGGGAAAGTTACTTTAGAAAGTAATGCATTACAATATTTAGTTACTCCCCAAAAAAGTAATTAGTAGTGTTACTTAGTTACTTTTTATGGAAAGTAATGTGTTACGGTACTTTTGAGTTACTTTTGCATTACTTTTTATTACCAAGCTGAGGCTTGATCTCCTTCAGAACTTAAATAGAGGAGCTCTGCAATTAAAAACACACAGTATAACCTACATTTACTTAAAAAAACACGTAAAAATATAAATGTAGGATAATTTTATCTTCGGAGAACTTCCTGACCCCAGAGCTCTACATGCCGTATATACAGATTAATAAAAGTTTAAAGCAATGCGTTTGCTACTTTTGTACTTTTTGTATTATTAAAAAGTAAAATCGCTGTCCATTCAGATCAACCTCTTTTCCTTTTCTTACAAGTGTTCAAAATAACGAGAATATTTCCATTGCAGAAATGTAAGGCTCTGCCTTCTTTATTTCTGTCTGTTCCTGCGTTCTCTCATTGCGTGCTGGATGTAACAAGACTATTCATTCATTTTCTTGTCGGCTTAGTCCCTTTATTAATCTGGGGTCGCCACAGCGGAATGAACCGCCAACTTATCCAGCACAATTTTACGCAGCGGATGCCCTTCCAGCCGCAACCTATTTCTGGGAACATCCACACACTCATTCACACACATACACTACGGACAATTTAGCCTACCCAATTCATTTTCTTTTCGTCTTAGTCCCTTTTTTAATCTGGGGTCGTCACAGCGGAATTAACCGCCAACTTATCCAGCATATGTTTTACGCAGCGGTTACCCATCACTGAGAAACACCCATACACACTCATTCACACACATACACTACAGACAATTTAGCCTACCCAATTCACCTATACAGCATGTCTTTGGACTAGTGGGGGAAACTGGAGCTCCCGGAGGAAACCCACGGCAACACGGGGAGAACATGCAAACTCCACACAGAAATGCCAACTGACCCAACCGAGGCTCGAACCAGTGACCTTCTTGCTGTGAGGCGACCCACTGCGCCACCATGACACCGTAATTGAGCAATTTAATTTTTTAAAAGCGAATTAACTAAACTAAAAAGTAACTCGCATTACATTTTATTAAAAGTAACTCAAATGTTATTACTTGATTTTTAAGTAATGCGTTACTTTACTCGTTACTTAGAAAAGTAGTATTATTACATAACTCTGATCTCACGAGCCTGATCTCACGAGGAAACGTAAGCATTTTATGTTTTGTCAGTTTACGAATTCGTAGGAGTTGTCATTCGAAAATGTACGATTTTAAAAAGGAGGCGTGGCACCTAACTCTATGAACGTACAAATGAGTAAGATCGTACGTGTTAGCCACTAAATCAAAAAGTTAAGAATTGACGTGAGATTGTGTTGGTTACCCTCAACACTGGTCCTAACACAAATCGATTAAGTGAACTTAGGGCGTACTCACACTATGCTATCCGAACTGTGCCCAGGTCTGTTTCCCGGATTGTTTGAGAAGTGTGAGTGCTCTGAATCGGGCTCAGGTGCGGTTCACTTGGGTGGCCCTGGCCCGGTTGAAAGAGGTGTTCCAGAGCGCGGTTCACTTGGGCTTTGGCGCGGTACGCTTGTAGTGTGAGTCCAAAACGCACCTGGGCCCGAAACTGAAAGCAGGACGTGACTTTTAAGGGACTGTTTGATATGGATTAATGAATCATTCGTACTGTTCAATGAACGCAAACTGTCGTAGTTTATTAAAGACGCAAACCCCTCACTGCACGACAGCTGCACCTTCAGCAAACCTCCTAATTCCTGCAGCACGAGGACTTTATGATTGTTTATGAGCGTCAAAAGTGGCTGATCTGTTCGGCGAAATATTTGACTGTGTGTCACCGCATATCAAATGACTTTATTTAACTAAAGAAATCTCCACTGTGCTGAGCGAGAGCGCTTCTTACTGAACAGCGCATGATCGATGACGTAAGCGTGCCCAGGCCCGAATGTAATGTGAGTGTGGGCCGTCGGGAGAGACGGGAGGGGGAACAAGCGTGCTTCAGCCCGGTTCAAGGCAACTGTACATAGTGTGAGTACGCCCTCAGTTGCTTTTAAGTGGATTGAGCATAATACAATTAAGCTGTCCCCCCCAAAAAACCTTAAGAATTGAGTTGTTTCAACTCATTTAAAATAAGTAGTTTGAACAAGCAGCAAAAGTCATTTTTTGAGTGTACACTAAAATAAATACCGGATTCCACACAATTCATTCACATTGGACCAACACAAATCAATTAAGTTAACAGATTTAATCAATTTAAATGGATCAAACATAAAAGATTAAGTTGTCCCAATGAAATCTCAGGAATTGTGTTGTTTCAGTTTATTTTAAATAAGTAGTTCAAACAAGCAGCAAAGGTCATTTTTTGAGTGTAGGAAGTCGCTGATATGGACTAAAAATCTCTAATATGAAAACAAATAGTAGAGCTCAGATCTTTTGGCTGTGGAGAAAATTATCCGACTGTAGACTTTAGACTAGGGGTGATAAAACAACCTGAATTATTGAAATCATGTGCTGTGTACTTCTCGGTCACACTTTATTTTGATGGTCCGTTTGTTGAATTTAAGTTACTTTGCATCTACTTGCCAACTAATTCTCCTTAGATTATAAGTAGACTGTTAGGTTGGGGTTAGGGTTAGTGTAAGTTGACATGCTTCTAATAGTCAGTTAAATGTATGTTGAAGGGTCAGATATTAAGCAGTCTACTAATATTCAAATGGACCATCAAAATAAAGTGTTACCTACTTCTCAAGCTAATTTATTTAGTTTTAGGGATAGCTTTCAAGCATTAATTTTCCATTTACTGTAGCCTTAAGTTGCGAGCCAGCGAGGCTCTGGGAATGCAGTATTGAGTGTTTAGCAAGTGTCCACATGTCCAGAACACAAATACGGTAATAGAGAAGGACATAATGTGCTAAAGATTTAGAGGAATAAACAAGAATAACAAGGAGAACGGGCCTCTGTAATTTAAGAGCGTTTTGGAGTATAATACTGCAGGAGGCAAAGCCTATTGAGGTGAGAAACAGGAACAGAAAAGACACAGGAAGAGGAAGAACGGGGCGGAGAAAGGAGGGATTTTGTTCACATTGAGTTCATTCTTCGCAGGACAAAAAAAAACCATGAAACACAACAAGCCTCACACCGAGCCCAAATCAGGCATGACACAACAAGTTTCCAGCATCAAGTAATTTTCCATCTTGGCTAAAAAGAAAACCACAGAGTGCACACAAAGTTCACTTGACATACAATTTGATGTTAGCATGTTGCTAAGCTAACCGAAAAAGTGTAGCGCTCACCATTGTTGGGATACATTTTACTTGGAAAATAAATTAATAAAATTGACAAAAGTACTTTTAATTTGCATAAATATAAAGTTTAGAGATATTAAAATGCACCAATTCAACATATTAATAGATTCACGTGCTGAAAAAAACAGCTTAAACCAGCCTAAGCTGGTTGGCTGGTTTTAGCTGGTTAACCAGCCTGGTTTTAGAGGGGTTTTGGCCATTTCCAGGCTGGTTTCCAGCCATTTCCAGCCTGGTCTTAGCTGGTTAGGCTGGCAAATGACCAGCTTAAACCAGCTAAAACCAGCTTGACCAGCCTGGTTTAAGCTGGACATAGCTGGTTTTGGCTGGTCAAGCTGGTTTTAGCTGGTCAACTCCCAGCCTGACCAGCTAAGACCAGGCTGGAAATGGCCAAACCCCCTCTAAAACCAGGCTGGTCCACCAGCTAAAACCAGCCAACCAGCTTAGGCTGGTTTAAGATGGATTTTTCAGCAGGGTCAATAACACAATTAGGTCCAGTTTCACAAACAGGGCTTAGCTTAAGCCAGGACTAGACCTTAGTTAAATTAGGCTATTTAAGCCACATTTTTAAAAACAGCCTTAGAAAAATACATTACTAGTGTGCACCTGTAGACAAAAAATGACACTGACATATTTTAAGACATCTCACTGCAAGTTATTTTCAGTTCAGACAGCTCAAACATGCAATTTAATCCATGACTAGCCTTAAACCTTGTTTGTGAAACCGGGGGTTAATGTATTAAAATAACAAAGACTAAGGCTTGAAAGTTTCCAGCATCAAGTATTTTTCCATCCTGACTAAAGAAAACTGGAGAGTGCACACAAAGTTCACTTGAAACACAATTTGACGTTCGCATGTTGCTAAACTAACAACTCCGTAAACATGTAGCGCTCACCACTGTTGTGAAACATTTTACTTGGAAAATAAATGGATAAAAATGACAAAAGTACTTTTAATTTACACAAATATAAAAATATAAAGTAAAGAAATTTTAAAATACACCAATTCAAAATGTTATTAGATTCAATAACACAATTAATGTATTAAATTAAGACAAGTTAAAGCTAAAAACCTGATTTAAAGAGCGATTTAAAGAGTATTTCTCCATCCTGACTAAAAGAAAACCACAGAGTGCACACAAAGTTCACTTGAAACACAATTTGACGTTAACATGTTGTTAAGCTAACAACACAGAGCTCCGAAAACATGTAGCGCTCACCATTGTTGGGATACATTTTGCTTGGAAAATAAATAAATAAACATGACAGAAGTACTTTTAATTTGCATAAGTATAGAAATATTAAAATGCACCAATTAAACATATTAATATATTCAATAACACAATTAATGTATTAAAATAACACAGATTAAGGCTTGAAAGTTTCCAGCATCAAGTAATTTTCCGTCCTGACTAAAAAAAACTGGAGAGTGCACACAAAGTTCACTTGAAACACAATTTGACGTTCACATGTTGCTAAACTAACAACTCCGTAAACATGTAGCGCTCACCACTGTTGTGAAACATTTTACTTGGAAAATAAATGAATAAAAATGACAAAATATACAAACCCTGCACACAACAATAGGCCTATATAAACATGAGCCCTTTGATAACACAAATGCAACAGTCTAACAACCATATACTTTTTTATAGTCATTTAATGATTTGTTTAATTTAAAATTAACCTCATTCATTCATTCATTTTCGGCTTAGTCCCTTTATTAATCCAGGGTCGCCACAGTGGAATGAACCGCCAACTTATCCAGCACATGTTTTATGCAGCGGATGCCCTTCCAGCTGCAACCCATCTCTGGGAAACATCCATACACACTCATTCACACTCATACACTACTGACAATTTAGCCTACCCAATTCACCTGTACCGCATGTCTTTGGCCTGTGGGGGAAACCGGAGCACCCGGAGGAAACCCATGCGAACGCAGGGAGAACATGCAAACTCCACGCAGAAATGCCAACTGACCCAGCCGAGGCTCAAACCAGCAACCTTCTTGCTGTGAGGCGACAGCACTACCTACTGTGCCACTGTGTCGCCCTAAAATTAACCTTAAATATCTTATTTTTTATGTATTTGAGTGTCATAAAGGTTGTCAGAAATTTAACCTGGTGCTGTAAAATCAATCTAATCACCACAGTGGTTGCAATCCAATGGGAAAAAAAATTATGTAACTATTAACTGTCTTCTGTGAGATATGGATAAGATATGGTAATTCTATTAGTTGAATAAAACTTATTTGAGTTTTGGACATCACCAAGTGACCCCATTCATTGTTCTGCGACCCCCACTTTGGGAACTAATGCCTTAGAGTGTAACGAAGTTGTTATTATTATTTTTAATGATCTGATAATTGCATTAAGCTAAATCATCATTACTTTTTCATATATTTATATTCATCTATTTCAAATGTACATTTAATTAAGAATGATTAGCTTTCATTAACAAAACATTGTTTGGATACCAATACCAATAACCTTTGGAAATAAATAAGATGTCTTTTTACAGTATTTTGGGCTTGGCTTTTACTACTTAAACTTGAAGGTGTGCAGTCATTGACAAAACTATCAGCAGTGGTGGAAAGAGTACTGAAAAATCATGCTCAAGTAAAAGTACCATTACTTGCCTAAAAATGTAGTGCAAGTAGAGTAAAAGTATCTGCTGTAAATATTACTCAAAGTATGAGTAAACAGTAGCCCTTTTAAAAGTACTCAAGAGTAGTGAGTATTACGCTGTCAAAAGCTGATGTGTTTACATGTAATTTGTGCATGTGTGTGTAAACGTAACATTCTGTAGTGCATTTAGTTATTGCCCTGAAGGCACACAACATCATGAGACATTATTATTAGGTTAGATTTAGGTTGTAATGTCAGGTGACCAAAATTCATTGTCAAGCCAGCAGCTAAGGACAACGTTATTTTGATGTCCAATAATGACGTCAAATGACGTTGATATTTGGTTGATTTTAGGTTGTTAGAAAGTGAGCAAAATCCAGTGTCGAGCCAACATCTTAAACCAACGTCATATATGATGTCAAATACTGACATTTATTCATCAGGTACGGCAACCAAAATCCAACGTCTGATAGACGTCATAGGGGTAACGTTCACACAATGTCAAGCTGTAACATCATTAGACGTTGATATTTGGTTGGTTTTAGGTTGGACATTGACATTGGCCTGACGTTGAGTTCTGACGTCAACCCGATTTTCATTTCCAAACAAAATGCAAAGTCCCCATGACATTAGGGTTCAACGTCAATCAGACATCATGTTGACGTCCTGTGCCTGCTGGGTGTTTAAGGCCATTTCGGTCTTCATACAGTAAACATCCGTCATCTTCTCATCAGTGACATGCATCTAAACAGTCTCTGGGTCATTGTGTGTAAAGATTTTGAACATCTTCATGGACACTTTTAATACTTCCAAACAGTTTGCTGCAGTTATAAAGTGCACACGTCTTGAGGTAGTTTATTATGATGCGACTTACCTTCTACGGTATGTGCGATTTGATTGGACAGGAATCTCAGGACTGATTTTTCTAATCCCCATAGACAAGAAAAATAAAGTAGTGACTGCAGGTTGAAGGAAAGTAGTGGAGTAAAAGTACAGATACTGCACTAGAAATGTACTCAAGGGAAAATAAAAGTACACATTTATAAAACTACTCAGTAAATTACAATTACTGAGAAAAACTACTCAATTACAGTAATTTGAGTATTTGTAATTAGTTACTTTACACCACTGACTCTCAGGATTTGACTAACTCAAAAGTGCATGAGACAGCGACTGTCCAGCAGCATATATTTTTAAACTTATTTTGAGATGCTTCAATGTCATCCTCAAAGTTATCTTGATCGCTGACCTATCTTCTACATCTTAGCATGTTTTGAATGCTAATATGCTAGTCTTTCAAGCAGACTTGTTAACTAGCTGGTGCTTGGTCAGTATTCAACAAAATACCAAGAAGCATTAAGTAACTTGTGACTCTGGGATGTTGAGAAAGACTGATTGAACTGAAAAGCTCAGTCAAACTTTAGCTCGCTCAGCTGTGAAATGAGTAATAGCTTGAAGCGTCGTTCTGCAATGGGGTTTTTACAGTTTCGCTGACTTTTAATGTTTACAAATCCTCAAACGTTTTTTGCATTTGAATAGGGAGTTTGCATGCATTTGGTGTTGCTCGCCGAGTGACACCTCTACATGCTTGGCAAGTTCTGTTTACATCCTATTTTCACTCTCGATGTTCACAGGAAGCAGAATAATTACAAAGATCCAGAGCTGAGCGACAAAAACGGACAATATCTCATGGGTCAAGGTGAGCACAAACACATGCAGGATCATATTATAATTATGCATTCAGGTTAAGTTGTGCTTGGCTTTTTTGATTAATGGAGGAACTGACATTTCTTTCCCTCTAAGGAGTGAAGGTCTACATCGATCCTTTCACTTATGAAGACCCTAATGAGGCAGTGAGAGAGTTTGCTAAAGAGATCGATGTGTCGTGTGTCAAAATCGAGGAGGTTATTGGCGCAGGTGAGTCTCTTTTTTTACATGGCTAATTTATTTTTTGACGTGTTTGAATAGTCGCAGATTCCCTTTCAGTCATTTGCAAGTACACTACCTGACGAAATTCTTGTCGTTGATCCCTGTTGTAAGAGCAACACTTGACTTCTAGTTGATCATTTGGAAAAGTGGCAGATTTTTCTGATGAATCATCTGTTGAACTGCATCCCAATCATCACAAATACTGCAGAAGACCTACTGGAACCCACATAGACCCAAGATTCTCACAGAAATCAGTCAAGTTTGGTAAAGGAAAAATCATGGTTTGGGGTTACATTCAGTATGGGGGCGTGCGAGAGATCTGCATAGTGGATGGCAACATCAACAGCCTGAGGTGTCAAGACATTTGTGCTGCCCATTACATTACAAACCACAGGAGAGGGCAAATTCTTCAGCAGGATGACGCTCCTTCTCATACTTCAGCCTCCACATCAAAGTTCCTGAAAGCAAAGAAGGTCAAGGTGCTTCAGGATTGGCCAGCCCAGTCACCAGACATGAACATTATTGAGCATGTCTGGGGTAAGATGAAGGAGGCGGCATTGAAGATGAATCCAGAGAATGTTGATGAACTCTGGGAGTCCTGCAAGAACGCTTGTATGGATGCAGTGCTCCAAACTCATGGGAGTCAGACACAATATTCAGTATTTCTCCACTGCATCATGACTTTATATTCTATACTGAACAGTATTTCTGTTCAGTGACAAGACTTTTTGTCTAAGCAAAGTCAGACCTTACTGTCCTAATTAAATAATTAAAAATAAGGCATGATCATATTTTATTTTGGTGAAATAAGCGTAATCTAGAGGCCTTTACCATTCATATTTTCACTTCTGATACCAAATGATCAACTAGAAGTCAAGTTATTATGTGTTGTTTCTAAAACTGCGATAGGCAATAAGACTTTTGTCAGGTAGTGTGTATCAATGTCAATTTTTGTGTTTTAAAGAAGTCTAATAGATGTCTAATATACATCTAAATATAGACATCTTGGCTAAAACAAGAATAAATTTAGGCTTTTGGTGGACATCTAATAGATATCTAACAATAATATAAAAATACACTAGCCATCAAGAAAACAGGAATGAATGAACACACATTCGAAGTCTGTCTAATATGTATTTTTGATCTTTTAGACCAAGGGTGCTCAATCCTGTTCCTGGAGATCTACCTTCCTGCATAGTTCAGCTCCAACCCTGATCAAACACACCTGAACCAATTAATTAGGACCTGAACAGCACTTGATAATTACAGGCAGGTGTGTTTGATATGGGTTGCAACAGAAATCTGCAGGAAGGTAGATCTCCAGGAACAGGATTGAGCACCCCTGTTTTAGACTCTTATTAGATGCTAATTAGATTTTCACAGATATCCCAGATTTGTAGCCAAGACATCTATGTTTAGACGTCTATTAGACATCCATTAGATATTATTTAAACATAAAAATGCTTGCTGGGTTTACTTGACTGATTATGAAAGTTCCACAAAAATGTCATTTATTGTTATAATGTCTACTTATTAGCAGTATAAATCTCTAAAAAGTTGAGTTTTGCCATTCTCAGGTGAGTTTGGGGAAGTTTGCCGGGGAAGGCTGAGGATTCCTGGTAAGAAGGAGAACTATGTGGCCATCAAGACACTGAAGGGTGGATATACAGACAAGCAAAGGCGGGACTTCCTTGCCGAGGCCTCCATCATGGGCCAGTTCCAGCACCCCAACATTATTCACCTGGAGGGCATAATAACAGCCAGCTGCCCCGTCATGATCCTCACCGAGTTCATGGAGAACGGAGCTCTGGACTCTTTCCTCAGAGTAAGTATGAGCTAGAACTTTCATATAAGATTGTTTAATATTTAGTTCACTCAAAAGTGAGAATTTCCTTCCTGTTTACTCACTCAAGTGCTTCTAAACTTTTTTTCGGTAGCACTTTAGTTTAAGTACCAATTCTCACTATTAACTACTGGCTTATTATTATATGCCTATTATTAAGATATGAACTGTTTATTAGCACTTATAAAGTATGATCTTATTTAATATCCCTAAACATACCCAATAGCTAAACCTAAAAATAAAATAAAATTACATAATACAATGTCATGATGGCGACGCAGTGGCGTAGTAGGTAGTGCTGTCGCCTCACAGCAAGAAGGTCGCTGGGTCGCAGGTTCGAGCCTCGGCTGGGTCAGTTGGCGTTTCTGTGTGGAGTTTGCATGTTCTCCCTGCGTTCACGTGGGTTTCCTCCGGGTGCTCCGGTTTCCCCCACAGTCCAAAGACATGCGGTACAGGTGAATTGGGTAAGCTAAATTGTCCGTAGTGTATGAGTGTGTGTGTATGGATATTTCCCAGAGATGGGTTGTGGCTGGAAGGGCATCCGCTGCGTAAAAATCTGCTGGATAAGTTGGCAGTTCATTCCGCTGTGGCGACCCCGGATTAATAAAGGGACTAAGCCAACAAGAAAATGAATGATGGGCGGCACGGTGGTTAGCACTGTTGCCTCACAGCAAGAAAATCACTGGTCCCGGCTGAGCCAGTTGGCATTTCTGTGTAGAGTTTGCATGTTCTCCCCATGTTGGCGTGGGTTTCCTCTGGTTCCCCCACAGTCCAAAAACATGCGCTATAGGTGAATTGAATAAACTAAATTGGCTGTACTGTGTTTGTATGAGAGTGTATGGGTGTTTCCTAGTACTGGGTTGCAGCTGGAAGGGCATCCGCTGGCCTTCCAGCTGCAATATATGCTGGAATAGTTGGCGGTTCATTCCACTGTGGCGACCTCTGAAATAGAGAATAAGCCGAGGGAGAATAAATGAATGTCAGGACTACGTATGTTTTTACATTACTTTAACTTGATTTAGAAAGTTAATCAGGTTGCAACTTATTATTTTAAGTTAAACATAATGTAACTTGATGTTTTAAGTCCACTTAAGTGATGCAAGTTAAAATAACTTGTAAAATTAAATTGGTTCAACTTAAAAATGTAAGTGAGCAGCATGTTTTTTACAGTGTACTACTATTAACAAGCAGATCATTAGTAGTTTATTGAACTAAAAGTCTTAGCTAATGGTTTGTTAATTTACATTACAATAAAATGTGACTTTTTTTCTGGTGAACACAAAGGGAGATACTCTGAAGAATGTTGGATAAAAGCAGCCATTGACATCAATTGTAGGAACTAAAAATATTATGTAAGTCAATGGCTGTTTTTATAAAGCATTCTTCAGTAGATCTTCCTTTGTGTTCAACAGAAGAAAGAAACAGATTTGGATGAGTAAATGATGACTGAATATTCATTTTTTAGTGAACTATCCCTTTAGGTCTGATGTCGTGCGTCACATTCAAATATCAAATATCAGATGCCAAAAACAAACTCCAATACCTATGCATAATCTTAAATGGTCAGAGAGGGTTTCATGTTTTAGAAATTGTTCAGGAATCCTGAGACTGTAGTGATTTTATAAAAGATTTGTAAATATTTATAGTGGCGACACGGTGGCTCAGTGGTGAGCACTGTCGCCTCACAGCAAGAAGGCCGCTGGTTTGCATTTGCATGTTCTCCCCGTGTTGGCGTGGGTTTCCTCCAGGTGCTTCGGTTTCCACAACAGTCCAAAGACATGTGGTATAGGGGAATTGAATAAACTAAATTGGCCGTAGTGTATGAGTGCGAATGGATGTTTCTCAGTACTGGGTTGCAGCTGGAAGGGCATCCACTGTGTAAAACAAAGGCTGGATAAGTTGGTAGTTCATTCCACTGTGGCGACCCTTGATGAATTAAAGGGACTAAGCCGAAGGAAAATGAATGATGAACTATTTATAGTGTATGTATATACATATACATATGTATAGTATGTAAATTTAGATTACCACTACAGTATGTTAGCTATATTTATAGGCTTAAAATGTCTCTTACATCCAGTGTTGTGTTTATGTTTATTTTTACTTATGCTTATGTGGTCCTGCGCCGCATGACATTTCATTCTCTTTATGTCCACACATGTAGCAGCATGAAAAAAACCTGACTTAACTTAAAGGGGACCTATTATGCCCCTTTTTACAAGCTGTAAAACAAGTCTCTAATGTCTCTAGTGTGTGTGTGTGTGTGTGTGTGTGTGTGTGTGTGTGTGTGTGTGTGTGTGTGTGTGTGTGTGTGTGTGTGTGTGTGTGTGTGTGTGTGTGTGTGTGTGTGTGTGTTTCAGCTCAAAATACCTTCCAAATAATGTTTTACAACTCTTTGAAACTGACCCTTATAGGCTTTTGTTGTAATTGTGCCATTTTGGTGACTGCCGCTTTAAATTCAAATTAGATTGTGCTCTTTTTAAAAGAGGGCGGAGCTACAGGTGCCTATGTGTCAGCATAGTGGCAGATTCAAAACAGGACTAATCTCTGTGAAAAACTGAAAACAGGTAGTCAAGACTAACGGCAGACGGCTGCTTCTCACTCAGGGCTGTTTATGCTAATAAGGGAGAGATCATCATTAATGGGCGGGGCTTTCCGCCTCTGATGACACATGCAAAGGGAGAATGTCAATCAAAGTGTTTCTGCAGACTGTTTTTATCAAGTGTGATTATAAAAATAAAATGAATACATTTTTACCATTAGAAGCTGGTTATATTCACACACTCTTGCCACACAAGTGTGTTTAACCCCCTTATAAAAGTGATTTTTGCCTAATAGGTCCCCTTTAATGTGTTATATAACTAACACCTATTGAAGCTCTCTCTAATATAGATGTTTCTTTCTCTCCAGCTCAACGATGGACAGTTTACGCCGATACAGTTAGTCGGGATGCTGCGGGGCATTGCATCAGGAATGAAATATCTCTCAGAAATGAGTTACGTACACCGAGATCTTGCAGCGCGCAACATTCTTGTGAATAGTAACCTAGTCTGCAAGGTGTCTGACTTCGGTCTGTCGAGATTCCTGCAGGAGAATTCATCGGATCCTACATACACCAGCTCACTGGTAAATACTGCTGTTGTGCTCAGTATTTTAGGGGGTAAAATGCAATCAAGCATGGTTTTAGCATGCAATCAATGAGGTATATGCACAGGGATGTTGAATTTTTGGTCAACCAGCCCAATCGCTTCCGGTGAACTGTCTTGCTTTACAAAATCACCACGCTTAAGGTCTGTTTTCTTTAAAAATCAATGATATTCTCTGCCTGCTTGATATACAATATAAAGTGGGTCTCAGACTGGACAGGAAGCATTGAAACAATTTCTATTTTGTCGTGCCATGTCTTTAAAAAAATGGAAATTTATTTTACCCCGGTATTTTCAAGTTTCTGCTGCTCCTGACGGCACTAGCGTTTACATGGTCTTTTAATCTCGTTTTATGCTTGAACAGCTAAATGAATGCTTAATTCTATTAAACCGATTATATTTTAATCACATTACAACATCGATGCTGTAAAAGAGACCCTATGATATTGAAAATAGTCACATTAACCTTTCACCGGACGTTTATCATTGGCTGAAAACACTAGCTGTGCATATACACCATTGTGATTAATTCAGATTTTCGTTGATTTAGTATATGGTAACTGATGTGCTTGTTTCAGGGTGGTAAAATTCCCATCCGCTGGACGGCACCCGAAGCCATTGCCTTCCGTAAATTTACCTGCGCATCCGATGTGTGGAGTTATGGCATCGTCATGTGGGAAGTGATGTCATTTGGAGAGCGACCGTACTGGGACATGAGCAACCAGGATGTAAGTGTTTGTTATGATTCACATTATTTGACTTGATTTAAACAGCAATAATGATTTGTGTGCATAGTTTTTCAAGTACCAGTGGTGTGCGGTGTTTATTGTGAGCGATAATATATACAGTTGAAGTCAGAATTATCCCCCCCCCCCACCCCCTGAATTGTTTTTCTTTTTTAAATATTTCCCAAATGATGTTTAACAGAGCAAGGAAATGTTCACAGTATGTCTGATAATATTTTTTCTTTTGGAGAAAGTCTTTTTTGTTTTATTTCGGCTAAAATAAAAGCAGTTTTTAATTTTTTAAAAACCATTTTAAGGTCAAAATTATTAGCCCCATTAAGCTACATATTTTTTCCGATTGTCTACAGAACAAACCATGGTTATACAATAACTTGCCTAATTACCCTAACCTGCCTAGTTAACTTAATTAACCTAGTTAAACCTTTAAATGTCACTTTAAGCTGTATAGAAGTGTCTTGAAAAATATCTAGTCAAATATTATTTACTGTCATCATGACAAAGATAAAATAAATCAGTTATTAGAGATGAGTTATTAAAACTATTATGTTTAGAAATGTGTTGAGAAAATCTTCTCTTCGTTAAACAGAAATCGGGGAAAAAAATAAACAGGGGCGGCTAATAATTCTGACTTCAACTATATATCTCGATATAATTTTTGTCAATATTGCACCACTCTGGTTTCTAAGTATTTTTGTTGTGGTCGATAGTCAAAATTTCTGTAGATATTGCATACAGTTCAGTGCTTCCCACAGGTTTGAAATATACTTGCGGTGGTGTCCGGAGTGAAACACACCTTTTACCTACAGCACATAAATAGTCTACTATATGCAACGAGCAAAACATAATTAGATTTTTATCACTATTTTTATTATTATGGGTTTTAAACTTTTTTGTGTCAATGGGTTAAAGTTTAAAAAAAGACTGTTGAAATAAATAAATAAATAAAAAATCCACTATTTCTCTTTTATTCAGGAGCCATGTGCACCCACTAAAATCTGCTTCTCTTTATTTCTCATTCAAGTTCAGGTTTCTTTATTGGCATGACATTTTGTACAGTATTGCCAAAGCATTTTAGATGTATAAAATATGTAGTATATTGACATCATCAAATTAATAAAATATACAGCAAATGAGGAATAAAAACAGACATTATATTTAAAAATGATAATAATTACAAGAATAAAACGTGTAGATTATTTAAACAAGACAAAGGAGTTGATTACCCATTTCTAATGGTGTACAAATACTCTGCAGCCAATTTAGATGTAATGTTTTCCTCTCGGAGTATTTAGTAAAGTTTTTCTGAGTCGTTTAAATTAAAGAATTAATTATTTAGTGTCTCACTCTTGTGGCTATGCACATAGAATTAATGACAGCTTTGAAAACGAAAGCAAAACCAAATCCCGGACATTTTAGTAGATTTAGAAACCCTGGCCTGACGCAAAAAGGTGCGGGTCTCTGTGGGTCTGCAGAGCACGCGAGTGTTGACAGTTCTCGCACACACAGAACGAGCAGTACGAAACGGGTACATGAGAGAAGATTTTCCACTACTTAATCGCTCGTGGATGTTTGTTTATATTGGGTGGATTAAAAAAGAAGTGTAAAAGGATAATAATAGTAAAAAAAAAAGTGTCACTATTTGGGCGGCCGTTAATATACCTGGGCGGGTCGGCTGTAGTGGTTAGTGCGTCAACACATGCACTCTGATGCTCACGGCGACCCGAGTTCGATTCCTGCCTCGCGGTCCTATGCCGATCCTTCCCCTCTCTCTGCTCCCCATGCTTTCCTGTCAATACCTTCTACTGTCCTACAATAAAGGTGAAAACCCCTAAAAAAAAAAAAAAAAAAAAAAAAAAAAAAAAATATATATATATATATATATATATATATATATATATATATATATATATATATATATATATATATATATATATATATATATATATATATATATCTGGGCGGCCCGCCCAAGTAAAGTCTATGTTTGGGAAGCACTGCAGTTACAATAAAAAGTTATGGTTTTAGGCAGTGCGTCGACATTTATAGTGCCATTGCACTTTGGACGTCCCAAGTTTGAGTGCCAGCTTGGTCACCCATCCCCTCTCTCCCCAACTTTGCTTCATGTCTAAATTCTGTCTGTCAAAAATGACAAAAATAAATGTAAGAAAAAATAAAAATGATGTTAAAAATGTTGCAGTAAGTTCATTTCTTTGAAAGAATTGAATATCTTTTTTTTCAGTAAGGATGCATTAAATTGATCAAAAATAATAAATTAAAGATTTATATATTAAATACATTTTCTTCGTTTAAAAGACAAAAGAAATTAGTCCTTAAAACTATTATGTTTAAAAATGTGTAGGAAAACAAATATTCACTATGTTAAACAGCACTTAGGGTATATTTTGGTAAAGAAAACATTTCACAGGAGCACTTCCACTGTATATATTTTGGGTAATACATCCTGGGGAATATTGATCTGATGTATTGACTTTGATCTTCGTATCATTAACATACTGTACTGTGTTTGACCCAATCAGGTGATTAATGCCATCGAGCAGGATTACCGTCTGCCACCGCCGCCGGACTGTCCCACATACCTGCACCAGCTGATGCTGGACTGCTGGCAGAAGGAAAGGACGGCCCGGCCGCGCTTCGCCAACATTGTCTCAGCTCTGGACAAGCTGATCCGCAACCCGGCCTCACTCAAAATCACAGCGCAGGAGGGGGCGGGGTGAGACTCTGATCCACAACACGTCTACACCATTCAATGCTGCAGCGAGCGCAGATTAGGAAAACTGAGCAAATACATCTAGTTTATTTCGTTTTGTTTTTGTCTTGTTTTGTTTTTTGTTATGTTTTCGTTTCTTTTACTTTTTATCTTGTTTTGTTTTTCATCTCATCTTATTTTGTTTTCGTTTCATTTTGTTTTTGTCTTGTTTTTTATTTCTTTTAGTTTTTGTCTTGTTTTGTTTTCGTTTCGTTTTGTTTTTGTCTAGTTTTGTTTTCATTTCTTTTAGTTTTTGTCTTGTTTAGTTTTCGTTTCATTTTGTTTTTGTCTTGTTTAGTTTTCGTTTCATTTTGTTTTTGTCTTGTTTAGTTTTCGTTTCATTTTGTTTTTGTCTTGTTTAGTTTTCGTTTCATTTTGTTTTTGTCTTGTTTAGTTTTCATTTCTTTTAGTTTTTGTCTTGTTTAGTTTTCGTTTCATTTTGTTTTTGTCTTGTTTAGTTTTCGTTTCATTTTGTTTTTGTCTTGTTTAGTTTTCGTTTCATTTTGTTTTTGTCTTGTTTAGTTTTCGTTTCATTTTGTTTTTGTCTTGTTTAGTTTTCGTTTCATTTAGTTTTTGTCTTGTTTAGTTTTCGTTTCATTTAGTTTTTGTCTTGTTTAGTTTTCGTTTCATTTTGTTTTTGTCTTGTTTAGTTTTCGTTTCATTTTGTTTTTGTCTTGTTTAGTTTTCGTTTCATTTTGTTTTTGTCTTGTTTAGTTTTCATTTCTTTTAGTTTTTGTCTTGTTTAGTTTTCGTTTCATTTTGTTTTTGTCTTGTTTAGTTTTCGTTTCATTTTGTTTTTGTCTTGTTTAGTTTTCGTTTCATTTTGTTTTTGTCTTGTTTAGTTTTCGTTTCATTTTGTTTTTGTCTTGTTTAGTTTTCGTTTCATTTAGTTTTTGTCTTGTTTTGTTTTCATTTCTTTTAGTTTTTGTCTTGTTTTGTTTTTTTGTTTAATTTAATTTCTGCTTCATTTTGTTTTTGTCTTGTTTCATACGTTTTTGTTTTCGTTTCGATTTTGTTTTATTTTTGTCTTGTTTCACTTTATTTTTGTCTTGTTTAGTTTTTTGTTTTGTTTTGTTTTTGTCTTTTGTTTTGTTTTGTTTTTTTTTTGTTTAATTTAATTTCTGCTACATTTTGGTTTTGTGTTGTTTTGTTTTGTTTATGTCTTGTTTCATTCATTTTTTGTTTTGTTTTTGTTTCATTTACTTTTTGTTTTGGTCTTGTTTCATTTCTTTCATTTTGGTCTTGTTTCCTTTAGTTTTTGTTTAGTTTTTTGTCTCATTTTGCTTTGTTTTTTTTGTTTTGGTCTTGTTTCGTTTGGTTTTTGTTTAGTGTTTTGTCTTGTTTTGTTTTTGTCTCATTTTGCTTTGTTTTTTTATTTTGTTTTGTTTTTGGCTTGTTTCGTTTTTGTCTTGTTTTGTTTAGTTTT
Source organism: Danio kyathit (assembly GCA_903798195.1). Lineage (NCBI taxonomy): Eukaryota > Metazoa > Chordata > Actinopteri > Cypriniformes > Danionidae > Danio > Danio kyathit. Next base: position 80,054,766 of record LR812523.1, on the reverse strand, counting down.
TGTTTTATATATTTTCCCCAGCCAAACTAAAAAGAAATAAGACTTTTTCCAGAAGAAAAAAAAAACAAGATAGAAAATATTGTGAAAATTTTCTTGCTCTGTTAAAAACATCACTTGGGAAATATTTGGAAAATAATACAAATTTCCCAGGAGGCAAATTCAACTGTAATTGCTCAAATAAAGACGATGTCTTGAATTAGCCCTCGGTAGAGGAAGCCTTGACAGTTTTCCTTGAGGGGAAAAACTAAACAGTGACGGACAGAACTGAGCTCATACTGAGTGTTGATTGACAGACTGACAGCTCATCATGCTGAGAGAGGCGGAGCAACACTAACATACAAGAGGCCACACTGAGTGGACGAGAGCTGGGATCATCAATGATGGACAGAATGAGGAATGACTGAAGCTTTGATTGACAGCTATTGTTGAGCTCAATGCATTACTGTAATCACATTACTGCTCCTGTCACTAAAATATGCTTTAGTAATCCTGTTACTGTCCATTTCTGTAAGTCGACATGACAACATAAAATCAATTACGGCTGGATGATGTTGAAAAAAAAAAAAGACACGTCATGCAACGATAAAAGAAATCAGTTATTAGAAAAGAGTTATTAAAACTATTATATTTAGAAATGTGTTGACAAAAATCTCTGTTAAACATCACTTATATTTGAAAATATACTTTTATATTTGTGTATATACATTTAAAACTTCAATTCAATCCTGCATTTGGGATGGGTTAGGGTTTATGCTAACATCTAGTTATATCTTTTTTACTTGAAGCAAGAAATGTCATTAAATTAAGCACTGTTTTTCTCTGTGCGCAGCCCCTCTCACCCTCTGCTGGACCAGCGGTCTCCACTCACGCCCTCATCCTGCGGGACGGTGGGCGACTGGCTGCGGGCCATTAAGATGGAGCGCTACGAAGAGACGTTTCTGCAGGCGGGATACACATCCATGCAGCTTGTCACCCACATCAACACGGAGTGAGTCCAGATCACATTCAGATTGCATGCTTGGAAAAACAGAGGGATAAAATTCTTATATCACACGCACATTTTTGTTTTGAGAACAGTGAACAAGAACTTTGGAAATTAAAAATAGAAAGCAAATGTATGAAAATTTGTAAATATGAAAAGTAAATGGTATTAAACAAAAGAATAGATCAATAAATATGTATAAACATACATAAAAAAAATTAATAATTAATTAATTAAAAGACTAAAATAAACAGGTATAGCAGACAGTAAAATAGAAATTAAAAATGGAAGTAAATTAATCAAAGTCTAAATATAAAAAAAATATTAAACAAAAAGAAGCAATCAATAAATAATAAAATAAATAAATGAATAAATAGGTTTAATAGACTGAACAATAGAAATTAAAAATAGAAAAGTGAATTAATCAAATTTCTAAATATAAAAAATAAATGTTATTTAAAAAGATTACATGCTTGGCAAAACAAGCTAAAACAGAAGATGAAATTCCTATATCACTTGCATGTTTTTGTTTTGAGAATGTTAGAAATTGAAAATAGAAAGTAAATATATGAAAATTTTAAATGTAAAAAATAAATGTCATTAAACAAAAAGAATAAATTAAATAAATATGTATAAATAAAAATAAATTAAAAAAGACTAAATAAATAAGTCAAAATATAAAAAATAAAAATTATTAAACAAAAGGAATAAATTGGTATAACAGACTGCAAAATAGAAATTAAAAAATAGAAAATTAAAGTAATCAGATTTGTAATTATAAAAACTAATGTTATTAAACTAAATGAATAAATAAATAAACAAACAAACAAAACTAAAATAAAAATGTATAGCAGACTGCAAAATAGAAATTAAAATTGGAAAAGTTAATTAATCAAGTCTAAATAAAAAAAAAATATTAAAAAAAAAATATATAAAAAAAAAAAAAAAAAAAATATATATATATATATATAAATATGTACAGTGGAATGCAAAATAGAAGATAGAAAAGTAAATGAATCAGATTTATAAATATAAAAATAAACATATTTAAACGAAAAGGATAAATAAATAAATTGGTATAGTAGACTGCAAAATAGAAATTACAATAGAGAAGTAAATGAATCAAATTTCTAATTATAAAAAACACTAATGTTATTAAACTAAAAGAATAAATAAATAAAACTAAAAGACTAAATAAATAAAAAGGTATAGCAGACTGCAAATAAAAATATAAATTGGAAAAGTAAAATAATCAAAAGTAAATATAAAAAATATTAAACAAAAATAAATAAATAATAAATAAATATGAACAGTAGAATGCAAAATAAAAGATAGAAAAGTAAATAAATCAAATATATAAATATAAAATTAACTATATTAAACAAAAGACTAAATAAATAAATAGGTATTGTAGACTAAATAAAAAAAAAATAGGAAAATGAACTAGTCAATTTTCTAATTATAAAAATCTAATGCTATTAAACTGAAAGAATAAATAAATAAATAAATAAATAAACAGGATTTTTTTTTCAGGATTCTTTATTTAATAGAAAGTTGAAAAGTAGAACATTTGTGTAAAAATAGAAATATTTGCATTGTTAATGTCTTTTCAACAGTTGAATACATTTTACTGAAAAATATATGTACCAAATTTGTGATCTTTTTTTTTTTAATATTGTGATGTATTTATATGTGAAAACAACATAACATATGTACAGATGTATTAATAGTTCATCAAATAATTCTGGATTGAAATGTCTGCCAAGATTTCTGTTTCCTACATCAACTTTTGGTACAATCAATAACATTTCTGTGAGGATTTTATATAAATATAATATATTTGTCAAGTTTTTTGTTCAGAAAAACAAAAATTCATTTCTAATGTCCATAAAATTACAACTGTAATGGGTCACACTTTATTTTAAGGTCAAATTCACACTATTAATAAACCATTTTCCATGACTTTTAGCTCAATAAACTGTTAATTTGCTGGTTATTAATAGTTAATAAGGTAGTCCTTGAGTTTAGTTATTAGGTAGGATTATGGATGTACATTAAAATCATGCAGAATGTTACTTTATAAGTACTAATAAACAGTTAATATCTTAATAATAGACGATTATTAAGGTAATAAGCTACTAGTTCATAATGAGAATTGGTTTTTAAACTAAAGTCTTATCCTGCAATGCACTTTCACTTAAAAAGCAGCATCTTAAATCCTTGAAAATGATTGTTTATTTATTATTAAGCTAATATTTAAATTTGTTTTAAATGTATATAAAGTTATATCAACTTTGTTTCAAATGACAAAAAATGAATTGTTATTATGTAATATCATATAAATAAAAAACAATGATGTATTAATACAAAAATGGGCGACTCGCTGGCTCAGTGGTTAGCACTGTCGCCTCACAACAAGAAGGTTTCTGGTTCGAGCCTAGGCTGGGTCAGTTGGCATTTCTGTGTGGAGTGTTCTTCCTGTGTTGGCGTGGGTTTCCTTCGGGTGCTCCGGTTTCCCCCACAGGCCAAACACATGCACTATAGGTGAATTGAATAAACTAAATTGGCCATAGTGGATGAGTGTGTGTGTGAATGTGAGAGTGTATGGGTGTTTTCCAGTACTGAATTGCGGCTGGAAGGGCATCCACTGTGTGAAACATATGCTGGATAAGTTAAATAAAGGGACGAAGCTGAAGGATATATATATATGTTGTACTCTCCCATTCACTGCACTCTTAAGTTTACCCAACTATGATGACTTTCCAACCCAGAAATGTAAAAAAAAAAAGGGTCGATTTCGGGCTTGACCCAATATATATCTAGTATTTGATCACATTTTAATCTCCAAAGTCTAACAGTGTCTTGTTCTCTCCGTCTTTCAGGGATCTGCTGCGTTTGGGAATAACTTTAGCAGGTCACCAGAAGAAGATTCTCTCCAGCATTGAGGCTCTCGGGATTCAAAACAAAGCACCAGGGAATGTGCTGTACTGAGTAAACCACACACACACACACACACACACACACATATATATGAACTCTACAGTGCTGGAGAACCTTCATCTAACATACCCGCTCACAATCAGGAACATTTCTACTTCCTTTTTGTTTCTACCGTGGCGTCACTAAAGAATCAAGACGGCTTCTTTTCTTCCAAGACTACCTAATAAAAGTGATATTACATCTGATTTGTGATATCAAACGGGTCTCACAGGGGGGATGTTACCTTATTTGGACATCCTCTGGCTCTGACATCATAACGCAAGGACTGTGACATCACACACCTATTTCCATTTTTGCAGAGTATTTTTCTAAAGAAGACTTTCGTACCGAAGGATGAGGAATACGACGTTTATTACGCAGGAATTTGGATACATTTTATTAACGATGACTTCTTCACGTGTGTCGGAAACACAAACACACACACAAAATAAATTGGGGTTGTGTTTTTTGAAACGATGCACTCGGTGTGAGTGTGTATGCGAGCAGCAATAAGAGCACAAAAGTCTTAGCACTTTTTCCTGGAGAGAAAGACATGAATGAGAATGAATATGCGAACACACACACACACACACTCTGCAACACTTGACTGGCACTAAAAAGAGACCAAATAAAAGACTGTATGTTGTTGTTGTTTTTGAGTGGCTGAAAGACTGGAGGTTAAACACGTGCCATACTGTTTCACTACGCGAATGTTGTGCCGGTTTTGCTCACCAACTTGAACTACAGCGTTTGGGTTAATGGCTAGGAGGATTCGGTCTTCACATTGGAGATCATGCAAAGAACAAACCAGGGACTTTTATTTTGTTGCCTTCTCCGTCGGTTTTGTTTTGTATAAATATATACTTGAGTTATGTAAAAAGGTGCATTTTCTTTTTGGTCAGTGTATTCTGTGTTTCTGTTACAATAAAAAAGTATACATTTAGACTTGCTTCATACTGTTTGCTTTTTGTTCTGTGTAGCACAATGGGAACAAAATTAGCTGTGATTTCAGAGTAGGGTCTAACCCAGCAGGAACTACCAGTAATGCAGGTGTACATTGATCTGGTGAATACATGCAGTAGATCATTTTACACTGTGAGCCTCATGAAAGCTACGGTTAACTGTCACCGTTGTCTGCGGCATCGTGTTCTTCTCTGATCCTTGATAAGAAGTAGTTTTGTTTTGTTTTGTTTGTTTTGTTGTGTTTTTTGTTTTGTTTGGTGTTTTTTGTGTGTGTTTTGGTTTTGTTTAGTTTTTTATTTTTTGTTTTGTTTTTTTGTTTGTCTTGTTGTTTATTGTGCATTTTTGTTTTGTTTTGCGTTTTTGTTTAGTTTGTTTTGTGTTTTTTTATTTAGTTTTTGGTGTGTTTTGTTTTGTTTGTCTTGTTGTTTATTGTGCAGTTTTGTTTTGTGTTTTTGTTTAGTTTGTTTTGTGTTTTTTATTTAGTTTTTGTTGTGTTTTTGTTTTGTGTTTTTTTATTTAGTTTTTGGTGTGTTTTGTTTTGTTTGTCTTGTTGTTTATTGTGCAGTTTTGTTTTGTGTTTTTGTTTAGTTTGTTTTGTGTTTTATTTATTTAGTTTTTGTTGTGTTTTTGTTTTTTTTTGTTCTTTTTTTAGTTTTTTGTGTTTTGTTTTGTTTGTCTTGTTGCATGTTGTGCATTTTTGTTTTGTTTTGAGTTTTTTTTTTTGTTTTGTGTTTTTTTTATTTAGTTTTTGGTGTGTTTTTTGTGTTTTGTTTTGTTTGTCTTGTTGTTTGTTGTGCATTTTTGTTTTGCGTTTTTGTTACATTTTTTGTTTTTATTTGTGTTTTTGTTTTGTGTTTAGTTTTTTGTTTTGTTTAGTTTTTTATTTATTTGTTGTGTTTTTTGTTTTGTGTTTAGTTTTTTGTTTAGTTTAGTTTTTTTATTTATTTGTTGTGGTTTTTGTTTTGTTTAGTTTTTTGTTTTGTTTAGTTTTTTTTTATTTGTTGTGTTTTTTGTTTTGTTTAGTTTTTTGTTTTGTGTTTATTTTTTTGTTTTTATTATCTGTTTTTTTGTTTTGTGTTCTTTGTTTTGCGTTTAGTTTTTAGTTTTTATTTGTTTTTTGTTTTGTTTTGTTTTGTGTTTTTTGTTTTGTGTTTAGTTTTTTGTTTTTATTATCAGTTTTTTTTGTTTTGTTTTGTGTTTTTTGTTTTGCGTTTAGTTTTTAGTTTTTATTAGTTTTTTGTTTTGTTTTGTGTTTTTGTTTTGTGTTTAGTTAGTGTTTCATTTTTGTTTTGTTGTGTTTTTGTGTTAATTTTGTGCTTTGTTGTCTTTTTTGTTTAGTTTGTTTTGTTGTGTTTTTATTTGTTTTGTTGTGTTATTTGTTATTATTTGTTTTTTGTTGTGTTTGTGTTTAGTTTTTTGTTTAGTTTTTGTTTTGTTGTTTTTTTTGTTTTGTTAGTTTTTTTATTTGTTGTGTTTTTTGTTTTGTGTTTAGTTTTTGTTTAGTTGTGTTTTTCTTTGTTTTTTGTTGTGTTTTTTGTTTTGTTTTTGTTTAGTTTTGTGCTTTTTGTTGTTTGTTTTAGTTCTGTGATTTGCTTTGTGTTATTTATTTAGGTTTTTGTTTTTGTTGCGTTCTTGTTTTGTTTTGTGTTTTTGTTTTTGTTTTGTTTGTTGATTTGTTTAGTTTTTTGTAGTGCTGGACAAAGATTAATCATGATTAATCGTATCCAAAATAAAAGTTTGTTTTGACACAATACATGTGTGTGTATTATATATATATCTACTGTATCATGTATATGTGATACACACACATGCATACAAACAAAGCAAGCTTGTTACATAGATATTTACATTCAATTTGTATCATATACACAAACTAAATAAACATTTTCTCGATGTAGATGCATGTATTTATATAAATAATAAATATAAACAGCGCACACACATATATTATGTCAAAACATCTTTTATTTTAGATGTGATTAATCTTTGCCCAGCACTAGCACTAGCCCATTTTAAGACCTTTAGGTTTAAAGTGTGTTAAAAACTAACAGAAAATATAATTGTAAAATTTGTAGAACAACTATCAAGTTATCAAATATTGGAAGCTTTGAAGCCATGCAAACATTATTGGCTTCAATTTTTTCGTCAAAAAACTGTGGTAAATTATCCACTGTTATTCACACAGTGGCTAGTAAAATCATGCAAAATGATATTCAAGCTAAAACCATTTTAATAAAATGCAAAACACAACAGCGGCCTGTTTTTGCATTTATTGTAGGTCATGGAAATTTAGCTTTTTAGTCAGTGAAAGTCACACAAATTTCAGGAAATTTTATATTTGGCTTAAAATAGTGACCTTTATACATGGAGTAGTGCTTGAAAGCATCCAGTATGCACCAGTAAGTTGGATGATAATATAATTGGGGGCAAAAACTCTCTTGAAATGTGTAATGTTGATCTTCAACACACAGTCAGACTATGTTAATGCAGCAATTCCTGAACAACATGTTTCTTGGGCACACATAGACATAAACAGTCTGACAGTGTTGAGGATGTGGCGGTTTTTTCTGAAAGCTGATACAGTATAAATATCTGATGTTTGCATACAGTACATACATGCCAGTGTACCATTACAAGATCTTTCATGAGGGAAAAAAAGTAAGTCTGATGTTTGCATATGTAAACCTCAATGTACCGTCACAACACATATGCAAGCGTAGTGTCAAATACAGCAGGTGCTGGATGTGCTGGTGTGTTGACATGATCACATTTCAAACTTTTTGTTGTTTTGGTTTTGTTTTTTGCTTTTTGTTTAGTTATTTATTTTGTTGTACTTTTGTTTTGTGTTTTTTTTTTTGTTTTGTTTTGATTTTTGTTTTTTATGTTTTTGTTTTGTGTTTTGTGTTTTAGTTTTTTTTCGTGTGTGTGTGTGTGTTTTTGTTTTAGTTTTGTTTTGTGTTTTTTTTTTTTGTGTGTGTTTTTGTTTTAGTTTTGTTTTGTGTTTTTGTTTTGTGTGTAACTGTTTTGGTTTTGTTGGGTTTTTATTGTGCTTTTTGTTTTGTAGTTTTTGCTTTGTGTTTTGTTTTGTTGTGTTTTTCATTTTGCTTTGTGTTTTTTGTTTTTGTTTAGTTTTTTTCTTTTGTGTTTTCATTTTGCTTTGTGTTTTTTGTTTCTGTTTAGTTTTTAGTTTTGTGTTTTTATTTTGTTTTTGTGTTTTTGTTTTGTTGTGTTTTTGTTTTGTGCTTTTTGTATTTGTTGTCTTGTCTTTTTGTTTTGTTTTGTGTTTTTGTGTTTCTGTTTTTTGTGTTTTTATGTGTTTTGTTTTTGTTGTGTTTTTGTTGTGTTTTTGTTTTGTGTTTTTTGTATTTTTGTTTTTGTTTTGTTGTGTTTTTGTTTTGTGTTTTTTGTATTTTTGTTTTTGATTTGTTGTGTTTTTGTTTTGTATTTTTTGTTTGTTTTGTGATTTTTGTTTTTTGTATTTTTGTTGTGTTTTTGTTTTGTTGTGTTTTTGTTTGGTGTTTTTATGTGTTTATGTGTTTTTTGTGTTTTTGTTTTGTATTTTTTTTTTGTGTTTTTTTTTGTTGTGTTTTTGTTTTGTGTGTTTTTTTTTGTATTTTTGTTTTGGTTTTGTTGTGTTTTTGTTTTGTTGTATTTTTGTTTTGTGTGTTTTTTTTTGTATTTTTGTTTTTGTTTTGTTGTATTTTTGTTTTGTGTTTTTATGTGTTTTTTGTTTTGTTTTGTGTTTTTGGTCAAAAATGTCAGCAGAACTTTGTGTCTGGTGTCTCTATCATATTTCAGTAGGACATTTTATGCAATCTCTCACAGTATAATCATATAAAGGTTTTTTGACATTTGTGTGGATGAGAAACCGTCTGGAAAATTCTTGAAAATGCGAATGGAAAGCAGTTTGAAATCACTATTCAGACAAAACAAAAATAAAATAAAAAACTTGGTCAGATTAGCAATTAGCAAACTACATGGCCAATAGTCTTACTGAGTAAATCCCTGATAATTCCATTCAAGAAGGAAATGTATATGCTTATGTGTTTTCAAGACACACAGTAAAGATACAGTTGAGTTCAATTTCAAGAGTCAGAGAAAAAACTAAATTATGTCTGTTTTTGCTGCAAAAAATCTTTAAATCACTAAATAGTAATAAATAAAAAACATGATCCTTTTAATTCATTCTCTCTTTTAGCCTTCTCAACTATTGATCCTTTTATCTGTGACACAAACACACGCACGCACGCACGCACGTACGCACACACGCACGCACGCACACACACACACACACACACACCTCTCTTTATGGAAACTTCCCATATATGTAACATTTTTATAATGTACAGATTCTATGAGCTACCCCTAAACTCACCCCTCCAGGAAACAATCTGCATTAATACTTCATTCTATGTTGTCTATGAGCTGTTTTCCTCACAGGAACAAAAAAGGTCCAAATGTATTGGTATTGCTATATTTGAGGGGACATTTGGAACACAATGTACACACACACACACACACACACACACACACACCTGTCAAATGCATATTTCCATAATAGTTTTGGGGTGATCGGATTTCTTGGACGTTCTTGTTTTAAGGATTCCTCCCCGTAGACACAATGACCTTCTCTCCTCCTCATCAGAGGTGCGGGAGAGATTTGGGAAAAGGGCTTAAAGTTATTTTCCCTCCCCCCGTCTCTCTCTCTGTCTCTTCTCCAATGGATCTCTTGTCCCCAATCCCTCCAGAAGAAAGAGCCAGTTCTTTCCCAAGACTCCTTGAAAATGTCCTTGACTTAAACCTTCCATCTGCTTTTGACTTCTTTTCTTCTCTTTTTTTCTCCCATGTTGTGCTTTCTTCTCTGTTTGTAAGTTTAGAAACTTTATCTGGCACACAGTAGACTAGATTAAAAAAGGTTCTTTAGTGGCTCATAATCATAGGAGAACCACTTTACGTGCTGCACTGTAAAAGTGCAGGGTTCCACACAATTCCTTCATGTTATCCCAACACAGCTTGATTAAGGAAACTTCATCGTTTTTACAAATTTAAGTGGATTGAACCTAAAACATTTGGTAACACTTTATTTTGATGGTCCATTTGAATATCAGTAGACTGTCTGCTTAATATCTGTTGACACTGACATTTAACAGCCCTTCAACAAACATTTAACTGACTATAAGAAACTTTGCAAGTACTTAACTTACACTAACCCAACCCCAACCCCAACCCTAACCCCAACCTAACAGTCTACTTATAATCTAATGATAATTAGTTGCAATGTAACTTAAATTCAACAAACGGGCCGTCAAAATAAAGTGTGACCAAACATTTAAATAATAAAACTTAAGAATTGTGTTTTCTACTCATTTTAAATAAGTAGTTTAAACAAGCAGAAAAGGTCATATTTTAGTGTATATACAGTAGAACATATAAAGAACTTAATGATTCTCCAGGAGTTATTTGGGTGGTTAAGGTGCTATAAAGCACTATAAAAGTGGTTCCCCTTTGATAACAAGCCAAGGAACCACTTTTACTGATACATAGCATTTATATGCTGAATAGGAGTGGTCCCCAACCCCCAGGCCGCGGACCGGTACCGGTCCATGAATCAATTGTTAATAGGCTGCACAAGAAATCATTAATTACTTCCATTTTATTTATTATCTGAGTCTGAACAATCTTTTATTTTGAAAAATCTTTTATTTTGAAAAATGACCATACTCTCTCAGCTATAGACTGATTTCACGCGGCCGCCATTATTAACAGCGAAATCGAGGCTGCGGTGGGAAGAAACCCGGAAGTATCGCCTGAGTCACACATGGGAATGTTGTGTACCTGGCTGTATATCTTATCAGCGAAGAGAAAGTGACACAAATTTATGATTTCAGCGCCTTCCGAGTGACCCGAAGGTCCGTTCTGAATGAATAGTGAAAATAAAAAGGGATATTTGACCTCATTTTCAGCTAAGTTAAGGGAAATGGCACTACTTAGCTAACGTTTTCTTTCCCAAACACACATTTTAGATGCCATTCATCAAACTCAAGTTAATGAACTGAGTCTTTAACTATATTATACTAGTCACGATACAAAATTTCCGTAATGAAATATAAAAAAACGCCAATTTCTCGTTAACATTTAAGACACTGTTCATGGAGTTCTTAAACAGCGCTGATTGGCCATTGTGTTCACGTGCTCAACAGAAATCACTCTGATTGGCTGTGAAGGTCATCAGTTCACCTCACTGCTGTTTACTGAGTGCAAACACAGATGAGCGATCCGCTGATGAAACGACTGATCTTCACGGCTTTAAAACGCTCCAATATCCGTCTATGTATGTTTTCAATCTGTGAAGAGCGGTGAACTGATAACCTTCACAGTCATTCAGTTGAGCACTGGTGAATACTACGGCAAATCAGCGGTGTTTATGAGCGCGCTCAGCGGCGCGTAAATGTTAGCGGGAAATTGACGTTTTTACTTCAGTACCGGGACAACACTGTTAAAGACAACACGAAGATGTGCTACAGAGGACTGCAGTGTTTTATCACTCACCGGGTTACATAGGCTGAAGCAGGGAAGCGTCCTCACGGTGTTTACCTCCTGCCCTGGACTGAAGTCTAGGAGGACACTTAAGTGTATCACTCCTAAAGAGATTGTGATGTTGTTTGACGCCTAATATGCTTTTAATTGTTTTAATGAAACTGAACTGACTGATATTAAAGTGATGTTTACACCATTTCTGCATTTTGAAGTCACAGCAACAGCTGGAGGTTTATAGCACACAGCATATTGTTGCAATGTTTACAGTGCTGATCCTATACTTCCGGCTTTCTTCCCACCGCAGCCTCGCTTTCGTGTTCTAAAATGGCGGTCACGTGAAATAAGCGTATATCTCGGTCACTTGAGCTGTAAAATTTAACCCACAAGCAGCAAAATGAACAAGAAACAGACATCTTTGGAAAGTTTCTTTGCTAAGGGCAAAAGGCCCAGTGATGGACCCGCAAACTGCCAAAGAATGGATCCGCAACCCATTAGTCAACAAATCAGGTGAATCCAGCATGTCTGTGCAGGAAAAAGATCAACGACTTTAGGGGCCGTTCACATATTGTTTCTTTTCTGCGCACAAGTTTGATATTTCCAATAGAGGTGCGCTGCATATTTGGAGGCATGCGCAGAAGCGGCGCAGTGCACTCGTGCTTTCCAGTAGACTGCAGCCTGCAGCTTGATCACGTACTGGACCAGGTCCATTATGTAATGGACGGTTGCCTACACCTCCCCCTACCCTAAATCCAACCATCACAGTAGCATGGGCGTTACCTTAATGGGCTGTGCAATGTCCACTATGTATTGAACCTGGTTCAGTATGTCATTGTGGTTACAGACACCAGCGAGGACATCTTGCCTTCCAACTGAAAACATCTTTCAGAATGACGCGAGTGCACCGCTAGTCTTTTGTTTGAAATATACACATTTTGGTAAACTAATCTCAGACAAACACATAACACTCAAACTCTGAAGTGCTTTTTAATTTACTCCACAAATAAAACTTGTATACAGCAATGTTTTGTCAGCTTGTCATCCTCTTAGAAAACATTGATGGTTGCCTAGCAATCTATGTAGAACCACACACCCAACCCCCTCGGGTCGTGGTAAAAGGTTTAGGACCACTGCTGTATAGCACTAACCACCAGATAGAACTACTGGAGAACCATTACAGTTTCTTTATAGGTTCTACTTGAACTGGTTATCTTTTGCATCCTGTTGAATTTTATGAAATTGTGTTCCTGGAGAGCCACAACTCTGCACAGTTTTACTCCAACCCTAATCAAACACAGATGATCCAGTTTATAAAGACTAATCGAGACTGTTAAGCAGGTGTAAGTTGGAGCTAAACTGTACAGAGCAGCGGCCCTCCAGGAGACCACTGGTCTAAACCTTTATCCTCAACAAAAGTACATTTACGGCATTTTACATAAAGAAAACAAATTCTTTCAAACAAATGTGATGAAAATTCTAAGCAGTGTGATGCACCAGTGACTCCCAATTAATTAAACATTCACATTAAATAAAAATTCATTTTTTTTTCTCAAGTTTCTTACAGCCAGCTGTGTTTTCACAGACAATTATTCGTCACCTCAGAATTATAAGGTTCTATCTGACATTTTTGTCAAAATTGAGTTATTGACATATTCTTATTAAATGACCACTTATTTACAATATGGGATGTATAAAAACACTTTTTATTTAAAAATCAAATGTTACACACACACTGTTTGCTATGGAATGCAAAAACTTTGAAGCTCAATATCTTAAAATCATTCAGAATGCAGATAGAACCTTATAATTCCAAGGTGACGATGTTAATTTCAATAATGAGAGACGTAGAAGGCGTAATGAAAATCAGAATTTCACAGTTAACACTATTTTATTTTATTTCACACATCTACTTTTTATGCAAAACAACCAGCAAATATAGACCAAAACATATAGTTTCCTGTAAACATAATAATTTACAGCATATATATATATAACAAATGTGTTGAAAAAATCTTTTCTCTGTTAAACAGAAATTGGGGAAAAAAATAAACAGGGGGGCTAATAATTCTGACTTCAACTGGGTATATATATATATATATATATATATATATATATATATATATATAATATATATATAATTTTATTCTTTTTTATGTGGCTAATGTTCTAATGAACTTGCATCAATAAATATTTCATTTAATTTAATTTGCAGGTTACTTATAGTCAACACAAATACTATCCATAAAATATATTATATGTAAAAAATATTGTTTTGATGTGGCTAATATTCTAACAAACTAGTATAGATTAAATATAAATACACTGTTAAAAATCTATTATTTAACTTTTTTTTTTTTTGGCAGCTAGGGAGTTACAGACATAAAATACACACATTTAACGTAAAATAACAGACGGTAAATTACAGAAATTTACCAGAAATTTAAATTTAAAGGGTCACGAAACACCAAAACACATGTTTTGAGCTGTTGACAGTCATATCTGTGTCCCACGCTGCTATAAACACTATTAGGACACATATATTGCACTAAAAAGTGAAAATTGGTTGTTTTTGAGTTATTTTGAGCAAATTCGTTCTTCCGGTTTGAAACGAATTTTTGAAGCTACGTCACGGCCATGATGTAACCCGCACGATATAGAAACCAAGAAGATTACAATAATATACTATCAACTTTGGACCAAGTTATCAGAAGTTCTCGTTCGCTCTTGAGCCAACTTTGCAGCAAGACAAGGGAAATGATCACACAAGACAGGATATTTTGTATAAAAATAAATTGATTTATATTGTAAATATTAGTAAGAAATGTAAAATGTAAAATAAAATAAACAATTTATACTCAAATTCAGACTTTGAAACGTATGTTTCCCCAAGTAAGAAATAATAAATAAAAGAGATTTTACACTATTTCAAATGTTTTCTTCACAGAAACAAAAAGAAAAATATAAACAACCTCAAAACTCCTCAGGTAAGTAATACAACAATAAATGAAACACTTCAAAATGGAAAATTTGGTCAAAAAGATTAAACCCACAAAATTATCGTGTGAAATAGCAAGGTGATTCAGCAGAATGATTCACTAGTCCAACAAAAAATGTGTATAATTCACCTGCTCAGTTGTGAAATGTTCAAATTCAGTTCAGTAAATTCAAATGTCTATAACGCACATGTTGCAGTGTTTTGTTTTCAACACTGATTAGTAGCTCAGTCACGGAAAAAAACTACAGAACTAATTTAGCTCTGGCTCCCAGTTGTTCCTGTGTCCGATAGACGAGGGAAAATGTAAACTCAAATTTCCTACCAATCAGATGAATTGGGCAACACAAGATTTGGTTCCATAAAACCGGGCGGCTCGCCAGTTTCCACCAACAGCGAATGTCCTCCAAGATGGCAGAAACAAGAATGTTTTGGATCTTTAGAACTTCACACTCCAAATGTCAGGAAACAGGTTCAACGAACAGAGAAGAGGAAAAAAACAAAAGCAGAGGAAAAAAAAACCCAACCTTGAAAAGACAAGGTGGAAAGGCACCATTAATTTCCATTCACCTTTCAATAATACATATAAATCAGTGCATACAATCATTTCTCACATTAACTTAACCAATTTAAATAAAATGGGATAATTGTACAATAAAGCATTTATCAACACGCATATTAAACCACATTATCTTCACTTTAAATGCAATTCCATATTTGTATACGATTAACTAAACAGGAAAAACATCTTACTAGATGCACATGCATTCTATTAGCATGCTAGTTTAAGCACACGGTTAGCAAAACACATGCGAGCCATTTGCACGTGCTAAAAGAGCGCATGGCCTAACTGCAAATGTCCATTTATAGCATTATTGCACTTTCCAAAAACATTTATAGTAGATTTGGTCTTAATCCACACTTATATTCACATTAATGTGCATATTTAACCATAAAACATACATTCAGACAGTATTTATGAACCATTTACACCATAAACAACTTATAACATTCATCTTTAGTAAAATACAATGATATAAAATTCACTCACCAAGAAAAGTAGTAGTAATAGTCAAAAGGAATCTCTAATGAACAAAAAAACAACCTAATCAGATCTGTGCTTCAGATGTTTGATCCGTCCGTCCGTCTTTGATCCAAACGCGATCGGCGGTTTGAGTACTGACAGTAGCATATAACAGCGCCTAAATCAAGTTTCAACTGCTGCTCTAACTTCTAATTTCTCAAATTTAACAGCTATAAACGACAACGGGCCGCGAGCTCGCTTCAGCTGTTCACTTTTCTCCCGCTTCACTCTCCTTTCACGCTGTGAATCTGCGCTCTCTCTCAACTCAACGTGCACTGATGACGTCATTCCGGAAGGCGGAGCTAGTATTTTTCCACTCGTATTTTATAGATGTAATTATTTTTTTTCTGTATTCCACAGTTATATCATGTTCTTTTTTCTTATTTATAACATTGTGACTGTTACAAAACACAAATAAAATTATTTTACATGTACTACATTTATTGTTTTTTATTTAATTATTTGGTTAAAGAGCTTACTAAGGACTGCACTAACCTGGGTTACACCCTCCCCTCTCAAATACATGCAAGTCCCTTTGCATTGCACATCAAACAGCATTCACAGATGATGCACTGGAGCAACAACTGACTTCTCCAAAGAAGAACAGAAAGCTGTATCAAGGCCTTGCAACAAAGACTGGATAACCAAGGTAAGTGGATTCCCTAACTGGGGATATTCAAACTTCTTGGGAGGCCTTCGCTCCCTCTGTGATCGCCTGAGTAAAATATCATCTGGTTCAGTACAAGTGGGTTGCTCATTCTGTGAAATGTCAGTATGTCCCACATTACTGGGTATCAGATTTTGTTCAGCCTCCCGCTGAAAACTATTTGACACATTCTGGGCGGTCTTATGAGGGGACTTACTCAAAAGTTCAGAGGACTGCTCTGACTCTGACTTTTTCTCAGTCAGGACACATGGCACAGTGTTACTTGACTCAAGTGCATCAGCATTTTCTTCCATTTCGATTAACTCATTAATTCCTTTTTCCACAGGTTCCACACCAGGTAAGTGTTTCTTTGCAGGTTCTTCTGGATTACTTTCCACAGATTCCGGAACAGACAAGTCTTTCACTGCAGGATCGAGGACAGGTAAGCTAACACTAGACTCTCCAACAGGTATGTACTCAGGACCAACAATAATTTGAGTGTCAAAACTTAATGTTCCTTCAGGCACATTACTGACAATGTGTTCCTCCTCAGATTCTGAGTTTTCAGAAAATAAGTCTGGTTCCTGCATCTCATTGTTAAGGGAAAATCTGGTTAGAGGCTTTCTGGCTGGTTTCTGTTTTGGTGGTTCTTCAAACTTATTTGATTGCAAAAATCCACAGGGTAACAAGAGGTCACGGTGTAAAGTTCGTAACGGACCATCCTTTCCTTCTGGTTTGACGGTATACACCGGTAGGTTATGTGCTTTCTTGACAACAACATGAACATTTTGTTCCCATTTGTCAGCCAACTTATGCTTGCCTCGCACGCGCACATTCCTCACTAGAACTCTGTCACCTTCTTCCAGAGTTAAGGCAACTACATGCTTGTCAAACCTTTGCTTGTTACGTTCTGCTATCTTTCCAGCATTTTTGGTAGCCATCTCGTAACTTTCACGCAAACGATTCTTTAGGTTTTCCACATACTGTGAATGAGACTTCTTGGGAGTGTCCACTGGCAACCCGAATGCCAAGTCAACAGGAAGACGAGGTTGTCGCCCGAACATGAGCTCGTAGGGGGTATATCCAGTTGTGTCATGCCGGGTGCAATTATAGGCATGCACTAAGGGCTTTACATAGTCCTTCCACCTAGATTTCCTCTCATTTTCCAGTGTCCCAAGCATTTGGAGCAGTGTACGATTAAATCGTTCCACTGGATTTCCCCTGGGGTGGTATGGGGTTGTTCTGACCTTGTGTATTCCTGCGACTTTACACAGCTCCTTGATAGTTCGTGACTCAAAGTCAGCCCCTTGGTCACTATGCAGCCTCTCAGGAAACCCGTAGTGTATTAAGAAGTGGTCCCAAAGGCTTTTTGCAACTGTTTGGGCAGTTTGGTTTCGAGTTGGTATGGCCATAGCATACTTTGTAAAATGGTCAGTGATGACCAGAATGTTTTTAGTATTGCTTTGGTCCGGTTCCAAGGACAGGAAATCAATGCACACCAACTCAAGGGGCCTACTTGTTTGAATATTAACCAAAGGAGCTGCTTTTTCAGGAGGTGTTTTGCGCCGTACACAGCGTTCACAGGTTTTTACCTTCTCTACTACTGCATGAGACATCTTTGGCCAAAAGAATCTTGTCCTAACAAGATCCAGTGTCCGCTCAGTACCAAGATGACCCATGTCATCATGGAGACTCTGTAATACGGTGTTTCTGAGTGAGGTAGGTAAAGCCAGCTGGTACGATGAAGCTTCGTGTTCCTGCCTCTTCCTGTACAGAACATTACTCCTTAACTCAAGACGCTTCCATTCCTTTAACCATAAACTCACAGCAGAAGACAGTCCCTTTAACTTACAAGGCTTAACCCCACTTTCCACTCTTTCAATGACAATTTTCAACTCTGGATCCCTTCTCTGCAACTCTGCCAAAGCAGCTTGTGAGAGATGAGGGAGACTTGGGAGACCATGTTCATCCTCATGCTGAAACTCGTATGGAAGGACATCCACACAGTGGGTAAGAGATTCAACCAAGGTAACTGAAGGGATAGAACTGAGTCCTTGGGGTAACCCAACTACCTGATGCTTTTCGCAGATCGCTTTCACTACTTCAGCCATCACAACAGGTGACTCATCTTTTGACTCCATAAGATGGTGCAAAGTGAATTGCCTAATCCTTTCCCTTTCTTTTAGTGAGGCTAGGTCATCCACAAGCTCACCATGTGGCCTTCGAGAGAGACCATCTGCATCTTGGTTTTGACTCCCTGCCCTGTACTGCAGCTTAAAATTATAAGTCGATAGACTGGACAACCAGCGGTAACTGGTAGCGTCAAGCTTTGCCGAAGTTAATATGTATGTTAGAGGGTTGCTATCTGTCACAACAGTAAACTCTGCACCGTAAAGGTAGTCATTAAACTTGGAAGTTACAGCCCATTTTAATGCTAAAAATTCAAGTTTATGTGCAGGGTACCTGCTCTCACCTTTAGTCAACCCTCTACTGGCATAAGCTATGACACGCAGCTGCCCCTCTTGTTCTTGGTACAAAGCTGCACCGAGCCCGGTGGTACTTGCATCGGTGTGTAGCACATAGGGATGCTTCGGATTTGCAAAGCCTAACACAGGTGCAGATGTGAGCTTGTCAATTATAGAGTCAAATGCATCCTGGCAGTCTGTAGTCCATCGAGTGTCAAATTCCGCTTTGGGATTGAAATATTCACAATCTTTTTGCTTCCTGTTACAACTCTTCCTGAGAGGAGGATATCCTGCAGTAAGGTCAGTTAACGGTTTAACTATCTTTGAATAGTCACGCACAAACCTCCTGTAATATCCAGCGAAGCCTAAAAAGGACCTTAGCTCCTTTAAGTTTGTTGGCCTTGGCCAGGTCTTTAAGGCCTCTACCTTTGCAGGGTCTGTTTCCACCCCATTGTGAGAAACAATGTGGCCAAGGTACTTCACGGAGGTTTGGAAGAACCGGCACTTTTCGGGTGACAATTTCAATCCATACTCCTTAAGTCGATTTAGGACTTGCAACAACCGGGACTCATGTTCCTCCAAAGTCTCTGAAAAGACAATGAGGTCATCAATAAAGACGAGGACTTGCTTCCGATTTAGATCTCCCATGCACCGTTCCATAATCCTTTGAAAGGTGCTAGGGGCATTTGTAATGCCCTGCGGCATACGGTTGAACTCCCAGAAGCCAAGTGGACAGACAAATGCGGTCTTGGCTTTATCAACTTCCTCCATCTCTATTTGATAAAACCCAGACTTCAGATCGAGCACAGAAAACCATTTTGAGCCCGTCAGTGTTGAGAAAGCCTCTTCCAAATTTGGTAACGCATAGGCGTCTTTTATTGTCTGTGCATTTAGCTTCCGGAAGTCAACACATAGCCGCACTGAGCCATCCTTTTTCCGGACAACAACTATGGGCGAGGCAAATGGTGAGTCAGACTCCCGGATAACGCCAGCAACTAGCAACTCTTGGAGGTGCTTCCTCACTGCGTCTATGTCTTGGGGATGAATGGGCCTGGCCCTTTGTTTAAATGGGGTCTCGTCGTTTAACTTTATTTGGTGCTTGACCTTTTTTGTGTGACCAAAATCCAAGTCGTGCAGGGAGAAAACTTCCGGCATAGAGTTTAACAGCTTGGTTATCCTTTCTCTCCAGGTCGTGGGCAGAGAGGAGTCGCCAAAGTCAAATGTTAAGTTGGCACAGGTGGGTATTGACTCCTCAGCTTTGGCATCTGAACTTTGATGATGGTGGTCCAGGACACTTTGAATAGCATGAATCTCAGCTAACATGACTTTCGGAGGGACTGCTATGTCAGTTTGTGTAGCATTTCTTAACAGGACTGACAGCTTGGAAAGACGTTTATCAGGTAATGTGTGCACGCAACTAGCCATAAGGAGACCATTTGGCAAAGGAACTGAGGGTGGTTCGAGCGTTACAAGTTTTTCTGTGTGGGGACCATGAAAATGGACTTGACCATCTAACACCACTGTTCCTCCTGCAGGTACCATTTCAGGGGAGTTTCCCTTGAATTTTACATAACCAAGGGTTTCACTGCTGGCCTGCCTCCATCTAGCTTCCAACACTTTAAGCACAGCCTGATAGCCAGGGAAACTAGACTTGACATCAGCTCTACAATCTTGAGCACATTTACCATAAAGCACATCTAGCGAGTTCGTTCCAACCAAAATTTGGGAAAAACTGGTTAAATCTGGAACAACTAAAGCTAATGTAGGAACCTCAACCACTGTCCCAATGAATTCCTTGGGGAATTTCAAGGTAAGTTCGATGTACCCTAAATATGGCACAGCCTGTCCATTAGCTCCTTCTACCTCCAGTAGATTTTTCAAGGGCTCCAAAGGGAAATCAGATAAATGTGCTTTGTAAAACGAATGGGGTATTGTGGTGACCTGCGACCCCGTGTCTAAAAGGCAATTTACCTCCAACCCCCCAATGATGACTTGGGCTGTACATTTAGTTCCTACCAGACCTTTGGGTAAATGTTTGAAAGACACAGTGGTTTGACTGAGCACAGGTATCTGTTTATAACATCCAGGGCGGCTATTATCAAGTTTGGCCTCCATATGCCCTGCTATAGAGGCCTCACTTAGTTTAAAAACTGGGTGGGTCTCCCATGTAGCATATCCCACTGACGCTGCTGCTCTCTCAGCTTGAGTCGCTTTTTCTCAACTTTTGGAGGATTTGCAGGGTTTTCACAATTGATTGCCAAATGCCCATCATCTCCGCACCGAAAACAGTACCCCGGCCGAGGCCTGTTAGTTCTCAGAGGCTCTTTCTTGAGAGCTCTGTCCGTTTCAGCTCCAAGGGATCTCTGCATATGAGGAGCTTGATATGCTTTCTGCACAACACCCTGTGCTTGCAGCTCTGCTACCTGTCGCTGTAATCTGGCAATTTCTGATTGCTCTGGATTGTTCCCTTTTAGTCCTTCAGCAACAGATGCTTTTACAGCAGCCACCTGAACGCAAAGGTCTTCAACAGTCCTCTTTAGGGCAACTAACTCGGCCCTTTCCGACTGATCTTTAGTACTCTTTTTATCAGGGGAATGTTTTAAAGTGGCGACTTGAGCTTGAATTTCTGCAACTTGTTTCTTTAAGGATCCTGCTTCTGAACTATAAGAGCTAGACACATCGCATGCACAAGCTGACACTTGGTTTGAGATGGCTCGTGTCTTTGGATAAGCATTTGATGGCTTTGTCATTCCAAAGTGTTTCCTCATACGCTCCTCCTTAGAGGCATTTTTGTCCTCCTGAGTTCGAATTAGTACGGCTAATTCAACGAAGGTAAGTAACTGGCCCTCTTTTTTCTCAAGCTGGAGGTCGACAATGAGGCGGTTATCCCAGCACCCTCTACAAAATTGTTTTAGGAGATAACGGTCACGTTCACTCTCTTTTATACCACCTCGCCTTATTACTGCACTCAACAGGACTTGAAGGCGATGGAGATAATCGGATGATTTTTCATTTTGATTCTGAAAAGTGCCCATAAGTTTTGCTAACAGTTCGTCTCCATCCTCAACAGAACCGTAAACGGACTCCAGCAAGCCAAGATAGACAGCAGGAAGGGCTGGGGGACGCACATGTTTGACTACGTCTGCGGCTGGGGGTAAGAGACTGTCCAGGATTTTACGTGTTCTATGCAGGTCGGAAATGGATGGGTCTTTAAGCAAATAGTCAACACTGGCACGCCAGGTGTCATAATCAGGTTCGTTAGGGGGACGGGGACTCTTCCCCGAAAAGACCCTAAGACGAATGGAGGTCTGCTGAGACATCATGGCGTCACTCGCTTTTACTACATGCTCAACTACCATTCTTTGAACCTGGGCGTCGCCCATTATGTTTGTCGAAGAGGAAGGGAAAACTGTTGTAGGGTTATCATCGGCGGTAGTTTCAGGCGAAGGGGGAGACACACAAATGATTCTATTCTTGGTTGGGTTTTTGGATTCAGAAATCTGGGGGTCTGTCTCTGCTACATTAGGTGATTCAAAAATTAGAGTCTTATCTCTAGACTGTGTGTCTAACTTCTGAGATTCAGCTACAGTTTGGTCTGCAGAATGAGTTTCTTTAAGTTTCTCCAACTCCTCCTGCAACACGCTATGGAAAGGCCTTCCACTTTCTTTAGCTATGGCCTTCAATTGCTCAAGGTACCCTTCAGTGGCAGTGCTAATGACAGGTGGGTCACACACAGTAGCTAAAGCACGTACCCAGAAGGTAATGCTTGGGTCAGACAGACTTCCCAAGGTCAGGGGCAAATGGGGATGCAAAGTTTGAAGAGCAGAGTTTTCTTTAAACTCAACAATTACCTGATTGTGGAAGTCTGATGCTGGGTCATCAATTATTACGTTGCGACGGATGGAGCCGTATCTCTGCAAATATGTTTCCAGCTCACTATCAACATCAGTTAATGTTAGACCGCTTACTATGAGAGAGTTCGCTACAGTTATATTTTCTTGTCTTACGACATCCATTGTGACCACTGAAATTTTCAAAACAATGGTTTGTTACTGATACAATTCCCTTTTTCTTGTCGTCTGACACCCTTGCTGCAATAATTAGACTCCTGGCTGGCTCGCCAACTTTACTGTAACCCGCACGATATAGAAACCAAGAAGATTACAATAATATACTATCAACTTTGGACCAAGTTATCAGAAGTTCTCGTTCGCTCTTGAGCCAACTTTGCAGCAAGACAAGGGAAATGATCACACAAGACAGGATATTTTGTATAAAAATAAATTGATTTATATTGTAAATATTAGTAAGAAATGTAAAATGTAAAATAAAATAAACAATTTATACTCAAATTCAGACTTTGAAACGTATGTTTCCCCAAGTAAGAAATAATAAAATAAAAGAGATTTTACACTATTTCAAATGTTTTCTTCACAGAAACAAAAAGAAAAATATAAACAACCTCAAAACTCCTCAGGTAAGTAATACAACAATAAATGAAACACTTCAAAATGGAAAATTTGGTCAAAAAGATTAAACCCACAAAATTATCGTGTGAAATAGCAAGGTGATTCAGCAGAATGATTCACTAGTCCAACAAAAAATGTGTATAATTCACCTGCTCAGTTGTGAAATGTTCAAATTCAGTTCAGTAAATTCAAATGTCTATAACGCACATGTTGCAGTGTTTTGTTTTCAACACTGATTAGTAGCTCAGTCACGGAAAAAAACTACAGAACTAATTTAGCTCTGGCTCCCAGTTGTTCCTGTGTCCGATAGACGAGGGAAAATGTAAACTCAAATTTCCTACCAATCAGATGAATTGGGCAACACAAGATTTGGTTCCATAAAACCGGGCGGCTCGCCAGTTTCCACCAACAGCGAATGTCCTCCAAGATGGCAGAAACAAGAATGTTTTGGATCTTTAGAACTTCACACTCCAAATGTCAGGAAACAGGTTCAACGAACAGAGAAGAGGAAAAAAACAAAAGCAGAGGAAAAAAAAACCCAACCTTGAAAAGACAAGGTGGAAAGGCACCATTAATTTCCATTCACCTTTCAATAATACATATAAATCAGTGCATACAATCATTTCTCACATTAACTTAACCAATTTAAATAAAATGGGATAATTGTACAATAAAGCATTTATCAACACGCATATTAAACCACATTATCTTCACTTTAAATGCAATTCCATATTTGTATACGATTAACTAAACAGGAAAAACATCTTACTAGATGCACATGCATTCTATTAGCATGCTAGTTTAAGCACACGGTTAGCAAAACACATGCGAGCCATTTGCACGTGCTAAAAGAGCGCATGGCCTAACTGCAAATGTCCATTTATAGCATTATTGCACTTTCCAAAAACATTTATAGTAGATTTGGTCTTAATCCACACTTATATTCACATTAATGTGCATATTTAACCATAAAACATACATTCAGACAGTATTTATGAACCATTTACACCATAAACAACTTATAACATTCATCTTTAGTAAAATACAATGATATAAAATTCACTCACCAAGAAAAGTAGTAGTAATAGTCAAAAGGAATCTCTAATGAACAAAAAAACAACCTAATCAGATCTGTGCTTCAGATGTTTGATCCGTCCGTCCGTCTTTGATCCAAACGCGATCGGCGGTTTGAGTACTGACAGTAGCATATAACAGCGCCTAAATCAAGTTTCAACTGCTGCTCTAACTTCTAATTTCTCAAATTTAACAGCTATAAACGACAACGGGCCGCGAGCTCGCTTCAGCTGTTCACTTTTCTCCCGCTTCACTCTCCTTTCACGCTGTGAATCTGCGCTCTCTCTCAACTCAACGTGCACTGATGACGTCATTCCGGAAGGCGGAGCTAGTATTTTTCCACTCGTATTTTATAGATGTAATTATTTTTTTTCTGTATTCCACAGTTATATCATGTTCTTTTTTCTTATTTATAACATTGTGACTGTTACAAAACACAAATAAAATTATTTTACATGTACTACATTTATTGTTTTTTATTTAATTATTTGGTTAAAGAGCTTACTAAGGACTGCACTAACCTGGGTTACAATGAGATACATAGGTGTAAATCCAGAGTGGAGAGTGGCTGTCTGTCTTTTCGAGGACATTCTGACGTATCTGAGTGTGCGGCATTAATTCATGAGAAAGACGTGCTTCAAACCAATCAGCGCGCTCTATTGTGTATGACGCGAAACTTCATTAATATGCATGATAGCTCCGGAGACTGTTTACCAGTTTACAGCGTTCAGACGGCAGAGAGACGCCACGTTGTGTTGCCAAAACAAGTGAAAGTACAAGAATTTCAAGACAAGAGTTGTAGATGTTGCGTTTATTAGTGTGCTGCAACAAAGGTTTTGTTTTAATTTTCCCTCTATGAGAGAGCAGCTGGACTCACGTGTGGATTACAGTGCACGCGACAGAAACGCGTTTGTAAGGAACATTTTTACCCGAGAGCTTTTTCTCATCTGGAAATGGTGAAATCCGGATTTGCCGCTCGTCTCCTTTTAATAAAAAGACACCGCTCCAGTTTGATTGTCTGTCTACAGATTTGGTAAGTGTTTGCAGTGCAGTGCCCTTTGTTTAAATGCTGCTCTTCGAGTGTAAACATGTAAACACAAACTATTCCCGTCGTGCACGATTTTCGCCGCATTTTGTGACAGGATAGTCTATACACACACGGCTTTCTGACGCTACCTACCTACCGAGTACATAAGTTACAGAGAAATGCGGAGGATTTTTTTTCTCTCATTCGCCATGCGGTATCAAATCAGCCTCTGTGCGTTTGTTTTGCCTGTGAAACTTAGCGCGTGACCAAATGTTAACTCCCTTCTATGCAAATTCTACCCTCTTTTCCTCCCCCGACACTCCCACACTCCCAGAGCTGGACACGCCCCACTTTCCTGACTTTTTTCAAAACAGAGGTGTGAAAACACCCTGCTGAGACAGGGGGTTTCGTGGCCCTTTAAGGAAATTTCTGTAATTTAAAGTTCATTATTTTAAGGTAAATATCTGGAATTTATGGCCATTATTTTATGGGCACCCTACCTGCCGGAAAAAACAAACAAACGTAAAATAAGGGTCTTTTATTGTTTTTTTTTTTACTTATTTATTTTGCATCACGATGCAAACAAGATTTGAGAATATACTGCCTTTTTAATAATTCTGCAATGAAACTTGACTTTAACTAAATCTATTTTAAAGCTTAAACGCCTTCAGTTGTTCATCCTTAACCTGAAACACGGAGCAACACACAAACATGGAGCAGAAACAGTGTTAATGTTAGCTCTTTGTCATTAGGGCGGGCGACTGGATAAGAGATTATGATTGTCCGTATTGTGCTACGCTCTTCTGAATGCTCCAGCAAATTATATGTTGCTCTGCTCGAGTTTTTTGGGGTCTATGATTGTCTGTTTGCTTCAGCAGGCTTTATCTTGAGAGGAAGAACACAAAGCACATTCCTCAAGTGTCTCTCTCCACCCCCTTCTACAAACTTTGTGTGTAAAACAATGGTCGCTCTCACCGTGCATCCCTCTGCAGGACAAAAGACAGCCGTCAGCACGCTCCTCTCTTCCTTCACATATGGATTTATCATCGTCCTGGGCCATTACTCAAGCCAAAATCTCAGCGCCGCATCTTGAACAGGCTGGCCAGATGCACAGCGACGGTTGTGTTCTCAACTCTTATACTGAAACAATAAGAAAAGAGAGGCCATGCATGCGTTACGGCTATTTTAATGGAGTTTGACTCGTCTCTATAGACGAAATGAGGAATTGGTTTAGGCACTGGAACAGAAATAAGTTGGGAAAAGTATGTTTTGTGGGTCAAACTTCATTTTAAAAGTTATTAGTGAGACCGCTGAAATGTCTGTCCCTATTTTTAAGAGATAAAAATGTGAAAATGTTAATTATGCTTTTAGTTCTCACTCATTCACGCAGGAGATACATTTTTTTGTTATGTATAGATGTTTAAAGGGCACCTAGGATGAAAATCATCATTCATAAGCTGTTTGGACAGAACTGTGCGTAGGTATAGTGTGTTCACAGTCATATTGGAGTGATATAAACACAATAAAGGCCCGTTCACACCGGGGCGATCTTTGCTCACATTTTCCATCTAAGTTTAACGCCTCGTGCAGGGGCGGACTGGCCATAGGGAGCACCCGGTGGCCTGACGGTCAATCTGGCCTGCCACCGTGAGTCTGGCCTGGCACGCACACCAATGCACAAAACGGCAGGCGTAAAATCATAATTTTTAAAGAAATGCCTCATGCTCGTTTTTTTGTTTTGACCAATGACTGTATAAAATATGGACGACGCGACAGCGCCTTTTTCATTGAACGCTTTAAAGGCAAAATGCCTTGTGACGGCACAAACTGTCGCAAAGCACTGCTGAAATTGGAGCCTGGGCATGCGCAGAAGGACTACCGGATAGAGGCGGAGCTGCCGAATCAAGCTTCCAACCAAACGTCGTACGCCACATCAACCACGCCCCATGAACTTCTCATTTGACTGCCCGTATCGCACTGTTACAAAGGCTCGCTTATATAAACATCAGCACTTACATTTAAAAACACATACTAATATATCATTTATTAAAAACTGTGTGATGTAAGCTGTTATAATTGAAGAAAAACAATACATGTCGGACTGCAAAGTAAACAATCTTTCATACACTCTAGCCTGAGTTAGACTTAGGGCGTACTCACACTATTGTTGTCTTGGACCAGGCCAAAGCACGCTTGTCCCCCCTCTCGTCTCCCCCGACGGCCCGCACTCACATTGCATTCTAGCCTGAGCATGCTTATTGTACGTCATCGATGATGCACTGTTCAGCAAGCGCTCTCGCTACTGAACTCTCACTTTAAGTCGTTTATTATGCAGTGAAAAGCAGTCAAATATTTCGGTACTTTTGACGCTCATAAACAATCATAAAGTCCTCGTGCTGCAGGAATTAGGAGGTTTGCTGAAGGTGCAGCTGTCGTGCAGTGAGGGGTTTGCGTCTTTAATAAACTATGACAGTTTGCGTTCATTGAACAGTACGAATGATTAATTATCCCATATCAAACAGTCCCTTAAAGGTGACGTCTTGCTTTCAGTTTTGGGCTCAGGCGAGTTTTGCACTCACACTACAAGCGTACCGCGCCAAAGCCCAAGTGAACCACGCTCTGGCATGCCTCTTCCAACCGGGCCAGGGCCGGCCAAGTGAACTGTGCCTGAGCCCAATTCAGAGCACTCACACTTCTCAAACGATCCGCGAAATGGGCCTGGGCACGGTTCGGATAACATAGTGTGAGTATGCCCTAATATGACTATATATATTTCTCTTAAAATGGGTTGTTGGTATTTGTTAACTTCACAGAGGTAGAAATCTCACTTGTGAAATATGAACAATAACATATGAACAACACATACATTTTTAGAAAGGTTTTTTATTTTTAATGAGCAATCAACCGGACCCAAAATATACACACCATAGATAACGGTTTACCAAGCAGGAAAAATCGTGCACTTAAAAGATCAATTTAAAGGTTTCTAAATATCAACAGGATATTTACACATCCCATCCCTGCACTGTATAAAATAATCCTCGCCAATTTGTACAATAAACTTCGCAGTATTAACACATGATGTCTATCAGCTGCTGAACATCGCTTGTATATTGTTTATCATTTTTTGCCTCCGTTTTCATTTGGTTTATTCGATGCCTTCATTATATCTGGCAAAGAGAAATTTACCTTCATTTTAATGTTTATTAGGAGTTTTCAAATAAAAAGCCAACGACACATGATGTGTATAAATAATATATAACATTTACAGCTCTATTTGTTATTTAAGATTTGGTTTCTAAAACATTAATATTTTATAACCGCAAATTCAGTAGATTAACTCAGTAACATGCCGAACCTCAAAATGTGGAGACGTCCTTTAAATCAAGTTCAAATAACCTTACAGGAGATCAATGTGGAGATCGGCTAACATTAGTTCTGTCTTCCTAAGTATTAATTCAGACCCATAAAGAGAATTACTGATAGATATCGATCGCCTGTATTTTCCCTGTCATGGCTTGGTTAGGCGTGTATCAGCAAACTAATAAAGCCCGATAAAACCCTCACTTTACTGAATAAACAGTGTTCCACCAGATCCTGTAGGTCAGAATGTATAGTATACTGCTGAAGTCATTTTTTCATGGTAAAATAACACAGAAATGGAATAATAACACTTCAATCTCCTCCCGAAGCTCTGACGGTCTGTTTAGAGAAACTGTCAATCACAGCTGTCAATCACGATGACACGCCCAGCATTAAATTACTGCTAAAAACATACCAAAAATGAAGATCTGCACCTATATCAGCTGATAGCCAGTGTCTTAACTGACCAGAACCATCTTTCGGAACATTTTATTGCAAGTGTAATTCATTTTTTTATTTGGGCTCAAGTCTCGTTCATTAACACGGAGGAGGTGGGCTTTATGACTCCTACTGCAGCCAGCCTTCACTCAAAAGCAGGCTTGTGGCACACTTCCACGTCAAAATCTGCTCCACCAATCAGATTGGCACTTTTGTTCACGAGCTGCTGAAGTTACAGTAAACAGCACTTGGAGGTGCTCAAGCACAAAACTGTAAATGCGAGCGCACATTGAAGAAGATGCCCAGAGGCGATATGAACGTGGAGCGTTATTGCACTGGTGAACAATAATCACTTCTTCATCGCTAGAGCTGCTACTTGAACCATTCATGCTTGTTCGAATCGCCAGAAACTTTAACAACAAGCGTGTCAACTTTCTGTCTTCTTCTTCTGTGTTACAAGTGGGTGTCAGAAGCTTATGCTGCGTCCCAATCCGCATACTATCCGTCCTGAATAGTATGTGAAAATAGAATTAGTATGTCCCAAATCGTAGTATGTTGAAAAGAGTATGCCAAAAATTCCCGGATGGTTTACTATTTCCGGTCAAAATTTTAAGTGTAGAAGCGTCCATACTCTAACCGCTGATATTGCCCACAGTACATTGCGCGTTGGACGTGAATTCGATTAGAACTACAAAACGCGGGGGAAAAGTGTAAACTTCAAACATGATGGACGCGCGAGACCAACCGTCAAGCAGAGAGGCTTCGGTAAAGATGTTTGTATGACTGTTAATTAATATCTAGCCCACTGGAGAATATTTAAATAGCGTTGACTGTGTTATATTTGATCTGCAACAACAATACTGAACTGATATAAAGACGTGTTTGGACATTACCGTCTGAATGCAGACTTATCCAAAGACCTGAGGAGATTTCTCTGCATGAAAGACTCGTGAATGGGAGATTATCCTGCTGCTGCTTCTCCGATAAGGTAGGAAATTAAATACGACAGAAATGTGGATGATTGACAGGGCTCTAACTAAGCAACACAACGATCTGTGTAACGAGGAAGTAGTATGTCCCAAAGCTTGCATACTTTTCTGTTACTCACTCAAAAGTATATATTTTTCCTCCACAAAAAAAGTACATACTTTTAGGTCGTAGTATAAGTATGCGAATTGGGACGCAGCATTAAAGTTGCGTAGCACTACCCTGTGCACCTGGGGTCTTTCTGTTTTTCATTAAGCGCCATCTAATGTCAAGGAGTGATTTTGCATACTCTTCTGCTCGACGCCAGTGAAAATCGCTTGGGTTTGAATCCGGAAAAATATATAAAATATATATATCGCAAACGAAAATATATTTCGTTTGCGATAAACGCAAACGAAAAGCGCCTCGGTATGTATGAGCCTTAAGTCTCTTTTTTAAAAATTTCCTGATGTTTAAATAGAATCCAAATCCCTCTCATTTTGAGGCCGATCGTAACATGATGTAGGAATGCGGCACCGTGACATAGGAGTGCACCCACAAATAAACACCTGTAATGTCTTTATGCTTTTATAAAGATTTTCATGTTAATGTTACTTTCACTATTTCATTTAGGGAAACTCCTGAGATAAATAAGTTCTATCTCTGAACTTTAATTATAAATCTATATAAAATGCTGCGCTTCCCACCTCCAGTCACAATGACTTCTGGGACTTCTAGAGCGAGTTCGGTGCTCAAGACTGCATGGCTGAGCTCTATATCAAGAATACATTCAGGAAGTTTCACGCGTCCTCCGTTCTTGCAGTCTTGAGTTTTGGAACTGAAGCTTGGCAGCTGATGATGACGCTACATGAGGACGAAAGACCACTGAAGAACGCATAGTGGGGTTTGTTTACAAACTAATTTCGAGAGGATCACGTGCTTATGATTGAACACAGCTGGTATCGCTTAACTCCGCATATTGCGCCAATCAGATGAACACAGACACGCTATAAATTACCAGAGCGCTTTGCTCCAGTCATCTTCGTTTGAAGAATCCCCCCCCCCCCCCCCTTCCACCCCTACTCCTCCCCTTCTCGGATAAGGCGGCACGGCGGCCAGTGGGTAGCACTGTTGCCTCACAGCAAGAACGGCGCTGGTCCGTTTCCCTCCGGGCCGGTTGACGTTTCTGTGGGGAGTTTGCATGTTCTCCCCGTGTTCGCGTGGGTTTTCCCCGGGTTCTCCGGTTTCCTCCCACCGCTCAAAAACAGGCACCATAGGAAAATTGAATAATCAAAATAGCATTCTAAGGCAACTCTTAGCCAGATATATCCAGTAGTTCACAGCAGGGGAGTTCTCGAGACCACCTGAGCTCAAACTCTCCTGTCGCCCTACAAACAGGAGGAAGCCCCGGGCTCAAGGATATCCTGGGCTCAGGGCTCTCTCCCGGGACAGCATGCCAAACACGCTTTATTTTCAATCATCAGCTAAGTGTGAACTCTTGAATTGAGAAACAGCCTCTGACAGGCACGTGGGAACGGTGGGCGAGGAGAACTAGCATTAAAGGCACAGCCAACAAAAACAGCTACATAGTGTTCAGAGCCTATAATAAATAATCTGATGAGTGTTTTGAGCTGAAACTTTACGTGAAGTTTATTTATAAACTAATTTGGAGAGGATCACATGCTTGTGATTGCTTGCAGCTGGTACCGCATTATTCAATTCATGATTCACCAATCAGACGATTCCTAAACCACTATAAACACCCTTAGATCCATATCACAGCCATCTTCATTTTGAAGAATCCCCCTTCCACTCCTTACTCCTCCTCCTTTCCTAGATGGGTGGCATGGTGGCCCAGTGGTTAGCACTGTTACCTCACAGCAAGAACGTCACTGGTTCTAGTCCTTACCAAGCCAGCAGACGTTTCTGTGCGGAGTTTACATTCTCCCCATGCTCACGTAGGTTTCCCCCGGGTCCCCCGGTTTCCTCCCACCGTCCAAAAACATGCAACTTAAGTTAATTGACTAATCCAAATCGGCACCATAGACATGCTCCTAGTAAGTAGTTATCTCTTAAGAGCAATCACTATCTGTTCATTAGCTTCTACAGCAGGGAAGTTCTCGAGATCTACCTGAGCTCAAACTCCCCTCTCGCCTTGCAAACGGGAGGGAGGCCCAGGCTCGAGGATCTTATGAGCTCAGGGCTCTCTCCTGGGACAGCATGCCAGAACAAGCTTTATAATCAATCATCGGCTGCTAAGTGTGAACTCTTGAAAGACAAATTCTGGAGACGCATGCCTTATCTTAAATTTTAAAAAAGGGGAAAAAGGAAATTCATGGACAATACTTGAAATGAACTGGCAATTCTGGAATGAGTGATATACTAATTCTTGCCAATCACCATCCTCAAGTAAAAATCTGCACATTGACTGCTTCTCTTTTTCTATGTGATGGAGATTAATTATGGGGCGTTTGTATAACAGGCATCTCAGACCATTCGGCTGTGCACAATTGTAGGATCATTTGCGATTCATTGATTTCACATCTGGCGGAGAGGCGTACACACATTTTTTGTTCATACATTTGTCCCTCTCAATCACATGTACACATATTTGAGACACTGAATATTAAATATAGCATAGCTCCTATGCAGCAGGGGTGTCAAACTCAGTTCCTGGAGGGCCGGAGCCCTTCAGAGTGTAGATCCAGCCCTGCTTTAACACACTTACCTGTAGGTTTCAAACAAGCCTGAAGGACTCAATTAGTTTGATCAGGTGTGTTTAATTAGGGTTGAAGCCTAAAGTTGGACTTTGTAAGTGGAAAAACTGAATGCTTCACTAGTGAGAAAACTTTCCATTCAGCCTCTTTACTTTCACTTTCTCTCTTCTGTGGATAAGGAAACGTGTTGTACACACAGACATCCATTAGCCTATACATAATTAATTTCTTTGTTAAGCATAAAGATTTGTTTCAAAACTATTTCTAAATTCAGTTCTAATTTCCAGCAAATGAATAAATGAACAATAATAATAAAGTGTGGTCAAAAAATCCAAACACACATGCTATGCCCCATATGGTCCAGGTGAATAAATCTAAGCTTGTTTTTAGTAAAACAAATATAAATATGCATATAATAAATAATACAGATAATAATAATTACATTATACAAAAGCAAATTGTCATAAATAAACTTTTAAAAAGCCCCCTGAGATGAAGGCATGAAGGCAGTGGTTTTTATATTTATGTAGAAAGTAATAATTTTTAAAATATTTTAATCCTTTATTATTTTTCATTTGTAAAGATATTTGTGTAAAGATATCCTGTGTGTATTAAGCAACGTGTAAGTGAGGCGCACCACTAACGCGCTCTGTGCTAGACTTTAGACCTGCTTTCTTCTGGTCTATTGAGCAGTCTATTTTAGTTCCTCAAAATAGCAACGCGCCAACAAGGCGCCTTAACACACCTCTCTTCTAGACCGAAACACCCATGAGTCCACAAAGTGGCGCAAATGGATTTGCTATTTAAACAACGTGGTGGAAAACGGAAAAATTAATGTTGCGTTGGCCTGTAAATAGCAACACGTCGGGGCGAACACGTCTTGCGCCGGGTGTATGATGGGACCCACAAAGTCCTTCATGTTAATAACAAATGCACGCGATGCAACTGACTCTTAAAGGGAATGGAACATGGGAGTCATTCATTCATTCATTTTCTTTTCGGCTTAGTCCCTTTATTAATCCGGGGTCACCACAGCGGAATGAACCGCCAATTTATCCAGCACATGTTTTATGCAGTGGATGCCCTTCCAGCCGCAACCCATCTCTAGGAAACATCCATACACACTCATTCACACGCATACACTATGGACAATTTAGCCTACCCAATTCACCTGTACCGCATGTCTTTGGACTGTGGGGGAAACTGGAGCACTCAGAGGAAACCCACGTGAACGCAGGGAGATAAGAGTCTGATTGGTTTAATGCACGTTATGCTCAAGACACACCCCTAACTCATTAAGAGAATAAGCACAACCCTGTTAGACCATGCACCGCGGCGCAGAGTGTATTTTTCCATCTCTAAAACAGCAAAAGTGGATTCGGATGGCCTTAATGCTGCGCTTTAGACTTTGTGCTGTGGGAATAAATTTATATAATCTATATATATATAATATCTATTTATATAATTCTGTCTCCAGAACCCGTTATAAGCTGATGAGATTGGAGCCAGAATGGCAGGTCACACTAGTAACACTTCATTTGCATGCTTGGTTTCTGGTGAAAATGTATTTAAACTGAGTGTCTGCTATACTAGCAGATAGTTCTTTCGATGCCGCCACAGCAATGCGGAGTTCCTTATTAAAGAATTCTACTTTGAGGATACCCGAAGTTTCTCCCTGGTTTTTGGCTCGTCTTAGAAGTTCACAACAGTGCCTAGATCGTTCAAATAGAGCCCTGAGCCACCGTGTTGCCGCAAACTTTGACTTCCATAGTATTTGTTTTTCCTAATATAGACGTCAATGGTTAGAGTTTTCTAACATTTTTTTCAAACATTTTAATTTTTTCTCACATTTTTCATATTTTTCTTTTGTATTTGACAGTAAAGGCGCACTAATAAAGGTTTAGAACCACTTAAGGAAGCGCAAATGGTAAGTAAATGTACATTTTTGTGTGAACTATCCCTTTAAGCTGGAAAGCAAAGAACTGAAATCCTTTCTCAAGTCTAAGTGATTTCTCAAGCACATTCATGTAAGCTGATTATGGTAATCGGTTATGCATTTTCAACAAAGCAGTTTCGCCAAATTGACCAAACTTCATGTTCTTTATGTAATGACAGCTTATCTGCAGTCTTTTTATATTGTTACTCCAATCTTAGCCAATGCATTTCATTCTCCAATCAAAGCGCGGGTAATGACGCATAATTCTGTGACTGAAAAAGAGTTCTCGTTGACAAACAATCTGCCATTTTGTTTTCAAAGACTCTTTGTTTTATTGGCCCGTTTTATAGGGGGTCATTCTCCTGTGCTTTAGTGTGTATTTAGTGTATACTTGTGTGTGTGTGTGACACTCTTGTCAGAGGGACGTCTCTGGTGCCTGAGTGTTGACAGAGAGTGTGTGTGACCTTTGTGTGAATGGCCATCCATTATAGAACGACAGGGAAGATAAGGACACAGGTCTGTCCTATTAGAGCTCAGTGTGTGTGTGTCTGTGTGTCTGTGTGTGTGTGTGAACACTTGGCTCTTTATGTCTAGTCTTCATTCTTGTGTGCAGTGAAGCATATGGGTAGACCTGACTGGAGAAGAGACGTAGATAAGAACGATATAAAGCCAGACTCTCCATAAGGTGTGTGTGTGTGTGTGTGTGTGTGTGTGTGTGTGTGTGTGTGTTTGAATGGTCTGTGTATCATTAACATTCCATACTTTATGGGCATTTGCTGGACATTATAAAGGTTAAAGGAATGTTCCAGGTGGCATACGTTAAACTCTGCGCATAGTTTCCTTAATGTTGCTCATTAATTTCCAATAAATTAAAGGGACAGTTCACCAAAAAAAGAGTTTCTTTCTTCTGTTGAACACTAAAGAAGATATTTTGAAGAATGCTGCTAGGTCTGTCAAATGATTAATTGCGATTAATCACATCCAAAATAAAAGTTTGTATTTAACATAATGTGCGTATATATCATTATTGGGTATACATATAAACACATTCATTCATTCATTTTCTTGTCGGCTTTGTCCCTTGCGGGGTCGCCACAGCGGAATGAACCGCCAACTTATCCAGCACGATTTTACGCAGCGGATGCCCTTCCAGCCGCAACCCATCTCTGGGAACTTCCACACACACATTCACACTCATACACTATGGACAATTTAGCTTACCCAATTCACCTGTACTGCATGTCTTTTGGAATGTGGGGGAAACCGGAGCACCCGGAGGAAACCCACGCGAACCCAGGGAGAACATGCAAACTCCACACAGAAACGCCAACTGACCCAGCCCAGCCGAGGTTCGAACCTGCGACTCAGCGACGTTCTTGCTGTGAGGCAACAGCACTACCTACTGCGCCACTGGGTTGCCCACATATAAATACAAATATATATATATATATAACACAGTAAAACACAAAACAAAAAAAAATTGCATATATATATATATTTGTTTGTAGTTTGTAATAGAAATACATTTTAGTCTCTTTTAATAGGCTTAGTCCCTTTATTCATCAGGGGTCGCCACAGCGGAATGAACCGCCAACTTATCCAGCATATGTTTTATGCAGCGGATGCCCTTCCAGCTGCAACCCATTACTGGGGAACACCCATACACTCCCATTCACACACATACACTACAAACAATTTAGCCTACCCAATTCACCTATACCACGTCTTTGGACACTACCCCCTGCGCAACGGTTGTTGCTAGATCAAATACGTTTACGGCCGGAAGTTAACGAGAATTATTTATGCTATTTATGAAATTTCCGATTTATTGTATTTTATTAACGTCTACACCCACCCCAACCCTAAACCCAACCGTCACAGAAGCGTAAAAACAGTAGCTGTACCGAGTATTATTTATCTTATCTATTAAATTACCCAATAAATTGTATTTTTAACCCCTACCCCCACCCCAACCGTCACAGTACTGTAAAAATATTAATTATTGTTATAGAGTGTCATAAAAAATGCCGCTATATTAATGTGCTAATCGCACTTCTGGCCGGCCGCATATCCGATCTAGACTTTACCCTGCGCAATCATGGTGCCCGTATTTATATGTACATATACAAAATAAATATGCACAGTAAACAGTAATAAACGCAATAACACACGAGTAGCAGTGCGATATGGCTGAATATTGGCACTGGTGCTTTGACTCGAGGCTGCAGGCCGAGTGCCTTAGTGTCCCACCAGTGATGATATACAGTCATATCGCACTGCTACTGGTGTGATATTGCGTTTATACAACAGTTTCGAAGGCATATTTGTGTATATAAAAAAGAAAATCAATCTCGCAGTCTAAAAAATCCTTTTGTAACAGGAACTACTTTCTTCCGCTGTTCATTCAAATCTGCAGCTGATGGTCAGAACAGCAGAAACCATTGCTACTTCACATACGTCACTTTAGAGCTAGTGTTTGAATGATTCTCTAGCATAATGTCTAAAGTGATGACAAAACAGGTGATCTTTTGCTTACATTTTAAGATTATAAGATTAAACGGCATGAAATGTCATCAGTCTACAGAAATTTCCCAGTATTTCTCTGTTGCAATCGGGAGATCACAATAATTAACTCCGAAAAAGCCAAAGCAAAGCAAACACTAGCAGATTACTATGGTATAAATACAGCACTACAATATACAAAAGAGAGAGTGTAACGTTTACGTTACTAGAAATAATTCGCAATCCAGCAAAGTACCAATCTATTTGCATCACAAACAACAAATAGATAAATGGACACCCACCGATATGTTAGATCGCCACGATCCCACACAGTAAATACCACATATATACAAAACATTTACAAATGAAACCAAATCGCAATGTACAACAACAGTCCAAATATGTATGTGTGTGTGTGTGTGTGTGTGTGTGTGTGTGTGTGTGTATGTGCGCGAGTTTGTATGTGTACATGGACGGCCTCACCGGTATAAAGTCTGTCATCTGGAGCGCGTTATTGCTGTCCTGGGGCTCTTTCCCGACAGCAATCAAATAGTCCGAAACTCCATTCGGGAAAAGTCCAATGAGTAGCCCGCAGGCGAAAACAGCAATGTACAGACGACCGCGATCTCCTCACCTATTTCACCCTTCTCCTCATCAAGCGAAAATTCATTCATACATTTATTTTCTTTTCAGCTTAGCCCCTTTATTAATCTGGGGTTGCCACAGCGGAATGAACTGCCAACTTATCCAGCATATGTTTTACGCAGCGGATGCCCTTCCAGCTGCAACCCATCACTGGGAAACATCCATACACTCTCATTCACACACATACACTATGGACAATTTTAGCTTACCCAATTCCCCTATAGCACATGTGTTTGGACTTGTGGGGGAAACCGGAGCACCCGGAGGAAACCCACGCCAACACGGGGAGAACATGCAAACTCCACACAGAAATGCCAACTGACCCGAGGCTCGACCAGCGACCTTCTTGCTGTGAGGCGACAACACTACCTACTGCGCCACTACGTCGCCTAAAGCGAATATGTCCTCCATAAATGATAGTCTCGTAGCCTATCATCTTCGAAAGTACCGATCATGTGATGAATGACTTATGGGGAGTTCCACAATACGTAATGTCACTCGTGACAGGTAAACAGGGAACACTTTAAGTAAGGCAATAAATAGTGTTTTTAAAAACAACACAGGTAAATCTCCATTTATTTCACACTATGTGTTTTTTAAACACTCACTATGAGGCAGTGCTACAAGAAATCGAATTACAATGTCACTTAGCTGTTATATAATGATTTGATCAGCTGTAGTTCGTAACGTACACTGAGAAAACTGTAAGGACTTATTATGCGGTCTCTGTCACCATCTTGTGGCGGAACGTCAACCGTCTTTGCTTTCAGTATGACAGGCTGATGGCCGCCAATGCGCTGAATCTCCAAAATTATAAATATTTAAAATAGGCACTATATTTATAAATAACTGCATAGTTGCAATCTAAACAACTACATTCTTACCTAAAAAGCCTTAAAAGTACATTATGTTGTCCAACAGCTGCGCGGAGAATTACACAATGGTGAAGAGGCCGTAGGAGTACTGATATTACTTTAATATCTCACAGCTATCAGCCAATCAGGTTCGAGAACTGTTGAATATATATATAAGTAAATATAAGCTTTTGGATGCAATAATCGATGATTAATTATTTTGACCTGTAACCATTCACTTTATTTGTTTTTCCTACTATGCAAGTCAACGTTTAGAGGTTATCAGCATTCTTCAAAAAAAAAAGTGTTCAGCAGAAAAAAGAAACGCATAAAGGTTTGGAACCACTTGACCGAGAGTAAATAATGCGTCAATTTTCATTTTTTTGTGAACTATCCCTTAAATCACAGGTGTCAAAGCCAGTTCCTGGAGTGCCGGAGCTCTGCAGTTTAGTTCCAACCCTAATTAAACACACCTGATTAAACTAATTAAGTGCTTTAGGCTTGTTTGGTACCTATAGATAGGTGTTTTGAAGCAGGGCTGGAACTAAACTCTGCAGGGCTCCGGCCCACCGGGAATTGACTTTGACACCACTGCCTTTAATCTACCTAGAAAAGTGGTGCTAAACATGCTGTAGGTGGGCTGGATTATGGACCGGGACATTGGGCACAGTGCCCTAGGCCTTTAAGTCCTACAAAGCCAGTCTGCCAAACACAAAAACAGCCATCAGCTACAGCAGTGTAAATTGACCACTAGGACCCCAAGGTTTCCCGGAGCATTTTGTGCAAAGTGACCAGGTAAACATTGGTGTGCTAGTTAAGGGTTTCCCAAACTTTCCAGTCCACGACCCTCAAAATAACATGACCAGTGACTCGTGACACCCACTATCCATGGAGGTGGGCATAATAAATACATAAATGTTGCACACAATGGCACACACACACTATCACTCCTACTGTATATAAACATGAGCATATTGACGAAAGAGTAATGCAGCAGTCTAACAATTATAATTTTATTCATTTGTTTGATTTCAACATTAACCTCATTGAATGAGATGGGTGCACAGCAAGTCTATTCTTGGTTTCATTTTAGAGAACAGCACTTGGAGATCATCGTCCACATTCTTTCATGGCTTAAATGATGCAAGTAGCTATGTTTCCATGCAAAAATGCGAATTATCTTTATACGGAAAACTGGATTATCGTATAAAAGACGTGCGAATAAAGCAACGTTTCCATCCAACGAGTCAAAGAGAACAAAATCGTCACTTCCTGATTAACTGGCGCCAAATATCAACAGTAAAAACAGAATTTACTGAGGTCGAAGAAGCTGCGCGAATCTTTTTTTCATTTAATAAAAGACTCACGCCTCAGAAGACAATACCGACATGCATTGAACGCATGGTGGCATTTGAAGCCATGAGTTGCAGAGCGCCGATGCTCTTGACAGTTCTGGAGGTCATTAATAATATGATAACACTAATACTGAAATGGTGAAGGTATTTTACAATGACCAAAACAACATTTCAGATCTTTTACAATGTGCTCAGCCCGCTGGTTTGTCCATTCACAGACATTTTCATCATCACATGACCTTTTTAATGCGCATGCTGGAATTTGTTTGGCAAAAGTGTTTCCATCGTAGTTTATGCGCATCTTTTCTTATTGAATAAAAAGTTTCTTACTCAGTTATGCACATACGTTTTTTTTTATGTGCATTTTTAAAACGTATGCGCATCTTGGCGTTTCTATCATCCGATTTTTTGCTGACCCTATTGCGGTGTCGTTCATCAGCGTAACTAGTTTGCTTGGTAGGTCACCATGCAACTGACGCTATCCCGGTGTTGCTATTCGCAATCCAAAGCAATAAGTAAATTAAAAGGCTGAGGGCTTTTTATTTGCATGTTGTTGTTTTTTAAATGTAACTATTAACTACTATTTTCAACACAGGCTCATTGGGAAAATGTGCCCAGGGCTACATTTTTTAAGAACCAAGAAATATGTGCTTGTGGGTACATATGTCTGCATTTTTAGTGTAAAACGAATGCTACGGGGCGGTTTTTACCTCTGTATGGACGGCTTTACTGGTGTGACTGGTTTGACATTTAAAGGCTTAACTAGGTTAATTAGGTTTACTTAGTGTATTTAGGCAAGTCATTGTATAACGATGGTTTGTTCTGTAGACAGTTGAAAAAAACAGCTTAAGGGGGCTCATAATATTGACCTTAAAATTGTGTAAAAAAATTAAAAGCTGCTTTTATTCTAGCTGAAATAAAACAAATAAGACTTTCTACAGAAGAAAAAATATTATAGGAAATACTGTGAAAAAATCCTTGCTCTGTTAAACATCATTTGAAAAATATTTGAAATTTTTTTTTTTTTTAAATAAATAAATATAAAAATAAATAAGGCAACCCAGTGGCGCAGTAGGTAGTGCTGTTGCCTCACAGCAAGAACGTCGCTGGGTCGCAGGTTCGAACCTCGGCTGGGCTGGGTCAGTTGACGTTTCTGTGTGGAGTTTGCATGTTCTCCCTGGGTTTGCGTGGGTTTCCTCCGGGTGCTCCGGTTTCCCCCACAGTCCAAAGACATGCAGTACAGGTGAATTGGGTAAGCTAAATTGTCCATAGTGTATGAGTGTGAATGTGTGTGTGGAAGTTCCCAGAGATGGGTTGCGGCTGGAAGGGCATCCGCTGCGTAAAATCGTGCTGGATAAGTTGGCGGTTCATTCCGCTGTGGCGACCCCGTAAGGGACAAAGCCGACAAGAAAATGAATGAATGAAAAAATAAATAAATATAAAAATAAATAAATATAAAAATAAATAAATATAAAAATAAATAAATAAATATAAAAATAAATAAATAAATATAAAAAATATAAAAAATAAATATAAAAAAATATAAAAATAAATAAATAAATAAATATATATATGTATATATATATGTATATATATATATATATATATATATATATATATATATGTATATATATATATATATATATATATATATATATATAT
Organism: Danio kyathit; assembly: GCA_903798195.1. Taxonomy (NCBI): domain Eukaryota; kingdom Metazoa; phylum Chordata; class Actinopteri; order Cypriniformes; family Danionidae; genus Danio; species Danio kyathit. The sequence goes on along the minus strand of LR812523.1, from coordinate 80,013,113 downwards.
ATATATATATATCAGGAGGGCTAATAATTTTGACTTCAACTCTATATGTATGTGTGTATTGGGGACTTGTTCCTCTTAGTGTCTATAACAGTACCAGACCTGGCAGTTCTCACAGTAGCTCATCACACACTCAGAAAGAGTCTGAAGCTCTTCACGCTCAGATGTTTTCCTTCACTCTCAGCCTGAGGTTATCTTCCCTTCTCTCCATCAATCTGTCCGTGCCTCCCTCAGCCTGTGCACGGTTTAGTGTTTGCTGACCTCTATCATTCTTTCAATCAGTCTGTCTTGTGCTTTAAAGCCCAGTCTATTTATCCTCTTTCATATCACACCATTTGTTTTCACTTCCTCAATCCGTCTTCCTTGTCCACACATCCAGCTCATCAATCTGTTCTCCTGTCCTCCCTCCGTCCACCTGCGGTAACTTGCTCTGTTTTCCTGCTCACCTTTTCACTTTTTGGTAGTTTTACCTGGCTGTGAGCTGTAGGGTTGCCAAATATATAGTTTCAACATCGATATTGCAGTGTGCGAATGCACAAGTCACATTTGCAATGGATCATATCTGACTAGATACTACAGTTCAGAACATTATGGATAGGGTTGAACAATATATCCTTAGAGCATGGGTCTCAAATTCAATTCCAAGAGGGTCGCAGCTCTACACAGTTTCGCTCCAACCCTAATCAAACACAACTGATGCAACTAATCAAGGTGTTCGAGACTCTTTTGAACAACTTGGTTAGTTGGATCAGCTGTGTTTGATTAGGGTTGAAGTGAAACTGTGCAGAGCTGCGGCCCTCCAGGAGTTGACTTTGAGACCCATGCCTTAGTGGTTCTGGGGATGACCAAGATTAGACACATTTTGGATAGATATCTTTAGATCATTTTCATCTATATGTAATAAAGATACGGATCCTAATGCTTTGACTTCAATTTTTGGTGTAGGTGCCAAAAAAAAAATGCACCTATCATCTAATCATGCAGAAATCATTGACGCCTGATTCTTCTCAGGTGGAAAAAAGCAAACCCGCCATCTCACAAACACTGGATATTAGAAGTGTTATCATACTCGAGCACCTTAAATATATCATCGGAGGCTCTACTGAGACGTTTTATGAGCTTTTCTTTCCTACTGTACATTGAATGCTCAGGGGTTACTGTATCCTAATTAAAAATGAACCCCCAATTTCTCAATTATATATGGGAAATATATATGCACAGTTAAAAAACCGAGAAGATTTTTATTATTATATTTTAATTATTTAAAAAATATTTCTCAAGTGGGCCACATGGTGGTGCAGTAGGTAGTGCTGACACCTCACAGCAAGAAGGTCGCTAGTTCGAGCCTCGGCTGGGTCAGTTGGCGTTTCTGTGTGGAGTTTGCATGTTCTCCCCGCGTTCGCGTGGGTTTTCTCCAGGTGCTCCGGTTTTCCCCAAAAGTCCAAAGACATGCGATATAGGTGAATTGGATAAGCTAAAATTGTCCGTAGTGTATGTGTGTGTGTGAATGAGATGGTGATGGGTCAGTGATGGGTTGCAGCTGGAAGGGCATTCGCTGCGTAAAACATATGCTGGATAAGTTGGCAGTTCATTCCGCTGTGGTGACCCCAATTTAATAAAGGGACTAAGCCGAAAAGAAAATGAATGAATGAATGAATATTTCTCAAGTGTAGTAATTTTTTTCAACATATTTTTAAGCATAATAGTTTTACAATTTCCAATATCTAATTTCTTTCACCTTTGCCATGAAGATATAATATAATAATATAATATAGCGTATAATATTTTTCTACTTATTTTGCGAGATACTAGTATTCAGCTTAAAGTGCGTTTTAAAGTCTTATCTACACTGTAAAAATGATAGGAACAATTAGTCATGACAACATATGTTTTAACTCATGTAACCTATTAAACTAAGTTAACCGTGTTCTAACTTCATTGTATAAGTTATGTATGCTGCTTTAAATCAGTTTAAGATAATATGTTTAAAGGACTCATTGGATTAATTTGATCCAGCTTAAAAATGAGGCAACAAGTATTTTTTACAGTGTATGGTAAAGGTGCTGTATGTAAGTTTTTGACTCTTCTAAAGCATAAACATACCATAATATGTGTGCAGATATTTAAGAAACATTAAGTGATGCTAAAGTCAGATATTCTGCTTTGAAAATGTGCGCTACATGTCTATATTTTGGTCATTTAACCCACCCATTGCCAGTTTAGCCAATTATATTTCAGCACCCCGGGTTGCCTCGATGGAAAACCGCGTATTTCATTCGTTCATTCATTCATTCATTTATTCAGAAAGGCTCTCCAAGTATGTGTCTGTGACTGAAATGCGACCTCCAGTGGCCAGTAGCAGCCTCCGAAATGAGACGCAGATTCAGAGTTCCGCATGAGGTGGTTATTAATTAGCATATAATATAAATATTATGAATGTAAACATTAGGTGAGCAGGTTACATTGTAACCCCGTGTGCTAACAACACATGATGAGATTTGCAGTGATAAACAATTTGATTGTTTGCACCAGACGAAACATGACAGAAATGTAAATACAGCCATTCAGAAACACAGAATAGTGCACTCACTGCATTCCAATGAAATGGTAAGGTTTATAATCTAATTAATACATATTAAACCTCTTTAACATTATTAAATGTACATGCTGAATCACTAATATGTGTTGCTTTGCATTATTTCACAGTTCTAAAGTTCAATTTCAAACAGTTCATTTTATTTTCAAGATCTGAGGTGAACAATCTGCTGCTGCTTTCAGTAGTATGGCAATAAATGTCATGTAAAATGAAGAAATAGAATAGAAATAGAAGCCGTTTCTAATATATCAATTCAAGGTGTTGGTTAAAACTCCCTTTAATATGGGAAATATTCATTCTATCGCGTGCCGATGCTTTTATATAGAACACGGCTTAAATCAGCCTTTAGGCTCGAGACTCCCTCCTGTTAACGTCGTCAATCTGGCAACCTGCGCTTGCGTTTGTTTTGATCCAGGAATGCAATACCTAATTCAACCACTGGGTGTCAACCTTACATACTGCACCTTTAATTAGGTTAACTAGGCAAGTTTGATTAATTAGGCAAGTCATTAGACAACAGTGATTTGATCTGAAGACAAGCTAAAAATTATATATATTTTTTGAGGGTGCTAATAATATTGACAAAATTGTTTTTAACAAAATCAAAAACTTAAAATTAATAAGCTTTTATTCAAGTAAAGTAAAAGAAATAAAGACTTCCCCAGAAGAAAAAATATTATAGGAAATATTATAGCAAATCTTTGGTCTGTTAAGCATGCATCGGTTGGGAAATATTTCAAAAAGAATAAAAAGATAATAATAATTTTGACTTTATATTGCAGAAAAACAAAATATTTTAATGACAATTTTTTCTTCAGTATCGTGCAGCCCTACTAAGAACCATCCACTAATGAGGGGGTAATCAGAGGGATTTTGGGGGTGTCCTGCTGGCTGAATCGGCCCTTCTCATTGGCCCCAGGCTGCTCAGGGACCCGAGTGTGGTGGAAACTACACAGACTTATTAAACTTCCCTCAAGGGGCCAGAGCTTCACACACACACAGTCTTAGTACCACAGAGAGAGAAGAATTCCTTTGTCAGCTGACCTCTGATCTGGCCGTCTTTCCTGTGGATCAGCAAGTCTTAATGCGATTGTCTTGACTGCTCAAAGCCCTGCCCTTCCTTAACCTGGGTGGGGGGGCTGACTTTTTTTTTTGTTGTTGTTGCCAAATATATTTTTAACAATTTGTGCAGATATAAAATCATATACATGCAAATATAAGTAACACACAGTTCTGCTTTTTACAACCAACTACAAATGACCATAATAAAGTATGTTAAGTTGAAGTACTGTGAATGCGCCCTTCTGTGAATCGTTTTTGTTTTCTTTTTCAAATATTTCCAAATGATGTTTAACAGAGCAAGGAAGTTTTCTCAGTATTTCCTATAATATTTTTCTCTTCTGGAGAAAGTCTTATTTGTTTTATTTTGGCTAGAATAAAAGCAGTTTAAGTTTTTATAATAATTTTTTAGGTTTTTTTTTTTTAAACTTTAAAAGAATAGAAAAGTGTAGAGAATTGACTGGAAATCATGGGGAGCAGAGAGAGGGTAAGATCGGCAAAGGACTTCGAACTTGGGTTGCCATGAGCACCTTGGTGCTATATGTTGACACTATTGACATTGATCGTTTTTAATTTAAAACCATTTTAAAGTCAATATTATTGGCCCTATTAAACTTTTTTTTTTCTCAATTGTCTACAGAATGAACCATCATTATACAATAATAATTTGCCTAATTAGTCTTACTTGCCTAGTTAACCTAATTAACCTTGTTAAGCCTTTAAATGTCACTTTTTGAACTGGAATGATATACAACAAATGTGTAATTTGCGGTAGACTGAATCCATTATTAACATAAAATAATGCGGAATGTGATAGGGAACATTTGATTCTGTTACTAATTGGTGTTCAACCTATTGTTAAAAACAGTAGAGTTGACAATAACAGAGTTGACAGTAATAGTTGACAGTAATAATTGACAAAAACTGTTGAAAGTAGCAGAGTTGACAATAACAGAGCTGACAATTAGAGTTGCCAGTAATAGGCTTGACAAAAACAGTTGACCGTAATAGAGTTGACAGTAACAGAGTTGACAATTAGTGTTGACCATAATAGCTGACAGTAACATATTTGACAGTACAGAGTTGACAATAACAGAGTTGACAGTAATAGAGATGACAAAAACAGAATTGGCAAAAAACAGTTGACTGTAATAGTTGACAGTAACAGAGTTGACAGTAAAAGAGATGATTTGACAGTTACACAACAGACAGTAACAGAGTTGACAGTAGCAGAGTTGACAATAACAAAGATGACAGTAACAGGGTTGACAGTAACAAAGTTGACAATAGCAGAGTTGACAATTAGTGTTGATAGTAATAGGGTTGACAAAAACAATTGACAGTAACAGAGTTGACAATTAGTGTTGACGGTAATAGTTGACAGTAGAGTAGACAGTAACAGAGTTGACAATTAGAGTTGACAGTAATAGTTGACAGTAACAGAGTTGACAATTAGAGTTGACAGTAATAGTTGACAGTAACAGAGTTGACAGTAATAGTTGACAGTAACAGAGTTGACAATTAGAGTTGACAGTAATAGTTGACAGTAACAGAGTTGACAGTAATAGTTGACAGTAACAGAGTTGACAATTAGAGTTGACAGTAACGGTTGACAGTAACAGAGTTGACAGTAACAGTTGACAGTAACAGAGTTGACAGTAACAGTTGACAGTAACAGAGTTGACAGTAATAGTTGACAGTAACAGAGTTGACAGTAATAGTTGACCGTAACAGAGTTGACAGTAATGGTTGACATTAACCGAGTTGACAATTAGAGTTGACAGTAATAGTTGACAGTAAGAGTTGACAGTAAGAGTTGACAGTGACAGAGTTGACAATCAGAGTTGACAGTGACAGAGTTGACAATCAGAGTTGACAGTAATAGTTGACAGTAAGAGTTGATAGTAATAGTTGACAGTAACAAAGTTGACAGTAATAGTTGACATCAATAGTTGACAGTGACAGAGTTGACAGTAATAGTTGACAGTAAGAGTTGACAGTAATAGTTGACAGTGACAGAGTTGACAGTAAGAGTTGACAGTAATAGATGACAGTGACAGAGTTGACAATCAGAGTTGACAGTAATAGTTGACAGTGACAGAGTTGACAGTAATAGTTGACAGTAAGAGTTGACAGTAAGAGTTGACAGTAATAGTTGACAGTAACAGAGTTGACAGTAATAGTTGACAGCAATAGTTGACAGTGACAGAGTTGACAGTAATAGTTGACAGTAATAGTTGACAGTAATAGTTGACAGTAATAGTTGACAGTAATAGTTGACAGTGACAGAGTTGACAACCAGAGTTGACAGTAATTGTTGACAATCAGAGTTGACAGTAATAGTTGACAGTAAGAGTTGACAGTGACAGAGTTGACAGTAATAGTTGACATTAACAGAGTTGACAATTAGAGTTGACAGTAATAATTGACAGTAACAGAGCTGACAGTAATAGTTGACATTAACAGAGCTGACAATTAGAGTTGATAGTAATAGGGTTGACAAAAACAATTGACAGTAACAGAGTTGACAATTAGAGTTGACGGTAATAGTTGACAGTGACAGAGTTGACAATTAGAGTTGACAGTAACAGAGTTGACAATTAGAGTTGACATTAATAGTTGACAGTAACAGAGCTGACATTAATAGTTGACATTAACAGAGTAGACAATTAGAGTTGACAGTAATAATTGACAGTAACAGAGTTGACAATTAGAGTTGACATTAATAGTTGACAGTAACAGAGCTGACATTAATAGTTGACATTAACAGAGTTGACAATTAGAGTTGACAGTAATAGTTGACAGTAACAGAGCTGACAGTAATAGTTGACATTAACAGAGCTGACAATTAGAGTTGACCGTAACAGAGCTGACAGTAATAGTTGACATTAACAGAGTTGACATTTAGAGTTGACAGTAACAGAGTTGACAGTAACAGAGTTGACAATTAAAGTTGACATTAATAGTTGACAGTAACAGAGCTGACAGTAATAGTTGACATTAACAGAGTTGACAATTAGAGTGGACAGTAACAGAGTTGACAGTAACAGAGTTGACAGTAACAGAGTTGACAGTAACAGAGTTGACAATTAGAGTTGACAGTAACAGAGTTGACATTAATAGTTGACATTAATAGTTGACAGTAACAGAGCTGACAGTAATAGTTGACATCAACAGAGTTGACAATTAGAGTTGACAGTAACAGAGTTGACAGTAACAGAGTTGACAATTAGAGTTGACAGTAACAGAGTTGACAGTAACAGAGTTGACAATTAGAGTTGACAGTAACAGTTGACAGTAACAGAGTTGACAGTAACAGAGTTGACAATTAGAGTTGACAGTAAGAGTTGAGAGTTGACAGTTAGAGTTGACAATAACAGAATTGGCCAAAACAGTTGACAGTAACAGAGTTGACAGTAATAGAGATGACAGTAACAGTTAACAACAACAGAATTGACAGTAACAGAGTTGACATTTTCCACCATTTTGTGCTTTAGCTCAAGATGCTAACCCACAAAACAATGAATGAAACTTAATGCATTTTCATCATGTTATCGTTTTTAAAAAGGGAATGAGAAATTCACAGAAATACTGCAATAACAGTCTCCAGTGAGTCCAGAGCTTCTAAATGGCATGAATTCTGACTTCTGATTAACCATTTCAGGCTTATGATTCACATGTTCGTGACAGGCTACAATTCTCAATGCTGAAACATGTTGCGCAAATCAAAGTCAGCATAGAACACACGTGCAAATATGAGCAGCAGCCTCTGTAGATACCTAGCCATACACAGGAGTACAAAAAAAAAAAAGCAATAAAACAGTTTTATTTATGAGGCATGAACTGCCTGGAGTGAATGATACAGAGAACACTGAGTCTGACCGGTCCAGTATCTCCACCATCTCAAATCCAGAACAAACCTGCCCTGGAGCAAAGCAACAGTGCAGCTTTAGTTACCATAGCAATGAAGACCTGTACAACCCATCCACCTTCATGACATTGAAAAATGTGTTTACTCAAAATAACATGCTCAGGTTGCCAATTAAACAGACGTTTCTTTGACAGTAGCTGCTTTATTCAAAAGCCAGTGATATGGAGCCCTCTTCTCCAAACATGCACCTCTCCTGTGACTATAGGCCTACGTAATATATTGTAACAGCATCGATATCACAATGTGTGCATTCGCAATAGCAAATGCAATGTTGAGTTGGGATTATAGCTGATTATTCATTCATTCAATTTCCTTCAGATTAGTCCCTTATTTATCAGGGGTCACCACAGTGGAATGAACCACCAACTATTCCAGCATATGTTTTACGCAGTGCAGGCAGGTGCAGAGGTGGGGGCTTTGGGTGCGTGAGCCCCTGCCCTTTTTTCTCCTGGAGAGAAAGTGCCCTTTTTCCTAGGGATAATAATTATTTTTTAAATACTCATTATAATGCATGTATATGTTAATGTGTGTTCTATTAAGGGCAGCTTTCCCTGTTAGACAATAAAAAAAACAATATTTTAAAGGATAGCTTGGTTTTAGTCTAGCTCAGGGGTTCCCAAACTCTGTCCTGAAGGACCGGTGTCCTGCAAAGTTTAGTTCTAACCCCAATCCGACACACCTGGGTTAGCTAATCAAGCTCTTACTAGGCTTTCTAGAAACATCCTTGCAGGTGTTTTGAGGCAAGTTGGAACTAAAATCCGCAGGACACCGGCCCTCCAGGACCGAGTTTGGGCACGCCTGGTCTAGCTGCTTTAACGAGCCTCGAACCGGCGATTTGGAATGAAAATCCACATGTGAGGTGAATGCTCTAACGAAGACTCTATGTCCTTGTTTACACTAATGCGTTTTCGTTTTAAAACGCATAAGTTTTGCTACGGTTACGCCATCCATCCACACTACGAAAACGGAGCCATCTGAAAACGGAGGCGTGGCTGCTGAGATTCGCTACCTGATTGGGGCTTTTGGGTCATTGCGTATCCTTCCCTTATTTGTCAAGCCCCTATCACATGACTATAACGCTACCGGAAGACGGCAGACCAGCCTTCACTGTAAACAACAACATGGACACAGAAATGGGAGCGTTGTTTGCACTATTGTCCGTTTCAGGCATCATTGTGCAGTTAAACTCTGCTTTTTTTACTACAGCAGCTGCATATATTCGCAAGAGGCTAATCGCTCACGTTCATCGTTCAACCAGCGTTTGTTGACTAACAATAACCAAATGCCGAGCGAGACACATGCTTCCTGTTTATACTTGAACGCGCATGCCCAGAGTGCACGAATGGTCACGTGATATACATTTTTGGTGGAGTAGTGTGAACGGAGATATGTTTAGAAACGCTAGATGAAACGCTAGTGTGGACGCATTAGTGTAAACGGGGCCTATTACTAGGGCCAGACAGAATCTGCGGACGTTTTTTGCTATTTCTACGGAGAATTTTGGTAAAAATCTGCAGATTTCTGTGGAATTATTTTTGGAGTATCATAACTAAAACCCTAATATATGAAATAAAAAATTATATCTTGTAAACTTTTATTTAATGCTTAAAATGCAAATCAAATCAGATTAACTGTAAATAGTTGACTAAGTAAATAAACAATTAACGATGGGCTAAAAAAAAACTGTGGAAATCTGCGGAAAATCTGCGGAATTCTGCGCGCGCAGATTTTGTGTGGGCCTACCTATTACTCTATCCTCCAAAGTAAGGTGTCAACAGTGGAGTAACGTCTATCAGCGCTTATGCCAACTCCGGCATCCGCACTGAACACGGACAGCATCCGGGCCATAGCTTTACAGTCTGGCCCATACACACACTGCAGACGGGGTGTGTGTAAAACATACATTACTAGCTGACCTCCGTTACAGCAGCACGATATGATCGACAGAACCGCCGATGTAAATTCATCCGTCATTCATCTTTGTTGTGTGGAGGTGAGTAACGGTTAACAAAAGACTACCCGAGGCTCAAATTTAACGTCAGCTATTTATCCAAAAGTTCAAAAGCAAATAGGCTATTTTGACCTGCTAACATCCTCCTGATTAACAACCATGTAATAAGATAGCTAAAGTTTAGCCAGGGCAATATCATAGGCATACAGGCTAATGTAATGGAGAAACGACAGCCGGATAGTGAAAATATTGCCCTCTCGTTTTTGCAGTCATTTATTCTTAATATATCATGTTAATTGAAGCTATAAAACATGCACGTATAGGCTAGCTATGGAAGTCAGTGGCAATCAGTGTGTCCTACATTCTTCAACATATTTTATTATTTTGTTCAACAGAAAAAAACAAAACTCAAACACAGATAATAGATTGAAAAGGGATAGTTCACCCCAAAAAATTTAAGTTACTCACCCTCAAGTGGTTCCAAATCTTTGTCTCTTTATTTTGTTGCACACTAACAAATAAAAGATTAAAAACTAAAGCTTTTAAGGGTGAGTATATGGTGAATTTAGGATAAAATCTCCTTTAATACGTTTTATTTATTAAATTACAATTATTGTTATTATTATTTAATAAAAATAAAAAAAAAAGTGTCCTTTTTTTCCACTTGAGCCCCTGCCCCTTATAAGGTCTCTGCACATCCCTGACGCATTGGATGCTCTTTTAGCCACAACCCAGTACTGGGAAACACCCATACACTCTAACATTCACACACACACTACAGCCAATTTTGTTAACCCAATTCACCTATAGCGCATGTCTTTGGACTGTGGGGGAAACCGGAGCACCCGGAGGAAACCCACGCCTACATGGGAAGAACATGCAAACTCCACACAGAAATGCCAACTGGCCCAGCCAGGACTTAAAATCAGTAGTATCTGGATGCAGCCTTTATGATGCAAGCTGAGATTGCATCGCTCAGAGATGCAACGTCAGACACAATGCACTCAATGGAGCACCGTGAAGGGTGGGATTAGGGGTGGGGTTAGGTGAGCAAACCATTAAAAACCATTGGATGCAGCTCAGATTGCATCTGCACTGAGTCTGCAACCAGACCCCTCTCCTCGAAATAGTGACCTACTTGCTGTGAGGCCACAGTGCTAACCATTGAGCCACCGTGCCGCCCATAGATGATTATAATTAATGCATAGTGGAATCATAATGCAGTGAAGGTTTATTATCTGCATGTGTTTTTAAAGGGATAGTTCACCCAAAATTAAACATTACAATGTTTATGAGTTAATTTTTGTTTGCCGTTGAACACAAAAGAAGATATTTTAATGACTCATAAACGTTTGAAACAAGTAAAGTGTGAGTAACTTCATGTTTTTGGGTGAACTATTCCTTTAAAGCCTGTGACTGTGAATATTTAAATATTTCAGAGTATAAAAAAAAAACACAGCTACAAGAAATTATATTGTTTGTAACGTTAATAAAGGTTACATTTATTGTGTTATTCAATGAATATGCAGTGTGTTTACATATGATTATTCAAGATCTGTACACCTGAATACTGTTAGGACAGAAAACTTTCATCTTGTTACTTTTATGCTATATTGTATTTATGCTTGTAACTTAATGGTTATATTTTATTCAAGATTCATCCCTACAAAATCATCCCAGTCAATCTAAAATGAAGAATTGTTTCCAAATAAAGCTGTTCAAGACATCTGGTGAAATTGTATTCACATTACAATAGACTGTGTATTGTAGAAATACAAAATATTGCGATGTCAGATTTTTCCAATATAGTGGAGCCCTAATATGTAATGCCAAACAAAATGCCAAATGTCCCAAGACACACACTAGTGGTTTGTCTGAAGTATTCGAATAAAAAACACAACAAATGTGTTACAGAAAGCTTAATTAACCAATAAAACACACTCATACAACATATAGGGCCCTATCATACAACCGGCGGAATGCGGCGCAAATTTCAGCTCGATGCAAGAGTCATTTTGACGTTTTGCACAAAGCTGTTTAAATAGCAAATGCATTCTGGTCTAAAAAAGGAGGTGTGTTGAGGCGCATTGCTGGCGCGTTGCTATTTTGAGAAACTAAAATAAACTGTTTAATAGACCAGATAAGAGCAGGTCTAAAGTCCAGCGCAGAGCATGTTAGTTGTGCGCCTCGCTTAAACATTGCTTAATACACACAGGATGTAGAGCAATATGCAAATATCTTTACAAATAAAAAAAGAATTAAAGGATTAAAATATTACAAAAATTATTACTTTCTAGCCTACATAAATATAAAAACTACTGCTTTCATGCCTTCATCTCGGGGGGCTTTTTCAGTTTATTCATGACAAATTGCTTTTGTATAATGTTATTATTATTAGCAGTATTATTTATTATATGCATATTTATATTTGTTTTATTAAAAACAAGCTTAGATTTGCTCACCTGTCAGCTTTTAGACCATATGGGGCATAGCATGTGTATTTTGATATAACTTAGTTTTTGACCACACTTCGTTATTATTGTTCATTTATTCGTTTGCTGGAAATTAGAACTGAATTTAGAAATAGTTTTGAAACAAATCTTTGCGCTTAACACAAAATTATGTAGCTAATGGATGTCTGTACGTTCAATATGTTTCCTTATTCACGAAAGAGAGAAAGTAAAAGAATGAGGCTCATCTCTCATTCTAGCGCTGCAGATGCTCTGTTTAACTGTTTTCTCACTAGTGAAGTGTTCAGTTTTTCCATTTACAAAGTCCACCATGTAAATAGCAAATGTGCTATGGCGCGATGCAACTGACTCTTAAAGGGAATGGGAGATGAGACTCTGATTGGTTTATTCTCAAAACACACCTATAACTCATTAAGAGAATAAGCTCAACCCTGTTAGACCATGCGCCGCATAGCAACACAGAATTTTCAGTCCTTAAAATAGCAAAAGTGGATTCTGACACGCCCTTAATGCTTTTGCGCCCTGGACTTTGCGCCTGACTATGGTAAAATAGGGCCCATAGTGTTTTAAAAATACAAGCAAGGTTTTTACAGGGCTTAATTTATGTACTTTTATTTTATACATGCAGTACACTCAAATAATGATTTTTGTTGCTCATTAAAACTAATTTAAAATGAGCTGAAGAAACAATTGAGTTTTATTTTTTTTTTGCAACAAATTGATTTGTTCAATCCACTTAAAAAATGAATAAGTTAGCAAGTCCTTCATGTTTTATTAAACAAATTGAACGTGTGGAACTCTACATTTTTTACAGTGTACGAAGTACTTTAAAATAAACATCTGTTTAGTATTCCATATGAATGACAATTTAATTGTGGTGCTTCTAATTATGTAATGGAAAGCGGTTGCAAACCTTTTTCAAAATACACTAATTTGAGTGTCAATAAAATGTGCAACCCTCATCATATTAGTTCACCCAAAAATATTTTCTTTCTTCTGTTTAACACAAAACAAGATATTCTGAAGAATGTTGGAGAAAAAAAAAAAAAAACAGCCATTGACATCCACACACTATCACCACATTCACATGTTTTTTTTAGCATATCTGTGTTCAACAGACAATAAAAACTCAAACTCAGGTTTGTAAAAAAAAAAAGAAAAAAAAAAAAAAAAAAACACTATTAATAACAATTGTGGGTGAACTCTTTAAATTGCACTGTAATGTTTCCCTACATCAGAACATTTAAGTCCCCAAGCATGATGAATGATGGGATATGCTTAACCTCAAATATGGTTATGTAGTGTTGATTGAGTGTGCAAAATAAGGTTACTGAGTTTAGCCTTTTTCAGACCTGGGACAATCTTGTATACTTGCATCCAGCCACACACACACTCAAGTGTCCAAGACCACAAGTGTGGGTTTAAAAAAAAAAAAAAAAAAAAAAAAAAAACCTCAGCACACAGAGGATATGAGGCTCTTCCTGCTTCCCTATTTTCACCATAAATGCAAATGCATTCCCTTGTAAATAACCAAACCATTCAAGATATCAATACCAATTTGTTTATTTAATGAAATATTCATCTTCACTGAATGTATTGTTTGTGCGTGTATAATATATAAAAAAAAAAAAAAAAAAAAAAAAAAACACTATTAATAACAATTGTGGGTGAACTCTTTAAATTGCACTGTAATGTTTCCCTACATCAGAACATTTAAGTCCCCAAGCATGATGAATGATGGGATATGCTTAACCTCAAATATGGTTATGTAGTGTTGATTGAGTGTGCAAAATAAGGTTACTGAGGTTTAGCCTTTTTCAGACCTGGGACAATCTTGTATACTTGCATCCAGCCACACACACACTCAAGTGTCCAAGACCACAAGTGTGGGTTTAAAAAAAAAAAAAAAAAAAAAAAAAAAAAAAAAAAAAAAAAAAAAAAAAAAAAAAAAAAAAAAAAAACCTCAGCACACAGAGGATATGAGGCTCTTCCTGCTTCCCTATTTTCACCATAAATGCAAATGCATTCCCTTGTAAATAACCAAACCATTCAAGATATCAATACCAATTTGTTTATTTAATGAAATATTCATCTTCACTGAATGTATTGTTTGTGCGTGTATAATATATAAAAAAAAAAAAAAAAAAAAAAAAAAAAAAAACTTTAGTCATCTAGGTTATGCAAAATGTATTTGATTTGTAAAAATAATAAATATTGGTCAATTTAAATGGAAGGTGTAATGGTGCAGTTTTAAAATTTCAAGTTCCCCTGAGTGTCAAAAAAACTAAATCCAAGCCATTTTATTTCTTTAAATCCTCATGAAATGTTACAATTTTAAAAAGTCCGACTTTTTTGAAACATTAACCTAATTCTCAAAAGATTAATTTTTTTTTTTTTTTTTTTTTTAAAAAACCATTTGAGACAGTTAAAGCTAGAGTTTGGGACATTTCATATGCTGCAAAACAGCAAGCCCTAGAAGGATAAGTCTAAGAGGGTTCAAACACCTCATTTTACCGCAGTATTGCAACAGCCACCAAAGACGACATCCAACAACAAAGGTCTCCAAAAATAAGTAAAAAAAACAGCTTTTATTAGTGCACTCTGTACCAAAATATATGGTCAACACTTAAATAATGAATAAAAACAGTTTAAGTCTGTGCATCACTTCTTCGCTCGCTTCCCTGGGGCTTTCTCAGTAGCTGCAGCTCCAGATTCACCATCTTCTGCCTTTGCAGCAGTTTTCTTTCCTCCTTTCTTAGCCGCTGGTTCCTCTGCTCCCTCTTTTGATGCTTTTTTAGCTTTGCTGGGTTTGGGCTTGGCTCCACCTTCCCCTGCAGCATTCTTCGCCTTTGGCTTCTTAGCAGGGGCCACCTTTGAGGCAGTGCCATTTCGCTCCGGTGTCTTTGGCTTAGCATCCTGAGAGAAATAGAAAGGTGGATGTGCTGATTGCGGAGTTAACATGTTTGCCCATGTTGAAGGTTTAGACAACTTACATCCGTGGTCTCCTTTTTCTTTGTGGACTTCTCTTTGGATGCTCCTTGGGGTGGGGGGGGAGAGAGAAGGAAAAAAAAAAAAAAAAAAAAAAAAAAAAATAGCCTTAGTTACCCTTTAACAGCACATTTCAATAAAGACTTCATGCATAGATATTCCTCATTTTATTTATGTAACGTTATGCATGTTTATTGCAACACATATTCCTTAATTTACACAAAAAAAAAAAAAAAATGATGATTTAGTGCATAATTATGATACATTATTGAAGTCTCATGTCGAAAGAAAGCTAAAATTTAAGTCGGATTTAATTTTATTATACAAATTATATAGTGAAATATACAATTTAATTTAAATGTATTTTTTTTTTATTTAAACGTTAATTCTCTTCATTTCATTTATTAACAACCTATTATTATTATTATTATTATTATTATAGTTGAGACCAAGTTTACTAGTGTGCACTTACAGGACAATGAGATGCATCACCCTACCTGAACTAATGGACAATGATTGGTTTGTTCCAAGAGCACACTAGGGTATAAGGTAAACATAACTGCTGCAACTTTTAAGTGGATGTTCAATGGTTCAGGTCCTTACCTCTCGCCTTTGTGGAGTTACAACACTTAAGTGAACGGTTTAAAAAAAAAAAAAACTTTTAAACTTAAAGCCCCAAAAGACACTAAAACAAGCACAAAACTTAAAAGGTCATCCAAATAAGACTTCATGTGACAATGGGCCACAAACCGCTTTACATGCATTTCTCAAATATAACCCATGAGCCAAAACCAAATCATTAGCCAAAAATTAGACAAAGAAAACATTCCATGAATATTTAGTAAAATTTCCTACAGAACACAAAACCCGAACTTAACTTGCATTGCCAAGCACTTTCAGACATGCCTCAGATTTTCAATTAATTGTCAACCAAACATTGCCAATCCAAGAAACAAACCAATTTAAGTCACTTAATGCATTTAAGATTTGGTGTACGAGTAAATGACTACTTACATTTTTGGGTGAACGATCAGTTTAAAAGCCCACTTAAGACACAGAAGCATTTTACCTTCACCCTTGGCTTTGGTTGCTTTTGCCTTCTTAGGTTTTGGAGCTTTTGGTGCATTGGGATCAGCATTTTCCTTCGACTGGGCCTTCGCTTCTTTTTGTTTGGTCTTAGCAGCAATCTGGATTTCAGACAACACGATAAGCATAGAAATACACTGGAACCCCATATAAAAGTGATTAATAGAACATTAAGCACTAAGAATTACCCGAAAGCGTCCCTGAGCACCCGTCGTTGTTCCAGAATTAGCAGGTCGCACAAACACACCAGTGTCCATGCCTTTGTTAAGGGCTCGCCGCACCATATACTTCAGTCTAGTCTCGTCAACAGTGGTGTACTTTTCCTTAATGTAGCCACGAATAGCCTGAGCAGAAACACCTTTTCTGGAGTCCAGCTCCTTTAAAGCTTCTTTCACCATCTCCATCGTGGATGGGTGTGGAGAAACCTTGCGTGTTGCACTAGCTTTTGTGCTAGAGACTTCAGGAGCTGCGAAGACCAGATTTAAGCCAGTCATGAACTTGTAAAGTTGACTGTTAGACTTAGTCCAAATACACTGTTGGCCTTAACCACAATTTTCTCAGTTATTTACTGCAAAAAACACCTAGTAAAATACCACATACACATTTAATTCAGTACTTTAATATGCACGGTGGGTCATTGTAATGCCCTCACAGGAACTTCATATTAGGGATTTGCAGTAATCAAATCAAGTACTGTTACTGTAGTTTAATAAAAAAACTTGTTTGGAATTTAAACTAAGTTGTACTGCTAGGGTTTTTTATAATAATAAAAATTTCTCTAAAATGAACCTGCAGTAAGGCCCTGCTACTGTAAAACGGTTACAGGCAAGTTACTGTAAAGGGGCAGTTGAAGTAGCTTGCTGGCAACAACGTTGTTAGCAAGTCAACGCAAAGATAGGGAAATGTCTAACAGTGCATTCAATTTCTTAAAATAAAGCATTTTATAGACTAGTACACACACAAAAAAAAAAAAAAAATAAATGATAATCCGCCAATTGTGTAATAAAAAAAAATAAAAATAATATAACCCTAGAAAATGCTTGATTTATAAATACGGACTACACTAAAAATTCTTGCGGACTTAAAAATGGAATAAAATTAACCCTTCTAGTCATCTCAAATGGTCTAAAAATACTAAGTCACATGTAAAAATGTACATTTAGTTGAAACCTGATTAGCTTAATGTTAGATCAACAAAAACTTGTCTTGACTAACTTTTTTCTTCTTCTACAATACAAATGGGCTTCATAATTAGTTGGGGGGGGGGGGGTTGAAGGAGAGAGAGAGAGAGAAAAAAAAAAAAAAAAAAAAAAAAAAAAAAAAAAAAAAAAAAAAAAAACACTAAAAGCTATTTGGCAAAAAGTAGCTTAGACAACCAAGCTATTTTTACAATTTTCATTTAAAAAAAAAAAAAAAAAAAAAAAAAAAAAAAAAAAGCAACTTAAATCCAAGTCAAACATCTTAGTGATAAAAACTGTAAATGAAACACATGAAGGACAGTTGTTCAGTTATTGTAAATATGCTGTACTAAAAACTAATTATAGTATAACAGCTACAAAAAAAAAAAGAAAAAAAAAAAAATTCCAATAAGACCAGGTGTTACACATTTAAAATACTATAGTAAAGGGAAATATTTTGGAATAAGCATACATAGACATATATTGATCATAGCATCAGAAATTAAGTTATTGCATCTTAACATGTACTTCGAGGTATGGTCACGAGGAATCCTGCTTCAGAAATAACTCCTCTCCCTCAGTCATTTTTCCATCAAGCAAGTTTCGGTTGGCGACAGTTTAATGTTGTAAATGAATCGGATTTTAAAAATACACTGACGGATAGAAGACAATGCAGAAGACATCAGCAGTGCATTCGGCATTGATCTCCATAGTGTTAAAAAACAAATGGTCACATCACCAACCAGAGGTAGCAGTAGCACTCCAAAAACTGTCGAACACAGCCAAACCATCATTCTCGCCATCATATGGATTTACTTTTTATTGGCTATACACCTGCCTTACAGCTCCGTGAATGTGAGTGCAGTCACTTATTGATCCACGATCAGTAAAATGTAGCTTGTGGACGCTACTGCGCTACTTGACTGATAAAATAGCTTGGCTACTGAAAAGCTATTGGATTTAGAAAGTAGCGATGCTACCGCCACGCTACTGAGAAGTGCTAGTAGAGTCACTACTTGTAGCGACGCTACTGCCAAACACTGGTAAGTTGGATTGCAAAGCACTTCATTTAAACAATTTTAAGGCTGCAATAAGTGGAGTTGTACAATGTACAAACAAGTCAAAAAGTTTAATACAGAGGTAAAAGTTAGTTTTATACTTGCACATTTTTGAACAGAGCATAACATGCATGTTTATTATGATACTTTGCTATGATACTAAACTAGCATGAAAGTATGCTAGTTACTTCAAAACATTAGCAACATTCAAGTTGACTGCAGACAATGCTGTAATTTAATAGTCATTGGCCGCTAATACAATTTAGAATTTGCAAAAAAAAAAAAAAAAAAAAAAAAAAAAAAAAAACACACTTTACTAAATCAAGTAGGAATTTAGGAAAGTCAGAATGGGTTATTATAAATCCAACATCACCCAAATAACTTTAACTAACAAGCATTTTTTTTTTTTTTATGTAGCATATAAACAAACTACACAAACCTGGTTTAGTTTCAGGGGTCTCATTCTCAGAGTCCTTTGTAACTGTTGGCTCTGCAGCTGCTTTTTTTGGAGCCATTTTAAAAGCAAAACAGAAGATCAATAAACTTAAAACAGAGTTAAACCACTGCAGCAGAAGTTGAAGCGGCGTGTGTGTGCTTTTATTACTGGAAAGCACTCTTTGTGGATGCCCGTCACCTGTTCATCATTAAGTCTTTAGTCCTCAATTAATTAGCCACATTACATGATTGGTTAAGCTGTCAGAGAAATAATTAGCTCAAGCTTAAATGAATATGCCTGCCGTTTGTTTTCTGAGGGTCTCTGTTCGGTGTCAAAAAGACTTTGAGAAGAGACGATTGAAACTACTCCTGTTGACGTTTTTTTAGGTTGTGTACAAATTGACAAAGAGCATTTATTAATCTTAGTCGGTTTATTTCAACATTTGCAAGATAGACAGATAGACAGATAGAAAACAAAAACATTAAGTTTAACATTAAATGCATTTTTTGAATGCACAATTTATTCAGTAGAACAAAAAATAAAAGGGCATTTCAGTTAGCGATAGATACATACTGTAGATAAATAGATACTGTAGATCAGCAACGCCCAAACTAGGGCCCACGGCCAAAAGTTGGCCATTGGTAACCTTTAATTTGGCCCGCCATCCAGTCTGAGAAGAGAGTTTTTTTTTTTTTTTTTTTTTTGGTAGTTTGTTTTATTGTTGAGCTACAAAACGGCAAACTTAAATGAAATAATTCAAATAAATGTTGTAAATGAATCAGATTTAAAAAATACACTGTCACTGATTGATAGAAGACAATGCAGAAGACATTAGCAGCTTAGTGTATTCGGCATTGATCTCCATTGTGTTAAAAAAAAACAATTATGTTTTTTTATTTTGTAATAAGTTCATAATAAAATAAAAAAAATTCAATTACATTACTAAATATGAATAAATCTATCTATTAATAATATGAAATAAATTAGGAAATTACCCATGGCAACTTTAATGTAGCCTAATAAACATTCAAAATTATTTTGCTGCTTGTTTAACCTACTTATGCAAACTGAGCTTAGTTTTTTGGTACAACTTAATTGTTTTATGTTTAATTTACTTAAATGTGTTAATTTAATTGATTTGGTTTGGGACAACCTGAATGAATTGTGTGGAACCCTGCATTTTCTTTACAGTGCAGTTTGGTATATTTACCTTCGGCCCATGGCCCTCAATCAAGTTTGTTTTTTGGCCCTTCATAAGAAAAAGTCTGACCACCCCTGCTATAGATAGATAGATAGATAGATAGATAGATAGATAGATAGATAGATAGATAGATAGATAGATAGATAGATAGATAGATAGATAGATAGTTTTACATTCATTTTTACATAATAAAATACAATTTGAAATACATAATGGAATACAAATTTAGAATACACAATTTATCCAGTAGAAGTAGAACCTTCTTGTAGATTTCATTTAGGATAGTAATATTTACAAAATAAGATTCATATGTAATTATTAAAAATAACCGAATAATAAACCACAGGGCTGTGTGGAGTTTGCGTTTTTTTAATTTGACGTAACCTTTAGCCCTCTAGCGGCTGAAAATCAAACTGCATGTATTTTACGGAAGAGCATTAATAATTTTTTTGTGTGCGATAAATATGCATTTCGAGGCTCTGCTTTGCACACGGGACATCTTATCAGACAATATTGAAGCCAAAATAACTGGAGGTCCCCGAGGTTTGGCGCTTGAATGACCTGAGGTAAGTTTTTCCTCGTGACAAGTCTCGCGCTACTTTTCCTGTTTACATGGCGTCCGTGTATGTATGCCATTTTCCCGTGAAATCCATCCTCTAAATCTCTAAAATGTACCGTAAATCATCACTATATGTTCATCAAAATATATTTGGGTAAATATGTGACTCTGAATCACATAACCAGTCTTATGTTGTACGGCTATATTTTTTGAATGATCCAAGAATACAGCGTGTACAAAATTATTAAATCCCTAAAATCATTAAAATATTATATAAAGATGATCTTCTATGAAGATATGTTGGTTACTTAAATATTCAAAAACCTAACTTTTTTATTAGAAATATGCATTGAATAGATATTTGGACAACTTTAAAGGCAATTTTCTCAAGATTTAGATTTATTGAAGCCTCAAATTCCAGATATTTAAATAGTTGTATATCTTGTTAGATACAATAGCATACCTATTTTAACAAACTATACATCAATAGAAAGTTTATTATTCAGCTTTCAGATAATGTATAAATCTCAATTTTCAAAATATGACACTTATGGTTTTGTGATTCAGGGTTGTGTGTGTTTTTTTCTAATCCGAAAAGGTGTAAATGTTAATTCTGCAGCGTTTAATTTCTTTCCACTTTCAAAAACATCCAGTAAAGTTTGTGATTCTGGATTCTGATACTGGTTGGTTTGGTCCAATGCTTTTTATTAAAGCTGTTAGAAATCCCTCTGGAGAAAACAAATTGGGAAAATATACTGTATGTTCTTCTGGGAGCTGTGCTGCTGAGAAAAGTCACTGTTAGCCTATAGTCACTTTTCTCTCTCTCCCTCTTTTTTCTACTGTAACACCTCATCCTTTCTACTCTTTGTATACAATTATTCTTGTCAGAAAGTAGTTTACCATAAATTCTTAAACCTCCTCAACACTGACCGCAAGTTGAACACTGCTGACCAGCCGCCTAAACATCTCTTTGAAAACCCAACGCTAAGGCAAATAACCGTCACGCAGCAGGAACGTCTTATTAAAGTTGATTTACTACCTTGTTTTGGTTCTTTAAAATTACTTCAGCAAAGATTAATTGACTTTCCCCAAAGGGTCATGTGGAAAGGAAGATGTTGGTCCATTCTGAATTAAAGGAACACTCCACTTTTTTTTGGAAATGGGATAATTTTACAAGTCAGCATTTTTAGCTTAGCATAAATTAGATCATTGAATCGGATTAGACTATAATTAGTATCTCAGAATGATAGTGTAGTTATTCGCCATATCAAATGAGAAAACTTTCCGTTGGTCTTCGTTCACGATGAAACTACAGAAGAGTCATCTTTATAAAGGAAAATCATCATAATCTAATTGGATTCAGTGGTTTAATTTATGCTAAGCTAAGCTAAAAGTGCTCCTGCCAGATGCGGAAACTTGACTGTTTGAAGCCGCGGTCACACTGGACTTTTCCCTCCAGAGACTTCGCACGCGATTGCGTCAGATTTCGCAGGTTGCTGCGGTGCAAAGTCCAAACTTGGTGAACTCTAACCTGCGAAATCGCAACACTTGACTGCGTGAGACCAATCCAGGATCAAAACATGACCTCTCTGGACAAAAATTTAAAACATGGAGCAATCGCTCGCTTTTTTTAATGTCTAATCATCTTGTTTAATCCCGCCCCTTTTCGCAGCGCCGTGCGACAGAATTTCGCAAGCTCAAACTCTAGTGTGATTTCAGCTTAACTCTATGGGAGTTGTACAATGAGCATATTTTATTAAGAAGCTGAGTGTTCCTTTAAGTGTAGATGCAATGTTTCGACAAATTAATGACAAAATTAATCACTACAGCATATGATGCATAGTAAGTGCTCTCGACAGACCAGGGGCCTCATGTACAAAGACTTGCATTGAATTTATACTAAAACGTTGCGTACGCACAAAGCTGTACAGTAAATTTGCGTACGCAGTAAAAAAATCAGATGTATGAAACACTGCAAAATCCCATGCATATTCTCTTTGTACATCCGAATTAATGTGAAACGTGCACGTGCACGAGTGCAAAACCCCTCCCTGCCTCCTCCCCTGTATAATTATGGTAATGACTCCACTTTGGCAAAACCAAACGAAAAAGCAATGGCAAAAGCAAGCAAGAAGAGAAACTTCACAGAAAATGAATTGGAGGTGCTCCTATCGGAGGTAGACCGGAGAAAAGCAGTGTTATTTGCAAGTTTGTCCTCCGGAATTAATAACAAAAGAAAAAAAATAGAGTGGGAGAGTTTAGCTGACGCGGTTAACGCAGTGGGGTCTGAACATCGCACTGTGAGTGAATTAAAAAAGAAATGGTCCGATGTAAAGGTGCAGGTTAGGAGGAGAACAGCAGCGCACCGTCAAAGTGTGGACCGAAGAGGCGGGGGAACAGGAGATGCTGAACTAACACTCTTTGAGGAGAGTTGCCTCAATTGTGGGCGACACTTTACTGTCTGGAGTAGTATCCGTGTCTGTGGGAGACACAGATGTATTAGAGGAACACTTTGTTAGGGTGGTATAGCAGCACCCCTCTGCTCTTATCAAGTCAGCGCCACCGGCATTTCAGCTGCCCAATCGCCCGGTCTACAACTGACCGAGTGCGAGAATGGGCATCATTGTATCTGCGCTCTTGGTCAGTTTGTGGGTTGTTGAGGGGGGTTAACAGCCACGTCTTTAATGGATAACCGCGGTCTCCTGATAATAATTACGCTCAATAAAATAAAATAAAACTTAGCTGGAATAATATCTTTAAATGCATCACTCACCAAGAAGCCACCCATCACGCATTTGTGAGGATGAATGAATCATGGGTTGACCAAGGCCACCATGCCACAATATTGTATACATTTGCAAATGCTTTTAGATGTTCTAAATCACATAATTGGTGAAAAAAATGTGTCAATTAACCCATTTTATCAATTATAAATGAATAGCAATGTTTTTCACATGTTGGTGCTATACTTTGTAATGTGCAATTTAACATAATTGCCTCTAGGAGTCGCCAATGGAAATAAAACGAACACACACAAGAAATACACGTATGCCAGACATGAAGTTGGAGTGGACCATCGCACATTCTCACGTTAATTTCATCGTTAGTAAATCTAAACGCGAGCGTGAAATCTGACGTACGCAAAGTTTTTGTGCGTACTCAGCGTTGATACATGAGGCCCCTGGAGATTGGCTGAATGGATTAAAAACTGCTAAAACACGACTGTTTAACTATGGGAGTTGTAAAATGAGCATTCATTATAAAAATTGAGTGTTCCTTTAAGTATGGATCCAATGTTTCGACAAATTAATGACAAAATTAATCACTGCAATGTATGATGCATAGTAAGTGCTCCCGCCAGACCCGGAGATTGGCTGAATAGATTCAAAAATGCTAAAACTCGACTGTTTAATTCTATGGGAGTTGTACAATAAACACAGTTTATTAAAAAATTGAGTGTTCCTTTAAGTATGGATCCAATGTTTCGACAAATTAATGACAAAATTAATCACTGCAATGTATGATGCATAGTAAGTGCTCCCGCCAGACCCGAAGATTGGCTGAATGGATTCAAAAATGCTAAAACTCGACTGTTTAACTCTATGGGAGTTGTAAAATGAGCATATTTATTATAGAAATTGAGTGTTCCTTTAAGTATGGATCCAATGTTTCGGCAAATTAATGACAAAATTAATCACTACAGTGTATAATGCATAGTAAGTGCTCTCGACAGACCTGGAGATTGGCTGAATGGATTGAAATATGGTAAAACTCAACTGTTTAACTATGGGAGTTGTACAATGACCATATTTTATAAAATAATTGAGTGTTCCTTTAAGTTTAGATGCAATGCTTGGACAAATTAATGACGAGATGAATCACTAAAGCATATGATGCATAGTAAGTGCTCCATCCAGACCGGGAGATTGGCTGGATGGATTCAAAAATGGTAAAACTCGACTGTTTCACTCTATGGGAGTTGTACAATAAACACAGTTTATTAAAAAATTAAGTGTTCCTTTAAGTATAGATGCAATGTTTCGACAAAGTAATGACAAAGTTAATCCCTACAATATATGACGCATAGTAAGTGCTCCCGCCAGACCCGAAGATTGGCTGAATGGATTCAAAAATGCTAAAACTCGACTGTTTAACTCTATGGGAATTGTAAAATGAGCGTTTATTATAAAATAATTGAGTGTTCCTTTAAGTTTAGATGCAATCCTTGGACAAATTAATGACAAAATGAATCACTAAAGCATATGATGCATAGTAAGTGCTCCCGCCAGACCCGGAGATTGGCTGAATGGATTCAAAAATGCTAAAACTCGACTGTTTAACTCTATGGGAGTTGTAAAATGAGCATATTTATTATAAAAATGGAGTGTTCCTTTAAGTATGGATGCAATGTTTGGACAAATTAATGACAAAATTAATCACTAAAGCATATGACGCATAGTAAGTGCTCCCGCCAGACCCGGAGATTGGCTGAATGGATTCAAAAATGCTAAAACTCGACTGTTTAACTCTATGGGAGTTGTAAAATGAGCATATTTATTATAAAAATGGAGTGTTCCTTTAAGTATGGATCCAATGTTTCGGCAGATTAATGACAAAATTAATCACTACAGTGTATGATGCATAGGAAGTGCTCTCGACAGACCTGGAGATTGGCTGAATAGATAAAAAAATGGTAAAACTAAACTGTTTAACTCTATGGGAGTTGTACAATGAGCATATTTTATAAAATAATTGAGTGTTCTTTTAAGTTTAGATGCAATGTTTCGACAAATTAATGACAAAATGAATCACTAAAGCATATGACGCATAGTAAGTGCTCCCGCCAGACCCGGAGATTGGCTGAATAGATTCAAAAATGCTAAAACTCGACTGTTTAACTCTATGGGAGTTGTAAAATGAGCATATTTATTATAAAAATTGAGTGTTCCTTTAAGTATAGATGCAATGTTTGGACAAATTAATGACGAAATTAATCACTAAAGCATATGACGCATGGTAAGTGCTCCCGCCAGACCAGAAGATTGGCTGAATGGATTAAAAAATGCTAAAACTCAATTGTTTAACTCTATGGGAATTGTAAAATGAGCATATTTATTATAAAAATTGAGTGTTCCTTTAAGTATGGATCCAATGTTTCGGCAAATTAATGACAAAATTAATCACTACAGTGTATAATGCATAGTAAGTGCTCTCGACAGACCTGGAGATTGGCTGAATGGATTCAAAAATGCTAAAACTCGACTGTTTAACTCTATGGGAGTTGTAAAATGAGCATATTTATTATAGAAATTGAGTGTTCCTTTAAGTATGGATCCAATGTTTCGACAAATTATTGACTAAATTAATCACTAAAGCATATGATGCATGGTAAGAGCTCCCGCCAGACCCGAAGATTGCCTGAATGGATTTAAATATGCTAAAACTCGACTGTTTAACTCCTAGTAGAGCTGTAAAATGAGCATATTTCCAAAAAAAGTGATGTTTTTTATCCTCAGAAATTAACCATACCTTACTTGGCTATTTTGATGCAGTTACAAACAGTAAATTGGATTTAGCGATGAGTAACGCTGGAAACACTGACTATAATATTATATGAGCTGAAGTGTACTGGTCTTTGTCTCGTGAGTTAATTTGATCATGGTGCATCTGTTTATTATTCACTTTCTGTTCATTAGGCTGTAACACATGCTAACTCATAACTAAAGACATGTAGGTCTGTGCATTGTGTGTGTGTGTGTGTGGGAGTTTCCATACATTTGTGCACACACACGTTCAAGGATGGATCATTTGGTTTTGATTTTGCCCAACATCTGGTTACAATATGAGTGTTTGTCTTTCAGTAAGTGGCGATTGTGTGCATGTGCGTGTGTGTGTGATTGGAGTTCAGACTGCGCTTGTGTGTGGACACGTGTTATGTAGATCACACGAGTTTGTGTGTGTTGCTATGTTTTTTTAACCCATTTATATGAGAGCCATGTTACACTCCCCATGAGATGAGATTACTGTTATCCCTAGCTTGGCTTTTAACCATATACATTTCATTTTCTCTCTCTCTCTCTCTCTCTCTCTCTCTTTTTGGTGTAGTTTTTTATAAACAGTTGTTCATTTTGGGGTATATATATTCCCAGAAATTGTTTAATTTTATTTTGGGAACAGCCAAGATGGCTGTGTATATGAGTAGGCCTGTCATGATAAGGAATGTATCATGTTGTGTGATATATTGTCACAGAAATTGTTGCAATAAGCAATATTATTGTCATTTTTCAGATCATGTTATGCCACTAATTATATAACAGCATCAAGGGCGTAGAACTGGCATGGACAGAGGGGACGTGTCCCCACCAATATCTACTAATTACTGAAATGTCCCTACCAATAATTTACGCGACTTCAAAATAAAATAATGCTCCGTCAACCCTTAGTAACCTACTTGTG
>LR812523.1:79961146-79983646 GCA_903798195.1 Danio kyathit | reverse complement strand
CACTAATATATATATATATATATATATATATATATATATATATACTATTAAATGTCCTATTAGGTAAATGTCCTATTATATATATACTATTAAATGTCCTATAGGTATTTTTTTGATAGTCTACAGAACAAACCATCGTTATACAATAACTTGCCTAATTACCCTAACCTGCCTAGTTAACCTAATTAACCTAGTTAAGCCTTTAAATGTCACTTTAAGCTGTATAGAAGTGTCTTGAAAAATATCTAGTCAAATATTATTTACTGTCATCATGGTAAAGATAAAATAAATCAGTAATTAGAAATCGTATTAAAATCCGATTAGTTTTGTCTATTTAAACGTACTCATTAACTGGTTTGGAACTAGTCAAGAGTAAGTAAATGTAAGTAAATTTTTGGCTGAACTATTCCTTTAACATCCCCCTTTTGGGGCACATATTTGGTTATAAACATATACAAGCTAAACTGTACCCCCCCCCACCCCCCACCCCCCCTCTATTTTTTGCAGTGCTCTTTTTGGGAGTGTAAAGGAGGAATTGTAGAAGTGTTCCAGCTCAGACATTTGGTCAGGATTTATTCGGGTTAGTGTATAAATGACCAGTGTTGATCAGTGATGCCTGGGGACGTCGCAGTCTCGCTGTTTTCTCACATGTGTGTTTAGCGTAAAGTGAATTATGGATATTTTGACCTTTGCAGGCTTATTGGGGGCCCCAAGACACCATTTGTGTGTGTGTGTAATTGCGTCCTCTCTTTTACCCCGCTCTCTTTTTCCAAAGTAATAGAAACCAGGTTTATCTGAACTCACAAACCCAGCTCACTGAACTGAAATTAAAGCCATATACTGTATGTTTCATTTTTTTTTTTTTTTTTGGAAAGCATGGATTTACAAGCCATGTGACATGAGTCTGTACAGTGCAAGAGAGAGAAAAAAATTCATTACAAAACATGAAAAGGGCAGTTTTCTGCCAGGACAACTTTATGGACATTTCCTTTAATCTTAAAACACAACTCAATACACCTATTGAAAAATAAATATGGAAAATCCTTTCATATTGTCAGAGTGCATAAAAAAAAAAAAAATAAATAAATAAAAATAAATAAATATATATATATATATTAGGCGACGCAGTGTCGCAGTGGGTAGTGCTGTCGCCTCACAGCAAGAAGGTCGCTGGTTCGAGCCTTGGTCAGTTGGCGTTTCTGTGTGGAGTTTGCATGTTCTCCCTGCATTTGCGTGAGTTTCCTCCGGGTGCTCCGGTTTCCCCCACAGTCCAAAGACATGAGGTACAGGTGAATTGTCCGTAGTGAACGAGTGTGTGTGTGTGTGGATGTTTCCCAGAGATAGGTTGCGGCTGGAAGGGCATCCGCTGTGTAAAAAAAAACGTGCTGGATAAGTTGGCAATTCATTCCGCTGTGGCGACCCCGGATTAATAAAGAGACTAAGCCAAAAAGAAAATGAATGATTGATGAATATATATATATATATATATATATATATATATATATATGAAAAGTTGAAGTCATAATTATTAGCCCCCCTTTGATTTTTTTTTTTTTCTTTTTTAAATATTTCCCAATTATGTTTAACAGAGCAAGGACATTTTCACAGTATGTCTGATAATATTTTTTTCTTCTGGAGAAAGTCTTATTTGTTTTATTTTGGCTAAAATAAAAGCAGTTTTTAAATTTTTTTTAACAGCCATTTTAGGGACAAAATGATTAGCCCCTTTAAGCTATATTTGTTTCGATAGTCTACAAAACAAACCATCGTTATACAATAACTTGCCTAATTACCCTAACCTGCCTAGTTAACCTAATTAACCTAGTTACGCCTTTAAATGTCACTTTAAGCTGTATAGAAGTGTCTTGAAAAATAACTAGTCAAATATTATTTACTGTCATCATGGCAAAGATAAAATAAATCAGGTATCAGAGATGAGTAGGCCCACATGGAATCTGCGTGCGCAGAATTCCGCAGATTTCCGCAGATTTTTAGCCCATCATTAATTCAGTTTATTTACTTGAGTAAATGTGTGTAAATCTGAATTTATTCAGTTTTTAAATTACACATATTTCACATATTAAGGTTTTAGTTATGAGACTCCCAAAATAATTCCGCAGAAATCCGCAGATTTTTACCAAAATTCTCCGCAGAAATTGCAAAAAACGTCCGCAGAATCCGTCTGGCCCTAGAGATGAGTTATTAAAACTATTATGTTTAGAAATGTGTTGAAAAAATCTTCTCTCTGTTAAACAGAAATTGGAAAAATAAATATACGGGGGGCTAATAATTCTGTGTGTGTGTGTATATATACAGTATATATATTGCTGCCGAAATTGTTTTTGTTGAATCAAATCAAAACTTTTCTAATCATCTTACATCACTGGCTTGCTTGGTTTGGGACTTGTGGAGCTGTGCATCAATGGATTTGCTCTTCAGTGTT
The DNA here is from genome assembly GCA_903798195.1 of Danio kyathit. Taxonomy (NCBI): domain Eukaryota; kingdom Metazoa; phylum Chordata; class Actinopteri; order Cypriniformes; family Danionidae; genus Danio; species Danio kyathit. The sequence goes on along the minus strand of LR812523.1, from coordinate 79,981,203 downwards.
TGGACTTTCAGCAGTGAAAATTTTATCATTTCTGAATATGGAGCATAATGTTATGGTTGCAAGACACCTATTTGTTTTAAATAAATATGGAAAATTCTTGCAATCATGGTGTCCGCGGGGTCTTAAAAGTCTTAAAATGTCTTAAATTTCTAAAACTAAATTTGAGGCCTTAAAAAGTCTTAAATCCACTGAAATTGTGTTTGTAGGTCATTCATTCATTTTCTTGTCGGCTTTGTCCCTTGCGGGGTCGCCACAGCGGAATGAACCGCCAACTTATCCAGCACGATTTTTACGCAGCGGATGCCCTTCCAGCCGCAACCCATCTCTGGGAACGTTTGTAGGTCATACAGATTTAAATTTTCCAATGTCCAAGTAAAGCTACTCATTCGGGCTGACGACCAATCACCAATAATCCATCTCAAAACATTATATATAAATTTTTTTATTGCAAAGAGATGCAATTCACAACAGCTGTAAGACATTTTTACAGCAAATTCTCCCAATTAAATTCCCTAATCAGGGAAAGAAAACTAAAGCAACACATCCCTTTACATGATCTTCCATTCAGGAGTTCACACTAAAGCTGATGATTGACAATAAAAGCTTGTTTGGCATGCTGTCCCGGGAGAGAGCCCTGAGCTCATAAGATCCTCGAGCTCGGGGCTCCCTCCTGTTTGCAAGGCGAGAGGGGAGAGCTCAGGTAAATCTCGAGAACTCCCCTGCTGTAGTAGCTAATGAACAGATAGTGATTGCTCTTAAGAGATAACTACTTACTAGGAGCCGATTTGGATTAGTCAATTAACTTAAGTTGCATGTTTTTGGACGGTGGGAGGAAACCGGGGAACCCGGGGGAAACCCACGTGAGCACGGGGAGAACTTGTAAACTCCACACAGGAACGTTGACTGGCTTGGTGAGGACTAGAACCAGTGACGTTCTTGCTGTGAGGCAACAGTGCTAACCACTGGGCCACCGTGCCACCCATCTAGGAAAGGAGGAGGAGTGGGGGTGGAAGGGGGGATTCTTCAAAACGAAGATAGCTGTGATATGGTACTTAGGGTATTTATAGTAGCTTAGGGATCGTCTGATTGGTGAATCATGAATGCAATAATGCGGGACCAGCCGCAAGCAATCATAAGCACGTGATCCTCTCGAAATTAGTTTCTAAATAAACTTCACTTAATACAAAAACTATTTACAGAAGTAACCGGGCCATTAGAAAAAAATCTTAGTATTTAGCCTTGTATAAAGTCTAAAATTTCATTCATAATGGTAGTAATGGGCGATATAAACAATATGCGATATAAACGATACAAAATTGGCCTACGATAGAGATTCTAATTCTATTGCACTATCGCGATAAAGCATGTTTGATGACGCAATCTACCCGCGAAATTAAGAGCAACGAGCTGCAGCCGGCTGCAACGCATCATCTTGAATAAACAACAGTGCGACCATTTCGCTCGCATTTGCGACAAAAAATAATAAGCTCGATTGATAACTTAAATCACTCGGCCACTGTAAAACAACATGCTCTTCACACTAACTTATGGTGTATTACGTTGGAAATCTATTGTGACTGTAGCACATGCTGAGCTCTCAACAACAGCACTAAGCAACGCATGGCACCGAATGGCGACGTGTCGCACAACTTGCGAGCCTCATGCATGGCATATCGAGGCTTGTCACACAGATTCCCACACAGCGCTTCCCACACAGATTTTACCTGGGCGGCCTATATATTATTGGGGCGGCCCGGTTCTGTGTTCGCGAGAAACTAAGAACACTCTGCCACAGACTCACATTCTCTGCATGCAGACCCACAGAGACGCGCTGGATACAGAAGAGCGCGAAGACTAAATAGACTAATCCAGCTCATTATTTGGGGTGACAATACATTCTCCCCGGACATGTCCAAGAATCTGCTTTCGCTTTCGATATTAATTGTATTCATTTTTGCATTACTTTATAAGCAAACTTTATCAGCAGCGTCTCAATCTCTCAGCAGCACCAACTCTACAGCAGACAGAGAGAGAGAGGGAGAGAGAGAAAGAGCAGATCAAGACACCAGTTTTAATTTGATTAGGAGAACAAAATGTTTAAAATCAAATGTGTTACCTTAGGCTGCAGGTTAGAAATATGTTTTTATTTAAAGTATCTGCAATACACAATTTTATTTGACTAATTTAATACTGGAAGTAATTTCAGTACAGTGTAAGTTCCTTAACTAAAAAGACACCAGTTTTTTTTGTTCTCTGCAACTTGGCATTTAGGAACCAAGGACTTAAAAGAAAAGTCTTTCTTTCTAAAAGGCACTACATTTAGTTTATTTATCTGCAACATTGTGTTGTTTAATTACAGTTTTGCCTTTGCACAATAAATGTTCTCAAAATGACATGCAACGTTTCTTTATTTCTTAAAAAAATAGCAGTTTGGCTTTCCTAAGGGTCTCTGTAACCTGTTCTGAAATGGTTCTATTATAATTTGTATATCGCAATATATATCGTTATCGCAAGAGGCTGCAATGTATATCGCAATATGGATTTTAGGCCATATCGCCCATCCCTACATAATGGTATTAAAAGGGTGTTAAAAAGTCTTTAATTTGATTTGAAGAAACCTGCAGAAAACCCTGGCAATGTAAAAAGGTATTGCTGCCTAAATAGTTTGTTGAATCAAATTAACTTTTCTTATCTCAACTTACATCAATAAAGCAAACTCAAAATATTAAGTTAACTCTGTAAAACTAAATAAATTTACTGATTCACTTGTTAATATAAGTCAAACTAACATACAAACATTTGCTGTTATGACTTTTTGTCAAATCACCTTTAAACTGAATTGGCTCTATTTTTATAGACTTTTCTTATTCATACAGTTTATGCATTAAAAAAAACTGCAGTCTAAAGTTATAGACTATACTTTTATTTCTAGATACAGGGCGTACAGTTTAGGTTGCAATTTTACATCTAATTTCCTGATGTGTCTTTTCTTTTATGCATTTAGCAATTTAATTTCATTTGTAAGTGCAGTGTTAAAGAGCTTCTTCTCTGTGCTTCATTCTTCCTCAGGGTGTAGTGTTTTTTCAGCTGCCTCTACTTATTTTGGCCTGTATAGGGATTTGTGCACTTTATTATTACGTTGTTTTGAAAATAACTCATCTACTAAAATGTAAACGGTGGTCTAATGTTCAGTTCGCTGTCTCTTTCTCACACTTTTCAACCCTATGACCAAAAACAAAATGATTGAACAAATATTTACTATTATTGTTCATTTCAATACTGGGAAATGTAACTCATCATTTGAGCAGCAGCTTAGTTTAAGGTAAAGGCTGTATTGACAAGCAAATGAGCTCCTAATTCTGATTTAGGAGAAAATCTTTCAAAAAATGGGTTAGCCGTGGTTAGCACTGTTGCCTCACAGCAAAAAGGTCACTGGTTTAAATCCCGGCTGGACCAGTTGGCATTTCTGTGTGGAGTTTGCATGTTCTCCCAGTTGTTCTACCGGTTTCCCCCACAGTCCAAACACGTGCGCTATATATGCAGTTAAAGTCAGAATTATTAGCCTCCCTGTTTATTTTTTCCCCCAATTTCTGTTTAACAGAGAGAAGATTTATTCAACACATTTTTAAACATAATAGTTTTAATAACTCATTTCTAATTACTGATTTATTTTGTCTTTGTCATGATGACAGTAAATAATATTTTACTAGATATTTTTCAAGACACTTCTATACAGCTTAAAGTGACATTTAAAAGCATAACTTCTTAAGACCCAGGGTGTTTTTTTTACATGCATTTTTTATTTCTCTTTGCTATCTGGGCTTATTGGAACCTAATTAGAATAAAAATCTAAGTATCATCTTTTGATATGATATACTTTTAGAGAAAAATGATGTCCATATATGTGGACTCGTGGTCCGAATTTACATAAAACACTTTTTCCTGAATTTTCTTTTATGCATATTTAACATAGAATTTTTTTTGAACTTGCTTTGACTATCAGACAGTAAAAACAAAAAAAATTTCCCATTTTGGACAGTTAAAAATAGGGCTTGGGACATTTCATATACTGCGAAACAGTTGCAGGATGACACTGTATGTCTGTAACAAAATATAAAACATTCAAAGTATTTTAAATAGCCACTTAAGAGCTAAAATGTGCTGTCCACATATGTGGACACTCGGGCCCTAGGAGGTTAAGGTTAATTAGGTTAACTAGGTAGGTTAGGGTAATTAGGCAAGTTATTGTATAAGAGTGGTTTGTTCTGGGCAACGCAGTGGCGCAGTAGGTAGTGCTGTTGCCTCACAGCAAGAATGTCGCTGGGTCGCAGGTTCGAACCTCGGCTGGGCTGGGTCAGTTGACGTTTCTGTGTGGAGTTTGCATGTTGCGTGGGTTTCCTCCGGGTGCTCCGGTTTCCCCCACAGTCCAAAGACATGCAGTACAGGTGAATTGGGTAAGCTAAATTGTCCGTAGTGTATGAGTGTGAATGTGTGTGTGTGGAAATTCCCAAAGATGGGTTGCGGCTGGAAGGGCATCCGCTGCGTAAAATCGTGCTGGATAAGTTGGTGGTTCATTCCACTGTGGCGACCCCGCAAGGGACAAAGCCGACAAGAAAATGAATGAATGAATGAATGGTTTGTTCTGTAGACAATCGCAAAAAAAATTAGCTTAAAGGGGCTAATAAGATAATTTTGTCCTTAAAATGATTCTTAAAAAAATTAAAAACTTCTTAAAAAAATTAAAAACTGCTTTTGTTCTAGCCGAAATAAAACAAATAAGACTTTTTCAGAAAGAAAAATATTATCAGACATACTGTGAAAATTTCCTTGCTCTGTTAAACATCATTTGGGAAATATTTAAAAAAGAAAAAATAATTCAAAGGGGGGCTAATAATTCTGACTTCAACTGTGTGATATATATATATATATATGAGCAATTTCAGCATTATGGATGTGACATTTGCAGTAAAATCTCAAAACATAAATTGAAAGAGGAAGTATATGTTAACATTATATTGAAACATCTCTTTATATTTTCCAAAACAACTAACCACAGAGTTATGGGAGCAGAAAAATATCAATTTGTAAACATTTTTTTATATTTTAAATGAGGAAAATAAACATGCGTTATGGATGTGACAAAAAAAATCTGCAAGTTTACAGTATAAAACACACTTTGTAGGAATTCTGTGAAGTAAACTGCACAACCCAAAAGAAAGAATTCTAATCAAAAGGATAAGAGTTGACTCACAATAGAACAAACATGATTGATTTTATTTGATTTTACATCTTTGCATTTATGAGGAAAAAGCTTGATTATGGATGTGACATCTCTCAGTTATGGATGTGACGGATGTGAAATTGCCACTTGTGTGACTTTGGTAAATCAAATATAATTGTTTGAAAACACTGACGGAGACATTTTTGAGTATTTTTAAAGCACTGTAAAATACAAGCCTACACAAATAACGCAGAAATAACTGTTTTGCAATTTTGGCGAAAACTATTTTTTCATGGCAAGGTTGACATTTGCATGGAATTGCTCATATACTGTATATATCAGTAACTGTAATAAAATCCCTTACTTTTTTCAGTGGAAAGGTATTTTAATTAACTAGTTCATTTGTAACTTATTACACCAAACACTGCATATGATCTGCATTTTGCTCTATTTTAGTCATTTCATCTACATTCTTCACTGTACGCAGGAAACTGGCAATAGGAACACAGCAATTTCATCCCGCTAATAAAACCAAGGCTAATGTGAAATTTAGATAACAGTCAAAGAGAACAACATTACAGGCCCTGCTAAAGATTGGAGCCCCCGGTGAGAGAGGGAAAAGGTCAACTATGTGCCCTAACACAGATATGAGGGTGAATGAGATTGTTAAGGGAATGTGTGTGTGTGTGTGTGTTGGGGGAGATAGAGCGAATCCAGTGACATATTAACATTTGGAGATGAAAGAGGGAAAGGGCCTCGGAGGAAGCTGCCGCAGTGGAGAAAGAGAGAAATTCTTCCTCATTCTCCGTCTCAACAGGGGAAGAATGCAATTATACCGCGGTGAGCTGAATTTCCCACTGCGGGCCAGAGTCCTCTGAGACTCTCACACACACACACACACACACATGAAACCACTGATACTGAAGCATCTGAAGAATGCAGGTGTTCAGAAAGACTGGCAGCCGAAGCATTTGCCGCTCTTTCTTTCTGACCCGACATGTGGATGTCAAGCAAAGGCTTTAGTCTCTGTTGAAAAGGCCACTGCAGCTGCTGTTTTGTAATGCGGGTCACCAATATGGGATTCTGGTGGCCACAACAACACTTTTAACTATTTAAAGTGGAATTATTATGCAAAAATCACTTTTATAAGGGGTTTAAACACATCGTGTGGCAGCAGTGTTTGAATTTAACCAGCTTCTAATGGTAAAAATGTATTAATTAAATTTTTTTTAAATCACACTTGATAAAAACAGTCTGCAGAAACACTTTGATTGACATTCTCCTGTTGTACGTGTCATCAGAGGTTGTAAGCCCCGCCCGTTAGTGATGACCTCTCCCTCATAAGCATAGAACCTCAGTTTTGTTTATGAATCTGCCACTATGCTGACACATAAGGATTTTTGGCTCCGCCCTCTTTTGAAAAGAGCAAGATCTCATTTGAATTTAAAGCGACAGTCACCAAAATGGCACAATTAGGATCAAAGCCTGAAAGGGTCAGTTTCAGAGAGTTATAAAACATTATTGTGTGGTATTTTAAGCTGAAATTTCACACACACACTCTAGAGACATCAGAGGCTTTTTTACATCTTGTAAATAGGGGATAGACCATTTTCACAAGCCTGTTATGATGTGTTTAACGGTCATCAGCATCTTAAATCCTTGAAGGTTTTATATAGTTAGATTTTTTTTAAAACATGTGAACATATTTGTATTTATATATATATAGTAGATCATCTGTTATGAATTCATTAATTAATTCATTCATTCATTCATTCATTCATTCATTCATTCATCAGCCTATCATACTGAGCAGAGCAAAGACAGTTGACGTTGTCCATGCACAAGATGGTGACAGAGACCAAATAATAAGTCCTTAGAGGAGAAATACTCAGCGTAATTTCAAACTACAGCTGATCATATCATTATAAAACAGGCAAGTGACTTTCTGAGTCGATCTCTCTCTTTTGTATGTTGTAGCACTGTATTATATATGCACCCGCATATATATATATACATATATATATATATACACATACAGGCTTACACAAAAATTGCCAAAGCATTTGGGATGTTTACATTAAATAGAACATACGAGTAGTGGTTAAAATAATAATAATTATTATAATAATTAAGTCGACGCGGTGGCGCAGTGGGTAGCACTATCACCTCACAGCAGGAAGGTCGCTGGTTTGAGCCCCAGCTGGGCCAGTTGGCATTTCTGTGTGGAGTTTGCATGTTTTCTCTGTGTTGGCGTGGGTTTCCTCCTCTGGGTGTATGTGAGTGTGTGCAAGAGTGTGTGTTTCCCAGTGTTGGGTTGCGGTGGTTGTAAGGGCATCTGCTGCGTAAAACATATGCTGGATAAGTTGATGGTTCATTCCGTTGTGGCGACCCCTAATTAATAAAGTGACTAAGCCGAAAAGAAAATGAATGAATAATAATAATTAAGAGTATATTTAACAATCAAGATTTTAGGATAAAACAATCATCATTCATTTTCTTTTCGGCTTAGTCCCTTTATTAATCAGGGGTCGCCACAGTGGAATGAACCGCCAGGATAAAACAATAATAAATAATAATAATAATCATTATTTTATTCTCTCCTTCTCTGTGTGTGTGTGTGTGTGTGTGTGTGTGTGTGTGTGTGTGTGTGTGTGTGTGTGTGTGTGTGTGTGTGTGTGTGTGTGTGTGTGTGTGTGTGTGTGTGTTCATTTTGTGATATTCTTCATTCTGCATTCAACGCACATTTTCTGTATGGACACTTACATTCACATATTTGCACACAACATCATCACACATCATCCCCCACAGATAATATGTCCTGTTGCTATTTACTTTGTTAGAAAATCCAGCTAAAAACGGATTCTGACTGCATCTGGGTTTGCATGCTTTCTAGTTAAGGTCATTAACTGGTCCAAGCTGTTCTCGAGGTTTTCTACCTGGATTCATCCTAATTTACTCAAACCCATATGCTGTTATTTTTATATTTTAATTTCAGTAGTATATGCTATTATCCATGCAGATGCTTTTTTTTTCTCTGCATAACAACAGGTAGGCTGTAATGATCTGTGGAAAACTGACAATGGCTTCGTTTTTACCAGTGGAAAAGTGCTGTTTTTATATTCAAATCTATTTTAAAATGAGTCACACTTTATTTCAGGTTTAAAATATATTAACTACTATGTGTAAACTATTTGACATTTTATATGGAGGCACATTTGTGTGAACTTATTTGCAACAAAAGCTCAAAAACCGCTCAAAATGTCAACTTCTATAATCCTAAACCTAACCATACCACAAAATGATTAGTGGTAAATTTTCCAGAACAACATGTAGTTACACAGTAAGTCCATATAGTCCTGTAGGTTTTTACTGTTGGCAGATGTTAAGGCCTCTTTAAATAAAGTGTGACTTTAATAATGTAATTTATGCTGTATTTTTAGCAGCCGTTCCAGTATTCGCTGTAATATAATCCTTCAGAAATGATTCTAATAAGATGATTTGCTGCTTTAAGGGATAGTTCACACAAAAATGAAAGTTCTGCCGTCATTTCCTAACCCTCAGGTTGCTTTACTCCTGTAAAACTTTCTTTGTTCTGCCTAAAACAAAGGAAGAAATGCGGATAAAAGAATCAAATTCTCGATTAATTTAACACTACCTCAATTTTGATTATTGAACGATTATTTATTTACTATTTCACCCTCTCACAGTTTATTATGTTGTCATTTGTACTGTAAATATACTTTAGTAACTATTAAAGGTCTTTTTCTGATGAAAGAGCACGTTTCTGTTCATCATATTAAAATAATAGGGTATATGTGGAAGTATGCGGAAGGACTTTTAATTTGTCAGTAACCTGGGTTAAGCGATCGCTGGGAACTGTATGCCTACACACAATCGGCGCGTTTAAGGTCTGTTTTCTTTAAAAATCAGCGATCTCCACTGGCTGAGTGATATCTGATATAAAGTGGGTCTCAGATTGTACAAGAAGCACTGCATTAAATGACATTTTTCCACTCCATGTCTTTAAAATATGAACATTTATTTTACCCCAGAATATTCAATGGAGCTTCTGCGCTAGCATGCCGATTCTGACGGGCACATGCTTGTAAATGGCTTTTTGTCTCGTTTCATTCAACTAAATGAATGCCAAAGTCTATTTTGTGATTATATTTTAATTACATTACAACATTAATGCTGTAAAAGTAACCGTATAAAATGGAAAAAAAGTCACATTAACCGTTCACCGGAAGTTTATCAGTATGGGAAGAACCACTAGCTCCGCATATACCCTATTGAACTGTTTATGGTTATTTGACGAATACTTCAAACTAAAATCAAAGCACAAATTGCCTGAAATTAAAGTCATCTTATGAAAAAAGGTCACATTTCAGTTTTAATTTAAAGACAAGTTTCAGTGGTCACCTCACTTCAAGAAGGTCGTTGGTTCGAGTCCCGGCTGGATCAGTTGGCATTTCTGTGTGGAGTTTGCATGTTCTCACCTTGGTAGGCGTGGGTTTCCTCTGGGTGCTCCGGTTTCCCCTACAGTCCAAACATAAGCGCTATAGGTGAATTGAAAAAACTAAATTGTCCGTAGTGTATGAGTGTGTGAGTGAGAGAGAGTGTATGGGTGTTTTCTTAGTACTGGGTTGCAGCTGGCAGGGCATTCGCTGCTTAAAACATACCGGAATAATTGGTGGTTCATTTTGCTGTGGTGACCCCTGATTAATAAGGGACTAAGCCAAAGGAGAATGAATAAATGAATTATCAAAAGTGGGAAATAACTAGCATCTCTTGCAAAAAAACTAAAGTTTTAACAAACATCAGTGAATTTAACATTTCCTATTTTACTAGCTTGAAGCGCTCAGTTTGTCCACACGCTGTAATACATTTTTAAAGGGGAAGCATTAACAGAAATTTAAAAATAAAATAACCGATATTTCTTTTCAATTAATCGTCCAGGCATAATGTCAATAGTAAAACTCCCATTTACTCCTAATATATTTATTTTTACTATGGTGGTAAATTTGTGTTGAGGTCTACACTACCCGACTAAAGTCCTGTCACCTATCCAGATTTTAGGAACAACAAACTTATAGTTGATCATTTGGTATCAGAAGTGGCTTATATGAAAGGCAAAGGCCTCTAGATTATGTTTATTATACCAAAATAAAATATGATCATGGCTTGATTTTTAATGATTTAATTAGGACAGTAAGGTCTGACTTTGCTTAGACTAAAGTCTTGTCACTTGACAGAAATAATGTCCAGTATAGAATATAAAGTCATGCTGCAGTGGAGAAAGAATGAATATTGTGTATGACTCCCATGAGCTTGGAGGACTGCATCCATACATCTCTGCAATGACTCAAATCACTTATTAATAAAGTCATCTGAAATGGCAAAGAAAGCGTTCTTGCAGGACTCCCAGAGTTCATCAAGACTCTTTTGATTCATCTTCAATGCCTCCTCCTTCATCTTACCCCAGACATGCTCAATAATGTTCATATATGGGGACTGGGCTGGCCAATCCTGGAGCACCTTGACCTTCTTTGCTTTCAGGAATTTTGATGAGGAGGCTGAAGTATGAGAAGGAGCGCTATCCTGCTGAAGAATTTGCCCTCTCCTGTGGTTTGTAATGTAGTGGGCAGCACAAATGTCTTGATACCTCAGGCTGTTGATGTTGCCATCCACTCTGCAGATCTCTCGCACGCCCCCATACTGAATGTAACCCCAAACCATGATTTTTCCTTCACCAAACTTGACTGATATCTCTGAGAATCTTGGCTCTGTGTGGGTTCCAGTAGGTCTTCTGCAGTATTTGTGATGATTGGGATGCAGTTCAACAGATGATTCATCTGAAAAATCCACCTTCTGCCACTTTTCCAAATGATCAACTAGAAGTCAAGTTATTATTATCTTACAACTAGGATCGATGACAAGACTTTTGTCAGGTATATGATACTGACAATCTTTCAAATATATTCCAAATTTATTCATTAGTGAAACAAATTATTCTCAATATTGACAAAGCAGTACAATATATAATATGACACACAGTATGTTTGAGAAAACCATGATTTTTTTGAATGGTTTAGTCAATAAAAACTTCAAGAGAATGACATTTATTTGAAATAGAAATCTTTTGCAACCTTATAAATGTCTTTAAGGATTTTTGTTATGCCCTTTTTACAAGATATATAAATATATAAATGTAATATAAGGTTTTCTCCCAGAGTGTTTTAGCTCAAAATACCTCACCGATCATTTTCTTCCACCATGCTGTAAATGCCGTTTTTGGGTGGATGCAAAAACCCAATGTTTTCATGTGTGTCTCATTACATGCAAATGAGCTGCCAATTCCCGCCCCTCCTCCAGAAGCATGTGTTTTAGTTTAAGTCCTGTCAGTTTAAGCTCTTGACTGCACAGAAAGCCGGCTGTGTGTGTGTGTGTGACAGAGCATCGTGAGAGTGTTAAACTAAGTTCTCTTTCACATCAAATGTCAAATACACACAAGGTTATTTCAAAAGTCAAAAAAGTGCACACAGTTCACATAATGGTGGTTGTCTGTAAATGTCAGCAGTTGAGGAAGAAATATTTGATCGGTGAGAAAGAGTCTTGTGGACATTGAGGCAACATGACGCAATATATATCCTGTGAAACAAGATAGATAAATATATATATATATATATATATATATATATATATATATATATATATATATATATATATATATATATATATATATATATATAAATGAAGCATAAAAACACAAAAGAGAGTTTTATTTCTGTCTGAATTGACTGTTTGTGTGTGCCTGCAAGGCCCCGTTTACACTAATATGTTTTAGAATGAAAACAGTCCGCGTCCACACTGGCGTTTCACCTAGCTCTTCTGAAATGCTCTCCGTCCACACTACACCGCTGTAAACGCACATCACGTTACCACAAACACACTCTAGCATGCACTGCAGCATGCTTTAAACACATCTACCCAGGGCTTTACATTAACAACCGCCAAATGTGATGTGACACAGATGTGAATGAACGGCGTAAGAAAGTAGTTCCTCACACTGTAAAAAATAAATCCGTAAGATTTACGGTAAAAAACCGGCAGCTGTGGTTGCCAGTATTTAACCGTAAAAAAATACGGTACAAACCGTAAAAGTAAATTGTCATTTTTACAGTAAACTACCATATTTTATTAGTTTATACACTGTAAAAAATCCAACTTACAAATTGTTAACTCAGTTTAAAATTGTAAGTTAGGTGGACATATTTTTGAGCTCAGAGTTGAATTTACTCATAAAAATTATTTAACTGCATGTTTGGAACTGGTTGTTCAATGAAAGTAAAATAATCAGTTGAGGAGACTTTAAATTTTTATTTCTCCATATGTTCAAAAAATAAAAAGTTGAGTTAACTTAAAATTTTAAAGCAACCGGCTGCAAAGAAATTTTGAGTTTATTAAGCTTCAGTGTTTGAAGTTGTGCCAAATTATTCCGTAAAGTATACTTGACTTAAACCAGCCTTTTTGGTCAACTTAAAAAATTAATTTGGCACAACTTCAACCACTGAAGCTTAATAAACTCAAAATTTCTTTGCAGCCGGTTGCTTTAAAATTTTAAGTTAACTCAACTTTTTATTTTATACAGTGTAGAGGTAAAATGTCTGTATTATAAATTAGCAACATCTACACATCTTTTGTTACACACATAGACATAACACAGTCATATGCAGGTGGTGATGAGAAAGTTTATACATAATGAACCAAACCTCATCACAAACAACTTTTCCCACAAGCAGAAAAGTGTATCAGTGTATAGAAGGTGCTCAGTGTCATTCACACAGCTACTAAACACCAGTATGGTAACACGCATAAAATTAAAGTCATGAAATAAACATTGTTTATCAACATTAGATGTAACATAACCCACTAATATACATTACTGATGGGGAAACAACTAAAAAGATCCATAGTAATGTCAACAAAAAGCATAAAAAGTGATGTGCCATGCAGGGAATTCTGGGAAAGTCAATTTACGGTTATTTGCCGTATATATTAAGGAAACATACTGTTAACCAGGTTACGAATTTGCATTTTTACAGTTTTTTACCGTTGAAATCACGGCCATTTTTTACAGTGAGACCCATGTTTGATTTTCTTTTTTATATACACAATAATGCCGTCAAACTGCTGTATAAATGCAATATCATATTCATAGCAGTGCGATATGGCTGTGCCACCAGTGCCAATATACAGCCATATCACACTGCTACTCGTGTGATATTGCTCATATATATATTCTCTGTTTAGAAAGCAACATTACAGACTAAAGGATGCTGAAAATGTATCAATCACTATGAGACCCCTTTATTGTCAGCGTTGATCAATTCAATGCAACTTTGTTGATTAAAACCATTTAATTCTTTCAACAACAACAAAGAAAAAGTAATTAATGTCAGAGTAAACTGTCATCATCAGTCTTAAATTTGCGCTGTGAAAAAAATCAGACATTTTCATTCCTGCAGTTTCTTTCTTCTCTCTCTCTCTCTCTCTCTCTCTCTCTCTCTCTCTCTCTCTCTCTCTCTCTCTCCTCGTGTTCCCTTCGGAGCGCTCCAGTAGATGATTACAGTAATTGACTGCAATGACTTCATCTTTGTTTATCTAATTGAAGCCCCTCATACCAATAAACCCTAATCCCTGGTGGGTTTAGTGTGTGTGTGCACGGATGTGTGTGCTCTGCTTATAATCTAGATGATACACACAGAATTCTTGGTTATAAACCACTGTTAACTTATTTCAGACATTTTTTAGCAGAAACAAAAAGTAAACGATTCAATTGTTGCTCCATTAAGAATATGGTGGATGGCAGTAGTTGTGGTAAAATTCATATTTAAGACTGACGTTATTGTCAAAATTCCCCAGTTGTGATCAACATTTAAAGTGGGTGAAATGTTTTTTCAAAATAATTTTTATTACAATTATATATATATATATATATATATATATATATATATATATATATATATATATATATATATATATATATATATATATATATATATATATATATATATATACATGTGTGTGTGTGTGTGTGTGGTGTGTGTGTGTGTGTGTATATATATATATATATATATATATATATATATATATATATATATATATATATATATATATATATATATATATATATATATATATATATTTGTTTATTTATTTTTTATTTATGTATGTATTTATTTATTTATTTTTTTTTTTTTATATATATATATATACATATATATATATATATATATATATATATATATATATATATATATATATATATATATATATATATATATATATATATACACACACACACAGTTGAAGTCAGAATTATTACCCCCCTTTGAATTTTTTTCTTTTGTAAGTATTTCCCAAATGATGTTTACCAGAGCAAGGAAATTTTCACAGTATGTTTGACAATATTTTTTCTAGAATAAAACCAGTTTTTATTTTTTTTTAAACCTTTTTAAGGTCAAAATTATTAGCCCCTTTAAGCCATATATTTTTCGATAGTCTACAGAACAAACCATCGTTATACAATAACTTGCCTAATTACCCTAACCTGGCTAGTTAACCTAATTAACCTAGTTAAGCCTTTAAATGTCACTTTAAGCTGTACAGAAGTGTCTTGAAAAATATTTAGTCAAATATTATTTACTGTCATCATGACAAAGATAAAATAAATCAGTTATTAGAGATGAGTTATTAAAACTATTATGTTTAGAAATGTGCTTTAGAAATCTAAACATGAAATGAAATCTTGTTAGTTCATTCATTCATTCATTCAAGATAGATTAGAGTTTATTACAGATACAGATTTGAGGTATCTCTTGTTTGTATTCCATAATTCAGAATATATCCATTTTTTGGGATAAAATGTTGTGTTTGAACATATTGTAACAGAGGCCAGCTAGTGAAGTGCCATGCAGGTAAACCTCACTCCTCTGGCTTCAAAAGGTGGTCTAGCGACAGAAGCTAGAGGTCATGGTCTTTAGCCTTTTTGTTAGAGCAACCAACTCCCATGCAAAGAATCGCCGGTTCGATCCTAGCTCAGCACAGGTTGGGTGCAGTAGCATCAGTGGGTTACATGTGGGGGCTCGTCCGGGATGGGAGTGAGGTTTAGGGGGTGAGTGTAACGAAGGCCAGGTAGCGAAGTGCTATGCAGGTAAACCTCACCCATTTGGCTTTAAAAGGTGGTCTAGCGACAGATGCTAGAGGTCATAGTCTTTAGCCTCCTTAGAGCAACTAACTCCTATGCAAAGAATCGCCAGTTCGATCCCAGCTCAGCGCAGGTTGGGTGCAGTAGCATCAGTGGGTTACATGTGGGGGCTCGTCCGGGATGGGAGTAAGGTTTAGGGGGTGAGTGTAATGGAGGCCAGGTAGCAAAGTGCTATGCAGGTAAACCTCACCCATTTGGCTTTAAAAGGTGGTCTAGGGACAGATGCTAGAAGTCATGGTCTTTAGCCTTTTTGTTAGAGCAACCAACTCCCATGCAAAGAATCGCCGGTTCGATCCCAGCTCAGCACAGGTTGGGTGCAGTAGCATCAGTGGGTTACATGTGGGGGCTCGTCCGGGATGGGAGTGAGGTTTAGGGGGTGAGTGTAATGGAGGCCAGGTAGCGAAGTGCTATGCAGGTAAACCTCACCCATTTGGCTTTAAAAGGTGGTCTAGGGACAGATGCTAGAAGTCATGGTCTTTAGCCTTTTTGTTAGAGCAACCAACTCCCATGCAAAGAATCGCCGGTTCGATCCCAGCTCAGCACAGGTTGGGTGCAGTAGCATCAGTGGGTTACATGTGGGGGCTCGTCCGGGATGGGAGTGAGGTTTAGGGGGTGAGTGTAATGAAGGCCAGGTAGCGAAGTGCTATGCAGGTAAACCTCACCCATTTGGCTTTAAAAGGTGGTCTAGCGACAGATGCTAGAGGCCATGGTCTTTAGCCTCCTTGTTAGAGCAACCAACTCTTATACAAAGAATTGCCAGTACGATCCCCGCACATCGCGGGTTGGATGCAGTAGGATCAGTGCGTTACAATATACTCTTGAAAATATAGATATGAATCAAACTGTAAAAGCTGTGAAAGTTTTTGACTTAGTAAAAAAAACACATTTCGAGAAAGCAAGAGACACACATTGATAAAGTGTGACACTTTGATTCCATTAGACAAAAAAAACAACATAAATGCAGATCACAACTAATCTTGGAAGATTTTGATTAGAAACAGTAACTTGTTTTAAAGTCTTGTAGCATTTCAACACAACTAAATGCATTTCTTCTGAAATCCTCTCTGTTAGCCCTCTTCAATTAATTCCCTTTTGATGTTTGTTTTTTTCTTCATGTTTCCCCCTCTGCCTGCTCGCTTTCTCCTAATTAATTCTTGTCTCTTCCTGTTTTTCATCATCACTGTAGCACTGATTGAACAGCCTGGTTTCAGATGTTTCTGAAACAAAAAAAAAACTGTGTTTCTCTAATATCAGAAGTCATTTAATACTTTATTTTATACTGTCAACTCATCCTTTGAGCACCTCACACACACGACAACTGACCCACACTACCTGACAAAAGTCTTGTCGTCGATCCCAGAGCAACTTGACTTCTAGTTGATCATTTGGAAATATGGTAGAAGGTGGATTTGATTTTTCAGATGAATCATCTGTTGAACCGCATCCAAATCATCACCAATACTGCAGAAGACCTACTGGATTCCACATGGACCCAAGATTCTCACAGAAATCAGTCAAGTTTGGTGAAGTAAAGATCATGGTTTGGGGTTACATTCAGTATTGAGGCGTGCGAGAGATCTGCAGAGTGGATGGCAACATCAACAGCCTGAGGTATCAAGACATTTGTGCTGCTCATTACATTACAAACCACAGGAGAGGGCAAATTCTTCAGCAGGATAGCGCTCCTTCTCATACTTCAGCCTCCACATCAAAGTTCCTGAAAGCAAAGAAGGTCAAGGTGCTCCAGGATTGGCCAGCCCAGTCCCCATACATGAACATTATTGAGCATGTCTGGGGTAAGATGAAGGAGGAGGCATTGAAGATGAATCCAAAGAATCTTGATGAACTCTGGGAGTCCTGCAAGAACGCTTTCTTTGCCATTCCAGATGACTTTATTAATAAGTGATTTGAGTCAGTGCAGAGATGTGTGGATGCAGTCCTCCAAGCTCAGGGGAGTCAGACACAATATTCATTCTTTCTCCACTGCACCATGACTTTATATTCTGTACTTTACATTGTGTCTGTCAAGTGACTTTTGTCAAAGCAAAAGCCAGACGTTACTGTTTTATTGAAATCATTAAAAATCAAGCCATGATCACATTTTATTTTGGTAAAAGCGTAATCTAGAGGCCTTTGAGTTTCATATAAGCAACTTCTGATACCAAATGATCAACTAGAAGTCAAGTAATTATTTGTTGCTCCTAAAACTTGGATAGGCAACAAGATTCATTGCTGTTCAGCTCCAGTCAGAAATAGATCTGGCGTTTTAATGCCGGCATTATATTCTATTAGTCTAAGGAGGTATTTTTCTTTGCTAGTGAAAACATTTTCTCAGCCGTCGGTTTGGAGACTGAAACCTTATGAGACTTGAGCTCTTTCTCTCCTTTCATCGCTACTTTTTGGTCTTCATATCCGTACTTGGAAATTTCTGTGTAGAGTTATACGTCCATGTATTATAAATAAAGAGTAAGCCACAGGGTTGGTACATTGAAGCTGTTTTTGTGATGTATTAATATCAAGCTCTAATATGCATTTATTGAAAGAGCTTCGGTATGAACATTAACACTGCAAACAGAAGCACAGCATATTCCATGTGGAACCAGATATAATTAAATAATTATTTGAAGAGTTTAAATTAAACCGATTTTATGTAATTACAGTGCAATTTTCATCATTTATATTAAATTAGCATGGCATAAAATTCCTATTCAAACTATAACTATAAAAAGTTCTTTATGCAATTAGTGTCTTATGGAAAAAAAAACTCTATTCTATTCTCCAAACACATTGTAGCATCTGTGCCCAGTGTGATCAGACAGATGGAAGAATGAGTGTGAAATGCAACATTCACAGGATTTCAATTAATTATTGATTTTTTTTTAAAAAGTGATATAATTTTATTTTTATAAGTTGATGCAGAATATTTTGTTTTTCTGTGGGTCTTTGGTCTTTCTCATGGATCCTGTGCTGCCTGGTACAGTATTTTGTCTGTCGGTTCATCTGTGCTTCGTCTTCAGTGTCTCTTGCTTCTGTTAATGTTCTGTTTACACACTTAGTAGAACATACTGCAATGCATTTTATGTGACAGTCCAGAAGAGAGATAAGTTGTCAAACAAAACAAAATGAATGTGTTCAACTGAGGGGGTCAATTGATTTATTATTTAGTATTATAATACACTGTAGAAAAAGAAATCTGGCTGCCTAAATTTTTTGTTGTTGTTGTTGTTGTCGAATCAAATAATCTTTTCTAGTCATCTGAACTTAAATCAGTCAAAGAGTTTAAATGAAACAGATTTTATGTAATTACAGTGCAATTTTCATCATTTATATTAAATTAGCATGGCATAAAATTCTTATTCAAACTATAACTATAAAAGCTAAAAAACGTAGTTGAAACCTGAATAAATTCTTAAAATAAGTTAAAAGTGATTCTGCGGAAGGCTCCTTAGGACATATTTTTTGGTCATGCCCAAAACCTTTTGAGTTTTGGAGTGAAATTTTTAGATTCTACTCTAAGGTGTATTCTTGAGACCTCGCCCCTGATCCAGCAATCGCTGTTTTTGGTGGGTTCAGTCATCAAATTAAAAAAAAAACTGTCCAATATGGATTGGTGGTAGCTAAAAAAAATATGATAACACTTTATGTTGATGGTCCATTTGAGTATTAGTAGACTGTCTGCTTAATATCTGTTGTTGCTGCTCCTTCAACAGACACATTAAACTGACTATAAGAACACTAAGACACTAACCCTAACCCCAACCTGACAGTCTACTTACAATCTATTTAGAATTAGTTGCCATTTAGATGCAATGTAATTTAAATTCAACAAAAAGACCATCAAAAAAAAGTGTGACCAAAATTATTCTTTATCTATGAAAAAAGGCATCAAATCCACCTTTTAAATCCTGGCTTACTGGAGAGACTTTTACACAATCTTTCTGATAGCATTGCTGGCTTCGAAGCCACCTGGAAACCCTTTTTATAATTATCTGTCAAATGTCAAGGATAACAGTGTAAATGTATGATCCTTTCATTGTTTGCAAGATCACCATATTGCCTGTGCCCACTGGCCTAGAAATATATGTATAACATTGTTATAACTAACTTTTTTTCTGTCTTTTGTCTTTTTTGTGTGTTGTTTGCCTTTTCTTTTCTGTCTTTATAGGTGTTATTGCTTTTTGTATTGCTCTGTGTTACTTTAAGGTCAAAATAAAAATGTAATATAAAAAAAAGTAACAGAAAACATTTGCTATTGTGCCCTTTTTGTCTTCATATTTTTTCTTTGTATTATTTTTGTTAACAGTGCACAAAACAAATGATTGACATTGAATAACATTGATCCCTAAAATATAAAATACACAAATATGTGAAATATGCTCATGTCATAGAATCAATCAGTCATAAACATGATTTCCTGAGGCATTATAATTGTCATGAATATTTTTCTGATCACGTTTTCAGTAGCACAAACTACAGTACCTTGCAAATGCCTTGTTGATGCCAGAGGTCGGAGGAGAATGGCCAGACTGGTTCCAGCTGATAGAAAGGCAACAGTAACTCAAATAA